>JAMPIV010008918.1:0-32020 GCA_024509875.1 Oreohelix idahoensis | reverse complement strand
TTTATATTGGGTAAATTGACACGTGGGTGAAGGCAGTTAATGTAATTTTCTTCAGTAATGGAAGCGATAGTTTAGGTTAAAGTTTATTTCACGATAATTGTTTTATTGTGTCAGTCGACTTTAGTTACACCTGGTTGTGTACAGTACATAGTTGTCGTGTTAAATTTCCTTTTGGTGATGTATTTAGTTCTAGTCATTAATATGTCTTGTAAATATGATACCCCTACTTTTGGTACGTGGAGCACATTTGAGACATAAACGTTCCTATTTGCTCCTTGCGGAGCAGGGCGACACCAGTGCGGCTGAATCCAACAGAAGCCTGCACGAAGCATTTATATGCTATGGCAGTGGTTTGTTTCTGTAACAATGTGTTTTATATGATGAGTTCCCAATCTCATCAGTCGGCATATACGACATGCTTCAGAGTTCAGGGACGAATATTGAGATGGATCAGTTGCTAGGTGGTGGTTTATGCTCATTAATGAGAGGATTCGTTGTACATATCGTTTATTATTATTTTATGCATATTTCATTATTATTAGTTATTGTTATGTGTCGGATAATTTATGAGAGCACGTGGGTCCACTTGGGAACAAATTATGTCTCTTTTCGCTCCTTATGGAGCATATGGCCACCAGTGTGGCTGGCCTCCGCATGGAGACCGCACAAAGCATTCAGATGCTCTTGCATTAGTGGTTTCGGTAGCAATCGGTGTTACATGGTGAGATTGCCAGCCTCATGCACAACACCATACTAGTCTGATTAGACGACATGATTGGACTGAGTGTGTGTGTATGATAGTTGAATGTTTCAGGTAGAGTGGAAGAAGGACAGTTTGACAGGTGTGAGCATGGTGTTTCTCATTATTTAACTATTATGATTTTAACTAGTCGGTGCTTTGTTTGCGTTTCAGATTAGCAATTGAGCACTGGCTGGGTGTTTTGTTTGCTTTGTTTTATTTGTTTAATGTTTGCTTTATGTGCTTGTTGTCACTGACTGGGTTGTATGAATAAATACAGCCCCTGCCATAGAATCAGAGTTTTATTGTTGTTCGGGTCGGTGTGAGTGTGCAAGAAAGGGATCACATATCACAACAGCATCATCATCATCTCGCCCACCCTATCACACAAACAAACATCATAAAATTATAGAAATATATTTAGAATAATCGTATTCTTGATTTTTTTTTTTAAATTGCAAAATCTTTGATTATGTTATCAAAATCGATACGACAAAGCCTATCCGCTTCAATACAAAGTAAAGCTAGCGAATTTAGTTTTTCCTCAGTCATGTTTGACTTATGAGGGTTTGTAAAAATTAGAATATAGATTTGTTGTAATTAAAGAATGCACTTTTCTAATCAATCACGTTATTTAAAAAAAATTGCACAAATGCACTCTCTTGGATTTATCAGAATCGTCAACAACTAAAACTTGATAGCTTTGAAAAGCACTAGGTTTGTAACCAAAAAAAAAATCACGATACTAAAACACAATAACAAAAATTCTGAACGATATTGCTTTTTAAAAACTATTTGATTATTACCGAACTTTCTCCCTTGCTTTTATGATTGTAATTGGGTCACAGCTATTGTGACGAGAGGTTTTTGGTTTTATAAATATACTGTATATATATAGAAGATATGCAGGTGTATCAGATGATACAAGGATAGAATGCCAGTCAAGAGTTCTGGTCTTAAAAGTAATACCCCAGTCTTAGAAGTAAGCACTGGCATATAGTTGTCATAGGAATAGTCAGACTGTGAAAATCACTGGCCCAGATGGTAAGATGTAGTACCAGGATTTAAGGTATCCTCCCCACAACTATCCTATGATAAATTAATGCTAGGGAATAAATGAAATGAATAAGAACTTTAAACACAAATGGTAAATAGTAAAAAAGTCCTCAGGAACAATTAATGAATCATTTAATATTTATATTGAATTTCTTCTTCTGCTATTTGGAAGAGAGTTATAAAAATATTCACACAATATTCACATAATTAATGTTATCTCTTATCTAGAGTAATTGTAGGAATGTTCTTTCCTTTTAGAGAAATAGTGTTACAAAACAAAGTCACTTGGCAATTGAATCAGTAGTACTGTCCTTTTCAATTCAGGACCTGGAATACTATTCTCTTGGCTAGTAAAGTTAATGAACCCTTGCTTTACTGTTACTAGAATTACTGTTCTTATAGTCCTTTGACTTTATCACAAGATTATCATCATCTGACGTGCTACTTGAAATAGATTTGATAACTGTTTTAGGTTTTGTTTCATATAAGCTTCTGTCAGTTACTTTATAGAACACTTATCTTGGTTCCTGGATACTGATGACACTGTACTGGAGTTTATCAGTCTTGGCAGACCCAACAGTAGGGGTACTGTTACGGGGCAGACTGTCTTCTGATATTATGGGAATCTGTTGTTAGTTATCCTTACCAGATACAGCCCCGTTGGACGTGAGTTATTGGGTTGCTCGTCAATAATTCTTTAGGTATTATATTCATCTCTACCATTTCGGCTTATAGTTCAATTGCAGCTTTAGAGCCGTTGTTGTGTGATTCAGTTATTATTATTTAATTCAGTGTCGTTCATTACTTCATATTAATTCTCCAGCAGTGTGTATTAGTTTTATGATTAATCTTGTAGATAAATGTGATAGTCTGGACTGACCTTGGGTTACATCAACAGTCACAGCACATGGTTGAACTTGAATAATTCAGGCAATTAAGACAAGTTCCATTGACGACTGAATATTTAATACATGTCCTCTTTCCCAAATGAATACAGAACGATTTCACACAATTAATACTTGGCATTAAACATAGTTCTAGGATCTACTCAATGTTCATCCTACAGACATTGCACGTCTGAGTTAACCGTTAATTCTATAGCGTTTTAGAGTCTGCAACCAACTCTTTTCAATCCGTCTCTTGGAATTGTTATCACTTATTAATACTCGTGATATCCTTATTTAATATTCATATATTCCGTCTATGTCTACTTATTCAATACTTTGGCTTTCCTAGTCAGGCTTTAACTGCCATATATATATAATATACATATCCTTATTCAGTGGCCATGCCACATTTTATACGCAATCCATAAGTGGCTCTACCACACTTTGAAACACTGCTGGACGGCGCTACGGCCGCATATAGACTTGCCCAGTCTTTATACACATTTCCTTATATCGGCTTAAAAACCAGAACACAAACGGTTCTATACTTGAGTAAGTGGTTATGCCACACATTTTAAACACTTTCCATAAGTGGCTACGCCACACATTTGAAACACGGCCATCAGGCCCACAGGCCACACGAGGACTGCGGTTACTAGGCTTGACGCGTCATACATCGATATGCGCGATTTTCCAGTACTCATTCAGCTGAGGTGGTTCGTGGTGCAGGCATGTGAATTGTGGCCACAATTCACACGCCTGCAAACCCCGAAACAATCCTCAACAGGTACCAAGAACCACGTTGGGTTCCTTCACATGTGGGATTACCACTGATGAACGCACACAGGTTTCTGATAGTTGACAGAATGGATCGAATTGTCAATTGAACCTGAAACAAATTATCGGTCTTGGCTAGTTTCTGGCTAGATTTATATGTGACTAGTACAGATTTCGAGTATAAATGTTATAGAAGAATTTTGCGCATTTGTTATAAAGAGCACAAAACAAATGTCTATGTTAGAGAGAAAATAAACGCTTATGCAGGCTACCAAGAACCACTTTTGTCAGTAGTGAAGCGTCGAAAGCTTGCCTGGTTTGGGCATGTAACTCGTCATGACTCCCTTTCGAAAACGATCCTCCAGGAAACAGTCGAAGGTACACGGAGAAGAGGAAGGCAACGAAAATCCTGGGCTGATAACATCAAAGAATGGACAGGGCACGGTTTTTCCACACTTGTACGCATTGCTGAGGACGGAGAGCAGTGGAGGACCCTGTCCGCTGATGCTTCCACCATGGCACCCCTACGACCCATGACGGGTTACGGAATGAGATGAGAGTACTGATGTCAGACCAGTCATTCATCAGATGTCCAGGTTATAAAGTCATAATAAGCAAGGTCATCATTTCAGTTATACAGACTATCTTAAACATTTCCATTATTTATATATATTAACAATCATCTTGTTTTATCCACTCCTGTACATCCTTAAGTAGTTTACAGGTTGATCTTTCCGAATATTAATTACAGGCCTTATATTTTCATGAATATGCTTGATCCTTCTCATCAGGTACAAATTTAAAAAAACTGATTCAATTCCTAGCATCTACACACAAATAATATTCATCACATAATAATCCTGTAATAAACTAAATATATACATGAAAGTTTTTATAATTCAGCTTACCCTCAAACTTCAGAAATCAACACTGGACATTAATGGCTTTGCAGGCTGCACACATCTGTAGATGGCAAAGGCGTAGTGGCAGACCTTGTCCTGCGTCCAGTCTGTTTCAAAACTTTTTTCAGTGTCCCTTGTTCAAATTGCGCTCCCCCTTTTTATTGGCGCAACACGTTCCGCTGAGAGGGCATGACGTCACAGGCGTGTTAGGTCTGTCTAATTTGTTCGCAAGACGAATGAAATTTTGACTTCTGTACAAACTGTCCCACCTCTTCTTTCGTCGTTCTAGACATCGGTCTACCCGATTCTGTCCATTTAGATCTCGTTAGAACCGGACAAGTCTGGAGGGGGCCAGAGAGTGGAAGTGATCACTACATGCTTACAATCAAAAGAACAACTGAAAGAGTTGCTCAGCCTAGGAACTGCTCAACATCACGCAAGAAACTAAGTAAACGAATCGGAGAAATGAGCATTAAGACCTACTAGCTGAGAGAGCCAGAAATTAAGACCAGATATCAGGTGCTTATTGCTGCAGCGGGGAGCAACACAGAAGAACAACCTGATAACTTGGAAACCCTCTGGCTTAAATTCAAGGACATCATAAAGACAGCTGCTGCAGAAGCATGTGGTGAAGTCCGACTTAGGAACAAGAGAAAGAGGACACCTTGGTGGACAGAGGAAGTCAAAGAGAAAATAAGAGAGAAGAAAATGGCATGGAAACAATACTTAGGAGCTAAAAACACAACATGACAAATGGAGAAATATAGAGAATATGTGACACTCAGAACAGAAGCAAAGAACAAGGTACTAGCAGCAAAACAGAAGTCTTGAGAAGAATTTGGAGAAAAGCTAGAAAAAGATGCGCAAGAAAACCAGAAATTGTTCTATAAGACCCTAAAGAACACGAGGAAGGAAAAACAATGCCCTCTTAAATTTATAAAGGACAAGCAAGGCAAGTTGCTTACTGTCCCGATGGAAGTAATGAAAAGAATATTTCTCAAAACACCTGGATGGTGAGCAAGGTCAAGCATCATAAATGATAACCACTAGCACAGAAGAGAAAACTAATGATGGTGAAGATGACATAAAGATGAAGGCAGCACTAGAGAAAATCAAGATGGGCAAAGCAGCAGGGTATGATGGTATAACACCAGAAATGGTTAAGTACATGGGAGCATCAGGCGACCTATTACTCTTAAGGGTCCTACAGGCAGCGTGGTGCAACAAGACTATACCAAAGGATTGGGAGATTGCCATCATAACACCACTATTCAAAAAGAGTGACAATCGACAATGTGGAAACCATAGAGGCATATCCCTTCTCAGTGTCCCTGGTAAAATCTACTCTAGAATCCTAGAGTAGAGATTCCGACGCCTAGCTGAGCCTCAATTGGATGAGGTCCAGTGCGGATTGCGAGCAAACCAAAGTGCTCAAGACCTAATCTTCACACTCAGACAGCTGAGTGAAAAGGCCCTTGAGTATAAGAGTGAGATCCATCTTTGTTTCATAGATCTGGAAAAGGTGTTTGACAGGGTCCCCTGGAGCATACTTTGGAACTGTTTGGCAAGGAAGAACATTCCAGCACCTCTGATTCATGCTATACAGAGCTTCTACAAGTCTTGCAGAAATTATGTGAGGACAGCAAGAGTTCAGAACCACCACTGGTGTAAGACAAGGTGATATCCTGTCACCTTATCTTTTCATAATCCTCATGGACGATGTAATCAAGGCATGTAAGTAGAGAACAAGAAAGTATTCAGTGGGGTACTGGAAGACGAGACAGGTCTGTATTTCAGAGCTGGCATTTGCTGATGGTGTTGCCCTGATTGCTAAATCAGAGGCGCATCTCCAATCCAACCTGCAAGTCTGGAAGGAAGAGCTGGAGAAGAGACGGATGGTCATAAGCAGCTCTAAAACAAAATCCATGGTGATATCACGAGAAGAAAGAAGACACCAGATTAAGTTGGGAGAACAGGTCCTGGAGCAGGTCGACCAGTTTAAATACCTCGGAGCTGTTATAGACCGAAATAGAGGCATCAAAGAAGAGTTGGCCACTCGAAAAGCAGCAGCTGGGAGACTTTTTCAGGCCATAAATCGATTACTCCTCAGCAAAAGAGAGGTTGGTAAGAAAACGACGATGGCTGTATACCGATCCACCTATGTCCCAGTTTGACATATGGATGCGAGTCATGTTCAATGACTACAACCCACAAAAGCCAGATCCAAATCTCAGAAACGAGGTATCTGAGGAAGGTGGTTGAAGTAACAAGAAGAGACATGGTCCGCAACCAGACGATACGTCAAGGCCTAAAATCACACCCCCTGCAGACCCAAGTAGAACAGTCTCAACTAAGATGGTTTGGCCATGTCTGCAGAATGGGAGAAGATCGGCTACCACGGCAAGCATGGGAAACAAAGAGCCAGGGATCCAGACCCCAGGACAACCCAGAGTCCGCTGGGAGGACAACATTAGACAATCTTTGAAGGACCGAGGACTAGAATGGAACCAGGCCAGGAGGAAGACAGCCGATAGGATAGTCTGGCGCTCTCTCTTCTAAACCTCTACACCTCACGGTAGAAGGGGAACGACAAAGTAAGTAAGTAAGTAGAACCGGACAGCCTAGAGCTACCATTCCACCCAACTTTCTTATTCTTCCGACCACTTAACATTCTCCTACGTTGCTCGAAAGTGTGTAGTGACCCTATTAACTGACAATTTTATGCATTCAACTTACCAATCTTCTGTTCCGAAACCATTCCAGCCATAATACATGTATGTGAATATAGAGGCAATCTCACAGAATCGAAACATATAAGTCTTTCTGCTATTCGTCCATCCTGGTCGTTATAACATCATTCAGAAGTTGGAACTAAGACACAGATCACTTTAACAAAAAGGTGGCCTTATTGTTAGGCATTGTGACACTTCTCGTTGCCGTTGCGTTATTGCGTGATATTAATAGAGACACTGTCGCTTTGCTGGATTCGATTCTACAACCGTATGGAGACTAATTTTGCCACTATTTGCAATGTACTAATATATTTGTTTGAGTTTTCATGTATTGATCATTTTTCGTCCATTTTCGTTTTTGCTTTTCTCATTAGAATTACGGTATAATATCCTTTTTACTTAATTTTCATGTGAAGTTCTTCTCTTGAATTAATATATTTGTTGGGTGTTTGTTTACACTAGCTTTTGTTGAAGATACTTACATACTTAATCAATATGTAGATGTGTTTTCGGTTTTGCTTGTTTTTCTTAAAATACATTATTTGTATAACTATTATAATTGTTAAGTATTACTATTGCTATTATCATTATCACTAATATTTAAATCATATATATATATATATATATATATATATATATATATATATATATATATATATATATATATATATATATATATATATATATATATATATATATATATATATATATATATATATATATATATATATATATATATATATATATATATATATATATATATATATATATAATTTATTGGTTCGGAGTGGTCTATGGATGTCGTGTAAGCAGAGTACATGGAGTAGGGTGACACAACAATAGAACGATATCAAGGTATTTTGAACTCAGAGGTAGAGATATCCAGACGTAATTAAAGGCCATCTGCATTTGGTGTGTAAACAGGAAGACAGCTGGATGTGATGATCACTGACCTTGATGTCGGTCCTCAAGCCCCCTCACCGTGCTCGCAATCTCGCTCTTTCAGCACAAAATGATTCTTCGTGTCTTTTGTCTGTTTCATATTTTTCTGTTTATTATTTTACATGTCACTACGTTTGTTTTGATTGAGATTTAGCCGTCCCTGGTACTGGGGGTTGGAGAAAAAGCCCCATACACGAAAATGCGAAAGAACCTTTTAACTTGTCTCTATCCCCACAAGTAGGAAGTAAGCGTTGACCGTTCTAGATGAGGTGCATGTGGACTTTTTCTGATTGGTTTCTTACCGTGTACCTTTTCTGCACCTTTTGCCTGTCACATTTTTTACTTCATTATCTATCTATAGTAGTGTTTCGTTTATAGTTATAGGTCCCGCACCCCTTTACATTATGTGAAGAAGCTTCGCACCGCTTTAAAGCATCTTAAGAAGCCACACACTCTTTTATCTTCTAGCTCGAAGAACAATGCTTAAAAGAGATAAAAGTATATTTTGAGAAAATGTTATTTACAGAACGTGACTAAGGTTCGGTATCTAATTCACGTTGTCAATGTTCTATTTTGAAGGAACACACTTGAGTTCTGTGTATTATATATTGTTTATGATGATTCGCGTTCTAAAATATATGTCATGTCTCGCATCCCTGGAAGGTGAGTCCCGCACTCCCAGGGGCGCAAGCACCCCTGGTTAAGAAGCACTGGTTTATAACCTTCGCGAGGAACCAGCTACAGGACAATAAAGGGGAGGCAAACGCATGAGCCAGCGGAATTGGTCTGTGAGCTTCACGAGTCGCAATTGACAGAGGAGATGATGCCCTTTGAAGTGATAACCTTCAGTTACGTTTCGCATCTGTTCCCTTTGACGTACATTTTCGTTCTGTTTTGCTTGTTTTATGGGCATCTCTTCATCCAATCTAAGGGACTCCAAAGGAAGGATCTCAACTTGTGCGATCAACAGCTTAGTCCTCCACGGATACTGGACTTATGCTCAATGCCTTTATGTTTCTCTTGCACACATCTATGAAAGTCAGTATGGTTGCCCGACTGTTCCTTTGCATCAGCCAGTTGCCTATACATAATATCTTTGGAGCTGTGATATAAAACGAAGCAAATTTACGTGCTATGTTGTGAATTTAATTGTGTATACTTATATATTTTTCTTTGCTCTATTGATATACCGTTCTATTATTCCTTGGAGTTCCACTAGAGCAGGGGTCGGCAACCTGCGACTCGCGAGCTGCATGCGGCTCTTTGAGCCATCTCGAGCGGCTCTTGGCCCTCGGCTACTTAACACTTAGTGTCCGTGCACTAAAACCACTTTTTAACATACACCTTTCGTGGACTAAACTTTTGGGTGTGGGGGGAGGTGGTCCTTTAAAGATTTTATCATTTTTTGTATTATTTTTAAGACAAAGACAAGAGAAAGGCTTTCCCTTATTTCTATTGTTGGATTCATAACCGATTACAGAATTTTCAATTACGAAATAAACAAGTTTTTTTTCACAAGATGTCCGTCGCGTACCCAAGCAACGCATACTGTAACTGCCATATTTGCAGTTGAAACTTTCCTGATGTACTTGTTTGCCGGTGTAAAAAATTTCTTCTGATAACGAAATACCATGAAAATTTGATTTTTTGCTAAAAGGTAAGTTTTCAACACATTTTTTCTCCTTTAATTACGCTATCGATGTGGTTTTTAAAAATATCGACGCATATTTTCATCCAATTTCCAATTTAAATTATATTAATTGACCAAATCTAGGTTATGTCAAATTTATATATCAATACCCTTTAGCTCCCCGAGGAGCATAGGCCTTCAACAAACATATGTCAAGTCCTCCTGTCCTGTGCCATCCGCTCAAGTTCTTTGCATGTTTTCCTCATCATTTTCACCTCTGTATCCAGTTCTCTCCCCATGTCTTTGTGCTCTACCTCTGCCTCTCTTTCCCTGTGGATTCCAGAACAAGTACTACCTTATAATGCTATCAACAGGTCTCATCAATGTGTGCCAGCGTCTTCTTCTCATCTCTTGTTCCACTGGCACTTGTCTGGTTCTTGTCATCAATTCCACATTTGTGACTTTGTCATACCATTTCAGTCCTTCTATTCTACGCAAGCACCCGTTTATAAAAGTCTGTAGCTTTTTGGTTGTTGTTTTTGTTGTTCTCCATGTCTCAGAGCCATACAATAGGACTGACTTCACATTTGAGTTGAAGATTCTTATTTTCGTGTTGGACTTGATTTCTCTTGTTCTCCATATGTTTTCCAATGCAATGAAAGCTCCTATTGCTTTTTGTATTCTTATTTTGAATAAGAATATATGTTCAAGCTATGTTCAGCTGAAGAAATTTGCATTTGGGCTTCTTTCAATTTTTGGATCAACATATTTTTGTGAACAATTATTTTCCAACAAGAATTATATCAAAAGCAAATTAAGAGGCCAATTGAATGACGTGAGTCTCCAAGTCATGCTTGAAAATGAAAACAACAGATTGTTCATCAAATATTGACCAACTTTGCAAGGACATCCAACAGCAAAAGTCTCATTAAATTTCCTTACTTTTCATTTGTATATTTTATGTCATTATTATGTAACATCTTATCTGAATATTTGTTACTGAAAAAAAAATGTATTACATATTTTGTAGTAAAATGGCATTTGAAAAATTATATTTATTATTTCAATTTTATATATACATCATGTTATTTTTTTTCATGCGACTCTTGAGTTTTTTTTAAATGGAGAGAAAATTAAATATTTGGCTCTTTGTCATGGAAAGTCTGCCGACCCCTGCACTAGGGCATTCATACTGTTACAAAAAGGGCGTGCTGTCACGGGTTTGCCTCCCCTGCTTTGCAGTACGGGTCCAACAGTGGCCAAAACACAAGAGCATCTAATATGGGCCTTCAAAGGTCATTAAAACTGGTGCTTACTATCTTTTCCTTTTAAATGGTCAGTGGTTTATCAAAATAAGGAAAATACGGCGATAAAAGACAAGATTGCATGAACAGCAGAGACAAGTTGAGAAAGACAGCACATGTGTCACGGATTTGCCTCCCCTGCTTTGCAGTAATGGTCCAACAGTGGCCAAAACTCAAGAGTATCTAATATGGGTCTTCAAAGATGTCTACCTTTGCACAAGATTACTCTTGGCAGAGTTGTAGACAGAAGGATAATGACGCTTCTATCTCAAGGGAGTTTTCATAAGATATTTCCGAAGTCAAGAACAGTGCTGCATTGGCAGGGCACTTGTTAACTTATATCGGTCTGTCGCCTTTTATGAAGAATTAAGCAATTATTAATTTCAGCTCGTTCAAGCCCCCACCCTGATTTACTCAGTGGAATTCTTATTATTCTGGTATGGCTCTCTTCAGTTTTGGTAACACATTCCAAAGTGTAACTGTGACCCTGTGGCTACAAAACAATAGACTATGATAAATCACAGGGCTTGTCCGCCTTGTAGCGTGTAATGTGATATGGCGAGCGGGGAGAAACGCGTCGTTTCAGCGACGGTAAAACCGCCAAGAGATTGCCGATTACGCCCTTCGACTGTAGCTAAAAGAACTCTCTCAACAAGGGAAAAGTGGTACAAAGAAAATTATGTGCCTGGAACAACTCTCCACATCTGACCATCAAGCAAACGAACAATGGTCAATGTTGCTCTGTTGAATTCCATTACAGCCAACACTACGAAATTTTCAAACACACTTGCCTAGAGTACTACCGAAACTGTTCTATTGAAATTCGGAGCGATCAACTAGACGCTATTTTTGAGAACAAAATAAGCACCGACTTCCTCACAATACATCTGTACCACACTAAAAATAAAATATTATTTCAAGGAGCGACAGAGTGTGTACATACTTGGTTAGACGTCGAATTTTCTCACCTCCAAAGATAAGTCCATGATTGTAACTGATCTTGCCTCTCCACCAACAATCCCAGGAGACAGGCCTGCCAACGCACAATCTCAGCTAACCATTGAAGCAAGTCTCCCCCACCCCCTGTCCCATTCAAATCAGCGCTTCCCCTCTATTGATCATCACTCCCATAATTGTGCAAACTGGAGAGGAACCCAAAGAAAATGTTTCCTTTTCAAATGATGATATTCCAAAACGTACCATGGAACTAGAATCATCTCCCCTTAATACAAATACACCTACAGATAATCCAAATCTAAATCACTCGCCCAGTGCACACGAGACACACCCATCATGCACCAAAGACACTGTTACTAGAAGAATAATGCCTATCCATCATCATGTATACTCCCCTCTTAAACAGCTCCTAGCTATTGAGAACACTAAGGAGCAAGACAGCCCCGAAGTGCGAAGCCTAGAAGAGGAAACAGAAAAGCGCTGCTGTCAGGCGATGATTACTGTCCTTGAAAGTTCAGTGAGAAACATCATTGCTGAACTCAAACAAGACATGGACAGCTCACTCAAAAGAGAACTTGGCACACTCAGGCATGAGGTCAAGTCTCTCAGACAAGAAAACACAAGGCTGATAAATAGAATAGACCAAATTCAAGAAGCTTCAGACAGTAAAAACAAGAATGATGGTGTCCAAAACCCTCAAATATCGGGTCATCCAATTACACCACAAATATCACATGCTCCTTTACCCTCTCAACCTCCAATACCTGTTCCTGAAGACAAAATATGCCCACGACATCACAAGCTTGAAATCAGCCAACAGAATATTGAAAACTAAGAACGAAAAGAAACATCACCAAATAAGACTTACCCGATTGAGGTAAAAATTAGTCATCGTACTGAAAACCTACCAAGACAACACACACAAGTAGATCCCGAAGCAACAAAGACAACGGGACATGAAAGAACACAACAACCGACACAAAAATCCGCTGAAGACCTACAGCAAGAAGAATATCAATGGCACTAACAACGCCGTCGTTCACGACCTCAGCCACAGCACCATCGACACATACCTCACAACACGCATCACATCATCATTGGGGACTCACTGCTAAAAGGTATTCACAGTGACAGAATGTCAACAACGCCAGAGGACATTGTAACAGTAATACCACTAACATCTCAACAGAAATACTAACACAAGGAAAACAACAGTACACCTAGGGATAAATGATAGCACAAATGGATACACTATTAACACATTAGACATCTGCAGAATGATTGACAACATAAAACAAAAATTCCCAAACACGTCCATATCTATCTCGTCAATAATTCCACCCAGCTATGGTCAAGCACGCCAAACTGTAGATAGCAAAAACAAGGTGCTATATAATTTCTGCACTAAACATCACATTTCTTTCATAAACAACACACATTTTTTCACATCAAAGTCAGGTGCACCAAAAAAGATGCTATATATAGATCAAGTCCACACTTCTAAGCTAAGGACGAGCTACCTAGCCAAAAATTTAAACTTCCCCCAGAGGACTCACCACAAACACACATATTCGTCAGTCAGTGACACAAATTACACACTAAACTCAGTGAATCCACGCAGAACCCCTCATAACCACTCATCGTCATCCTCAGGTAATACTCATTTATCTAGCAAAGCTACACCTACTCCCATCCTCTACCCTAATCTTTATGACCAAATGTTTCCTCCATTACCCACACTTCAGACACCCCCACCACTACCTGCTCGATAGACACAACTAGGCAGATGGAAAGACTGGGCTACAAGTATGACCCGTTCTTCCTCTACATCAAGTATCCACAACACAGGAACTACAACTAGGAAATGGGACTTTCTTCATCCTGTCTCTACCCGCCAAGAATGCCACTCTCATAGTTCGTCTGTGCTACATCAGCTTAGGCAGTATAGCCCAGAAGTATTGATGCAGGCATTTCAGATGTCTGTATACGACTTTTCAGAACAAAATTCAGCGCGCAAACACCAAGCTGTTGCAGATAAACTCACTTAAAAGCTGTATTTCAAACCAGCTTGGAGCTTAGTTCCCAAATGGATGCCTTCTCTCCGCCTGCACCTTTGTTTTTTCGTGTTGAGGAAAATTAGGAAATCCTCATAAAATTAACAAGCTAAGTCACAGCGTGGACCTTTAACTGTCCCGAAAAGATTAATTCTCTACATTGACTGTGGTTGAAGTAAAAATATTTCTTTGTGTTCGGAACAGACTATTTTAAGATAAAAACCGCACTTTTTGCAAAGATTAAGATATTGTAAACAGTGTCCACGGACTATTGGAGTGTATATTTTATAATTTGTTTACAATTTTGTATTAACCACTGTGTACTAATTTTATTGCCTCTTACTCATTCCTACTCCCCTCATTCTTTCTTTTCTATTGACTATTATCATGTCCGAGTGCAAAAACTCAAATCAAAATATAGGCAATATCACTAATTCATGGCTTAAACTATCAGGGCTTAAAATTGGTCATTTAAACATTTACCACCTGCTAGGTAAGCTTTCTGAAGTCTCCACCTCTCTCCAACAAAACTTCCACATATTTGGTTTTTCTGAAACCCGTCTCAATGACACAATTACAGATGAAGAAATTAGGATTAATAGATTCACCACCAGTTGCAGGGATTCTAACAGACAACATAAAACAGGGCTGGTCATATACATCTCAACATCTCTTCAGTACAGACGCCGTGATGATCTAGAACATACTGGCATTGAATGTATATGGCTGGAAATAAAACTTCCCAACCTGACTCCCATTTTAATTGGTTACCTGTACCGAAACCCTAGCTCTTCTACTGTATGGTTTGACACATTCTCACGAATGATGGACAACGTTTGGGCTACTTCGAAGGAAATTATTCTACTGGGGAATTTCAATATTGACCTTTACAAATCGAACAACACGTGGAATGATATCATCATCTCATACAACCTCACACCGTTAATCAATCAACCCACGAGAGTAACATATTCTTCTAATTGATCATATCTATACGACCTGCTGTTGCGAGTAGATCTTATGGAGGGGAAGTAATCTTTAGAATGCTTTTTGGAAAAGTTAAATTTTGGGTTGCAGCGCTTGAATGCTCGATTAAGCTGATGCTTGTTTGACTTTATGATAGAAATATCTTCTCCTATTTTCGAGTGACAGAGTACAGAAAAGCGTGGTGAACGCTGATTATCTCAAAAGTTGAGATGTATTTATTCTGTACTGTTTTGAGCTGTATGTGAATAGCTCGCGGCAAGTCTGCATGTATTATTGAGAGCTGTGTTCAAAACAGCCGAGTCTCATGACGGGTTTTTGGCGGGACTAGTGTGTGATCCGGAGTGTCGAGTTTTGGGCGTTGGCCGAACTGGTCAAGTCCTGGTGTTTTCCAAGTGTATGCCTGCGTAGTGCTTAAGAAGATGTCGACTTGTTTTCGCTGTGTGTATACAGCCTATTTGATAAACTGCAGTATGGATTTGTGTAGGCCGTGATTTGTGCAGGCCATTTTGAGAGTATTTATAGCGCTGATATTATTATTGACTGCCGTGAGTGCAGACTTGTGAGTATACTGAGTCGTGAGGACATTATAGGCCATGATATTATTGTTAACTGCTGTGTGCAGTCTTTATAGTGCTGATATTATTATTAACTGCCGTGAGTGCAGTCTTGTGAGTACACTGAGTCGTGAGGGCATTATAGGCAATGATATTATTGTTAACTGCTGTGTGCAGTCTTTATAGCGCTGATATTACTATTAACTGCCGTGAGTGCAGTCTTGTGAGTACACCGAGTCGTGAGGACATTATAGGTAATGATATTATTGTTAACTGCTGTGTGCAGTCTTTATAGCGCTGATATTATTATTAACTGCCGTGAGTGCAGTCTTGTGAGTACACTGAGTCGTGAGGACATTATAGGCCATGATATTATTGTTAACTGCTGTGTGCAGTCTTTATAGCGCTGATATTATTATTAACTGCCGTGAGAGCAGTCTTGTGAGTAAACTGAGTCGTGAGGACATTATAGGCCATGATATTATTGTTAACTGCTGTGTGCAGTCTTTATAGCGCTGATATTATTATTAACTGCCGTGAGTGCAGTCTTGTGAGTACACTGAGTCGTGAGGACATTACAGGCCATGATATTATTGTTAACTGCTGTTAACTGCTGGGTGCAGTCTTTATAGCGCTGATATTATTGTTAACTGCCGAGTGTGCAGTCTGTTGAGTGCAGCGATAATTCGTACCTTTTGATGTAACTGTGTTTCATTTATGTCGTCGTGTCTGTGTTGTAACGGAATAAACAGTATCGAACTGTTCCAGTCGTTTACAACCCTTTTTGACTCCTACATGTACTCTTACGTATGTACGGTGGTGTGTGACTGACTCTACATACACCCATGTCAACATTACAGACACAAGGACAGGACAGCAACACACATATATAGAATTAGCCTGTGTGGCGGATGCAATTAAGAAACTGTCACCTCTGTACCGAAGTGTACTGCAAAATATAAATTATAACCAGTATCATCTGGTGGGCCGGTCATTACAGGTTGGAAGGAATTCTCAAATACGAGGGGCGTTCAGAAAGTAATGCACCACATCGTTTTTCTCAGCTATTAATAAAGACAGAAGCATGAAATTTTGCACACTTTAAATATGGTATGTGCCTATTGTGTGCATTAAATTGCACCGCAACCGGCCAAATAATACGGCTGCCCTAAACCGTTGAAATGGAGCGTGTTAGAAACTTGCGTTATAAACAGCAAATTGTGATAGAATTTCTCGTTGCAGAGAAGGAAACTGTTGTGAATATTCACAAGCGTCTATGTGATGTGTATGGAAGTTTTGCAGTCGACAGGAGTACAGTCAGTCGCTGGGTTCAGAGAATCAAAGAATCAGGAAGTGGAGACACGGAGCTGCTTGATCGGCCGCGCTGTGGACGTCCTGCCACAACCACCAACGCAGAAATGTTGAAATGCGCTGAGGGCATTATTCTTACTGATAGGCGAATCACTACTCAACAATTGGCCTTACAGCTGTCAGTCAGCATTGGTAGTGCAAATGCAGTTATAAAAACTCTCGGATTTTCTAAGGTTTGCGCAAGATGGGTTCCTCGAAGTCTCACAAATGACTAACGATTGCAAAGAAAAGCAATGTCTTCTGAATTGTTGGAGCGTTTCAATGCTGATGGAGATAACTTTTTGGCTAAGATCGTTACAGGTGACGAAACCTGGGCACATCATTTTGAACCTGAGACAAGAAAAAACAGTCAATGGAGTGGCATCATCCGCAATCACCAAGAAGAAAGAAATTCAAGACAATTCCTTCAGCTGGAAAGGTCATGATCACTGTCTTTTGGGACATTGAAGGTGTGATTCTTATGGACGTTATGCCAAGAGGAGAGACAATCAATTCACAAGCTTACATTAAGACATTGAAAAAAACTCAATCAACGTTTTCGCAGAGTTTGGCCGCACAAGAATCCAACAGACCTGCTTCTCCTTCACGACAATGTGCGCCCTCGCACAAGTCTGGCAACACGGGAAGCAATCACCAAATTGGGTTGAACTGTACTACCCCATCCACCCTATAGTCCCGATTTGGCACCCTCTGATTTTCATCTATTTGGTCCACTTAAAGATGCACTCCGTGGGACATGGTTTGAAGATAATGAAGGAGTGATTCATGCAGCGAAGAAATGGCTACATGATCAAGACAAAATCTGGTACGGGCTAGGAATACATGCACTTGTTTCGCGCGGGCATAAAGCCGTCTAAGTTGATGGTGATTATGTTGAATAATACCGATGTTTACATGACATATCCATGTATATTGTGTAAAAATTTCTTGCTTTTTGTATAAACAGCTCCTGTGAAAAACGATGTGGTGCATTACTTTCTGAACGCCCCTCGTATATACTTTATCACCTGCCCAGAAAACATTATAGAGTGCACAGTTACACAGACAGCATTAAGTGACCACTATCCTATTTGCTGTACCTGGACGAGAAAAGGATTCAAAGCACCTAAAACGGAACACATCATAGTCTATTACATGAATTTCAAAAACTTTAACCTTCAATTATTCCTACAAGACCTACAAATATCCCCACTCTCATACGTGTACCACCTTCCGCATCCAGAGGAAGCCATAACATACTGGACACAAACTTTGAACAACGTATTCGACAAACATGTTCCTATAAGGCAAGTTCGTGTTAAAAATATCAGAAAGACCCCATGGATAACAAACGAAATATTATCAACAATGAGAGAGAAGGACGAAGCACATAAGCTCAAAGATTTCAGCAGGTATCGGATGCTTAGAAACAAAGTACAATACTTCATTCGCCAGGAAAAGAAACTACATTTCAGAAAGATGATTCAAGCACAACTACTTCCCCACAGCATTTAAATTTGCCAAAGTGTATCCTCTCTATAAATCTGGCTCACATAGCGATCCCAACAACTCTTCCTTTTAATCCACACCACCTAAGAAGCCTACCTACACAATATTCATTTAACGAAGCACTTTTCAAACACTTCCTAAACACTGATTATCTACCCCAATAGAAACATCATTTGCCTGTCCATAGGTCAACATTTCTTTTCCTCTTTCGCTCGTTTTTAATGTGAATAATTTGTGTTATATCCATGTAATATTATTATATAATGTAATGTATGTGAGAATGTACCCGCATACCACTGTACTTTAGAGATGTGAATGTTTTCGTTTGCTTAAATGGGATGATGTGTATGAGAATAAGCAGATATACATTATTATTTCTTTTTTTTTTTTTTTTTTTTGTAAACTGCTGAAAGACTTTTCCTGCTACAGAAGTGCGTAAGAAAGTGTTATTATTATTGTTATTTCATTTTCCACCAAGAATGTATGGATATAAGCAAGAATGTGTTTATGTAATTTTTGTATTGATGATTGATGATACATTAAAAAATATAGATTACTTGTAGACGTTTTGACCGCATGTGTGAGTGTTAGTATACATAATTTATTTATTTATTGTTTTGTTTATATTATATTATTTTATTGTTTATTTATTAATTTATTCTTATTATTTTTCTTCAGTCACTATCTTGTTTGTTTAAAAAAAAAAAACCTACTCATTTTTTATTATGATTGCATACTGTAAATGAATGCTGTTACGTTAACTTTATAATGTTGCATGCCTTTAAATTAATGCTTAAAGTAACATATGGGAATAAAAGGATATAGTATGCAAGATAAATGAGAATTGAAGGGCAGAATGTTAGATGGGCCTGCGCGCCCAATTCTTAACCCTTCGAAAATAAAGTTCGTTCGTTCGTATTTAGTAAATTGATTGATACAAACATGCAGTACATTCAAAATGATTAAGTTGACGTTAAATTTGTATATTTACAAATTACAGATTTAATAGTCATTAAGGTTTAAAGAAATTATTATTTATAAAAAAGGTTAGTTTTTAAAGGAGGTCACTTGGTAACTTCTCTGGGTTACAGCTGTCAGTGTCGGTCCTGCTCCTTATGATGGTTTGGTTCTTGGTAGACTGATCACGCTCTTCGCTGGTCAAGGTTGTAGGGCACGTTCCCAGAAGTGTCAGGGAGTGTCTACGAAGTTGGTCCCTCGTCTTAAAGCTCAAGCCACTTTTCCCTTCTTGTTCCAGAGATAGTACCCTTAACTGGTACCACCAACAACTATGGTAAACGAATAGAAACAAAACGCTCTCCGGAGTACTGCGTTTTCTGACACATAGTTATGCGTCCCTTTCTCCTATTCCACCATCCAATCTACCCCAGAATTTACCCTTGATGAGAACTAAACTTAATCCCTTGAGAGGAAACTTTCTTTACATTTAAATTAAATAGCTTTATATTTACTTTACATTCAAATGAACAGGTTAATAATATAGATATAATATGTTTACATTAACATCTACACTGATTGGAAAGTGTTTACATTATAGATTGAATATGTTTTCATTTACATCTACACTGATTGCTAGGCTTCAAAACTTTCATTAATTTTAAGGCGCATATGTTTAAATAGACATTTACACTGGATTGAAAATGAAATATTACAATTTTTTTTTTAAATTAGCGGCACTCGAGCTTTCCAGCCCTTTTGGCCCAATGACATGTCATTGCGAGGCTGGGAGGGTCAGTGGACTTTCCTTCCAACCCGGTCAGGAGCTTCGCTCCTTCCCATCCACAGGGGGTTTAGGTGCAGGAGCCGTTCAGGTTATTCAGTCAAATTCCCGGTCGTAAACATTCCTTCAAACGCTGACGCCCGGGCTTGAACCTTGAAAACCTGGTCGCCAGTACAACGTTGTAACCATTACACCAGCGCGGCTCTCTAATTATAATTAGAATGTACATTATTTTGTTTCAACTTTGGCTCCATGCTCCATATGGAACTTGGGACTACCTATGTTTTTTAGTTCTCTTGAAGAAACCAGCAATAAAGCAGTCCCCAGCTCTTGCAGTGGTGGTTCATAAAATCATCATTCTATATGATGAAGTTGCCATCCTCAAATGACTTGGACATCCATTTAGCAATTTTCACATATTAATATTCACGTGGCAATATATATATATATATATATATATATATATATATATATATATATATATATATCTATATATATATATATATATATATATATATATATATATATATATTAGTTCACATGTTAGTAAAGAAAATTATAAAATGTAGAATCCACAACTTACGCCAATCTTGGCTCACAGGCTGTTAGCTCAGATTAATACAGGCGCTTGACTAGGCCTCTTACACGTGTTCTTGGGGGTCGTTGTTTTAACATTAGATTCCCTCTATGACTCCGTGTTTTCAGTTTCCTCAGATACCGATTCCTTATTAAATGATAGAGATTTCCTGGGCTGTTTAAATTCTTCGAAATACACCAACAAAATTTCGGTCTGAAAAATGGAATTTTGAATTTTAACTTCTGGCAGTCTGGTTTCGTCTTGGCAAGCGATCTTTACAGTGTCTTAAAACTGCGAAAGGTCAGGTTATATGGCCTTTCCTCCCCAGCATATGTTTTGTTGCGATGCTAAGAAAGCTCCAATCGTTTCAAACATGTGTGTTGTGTGGGTAATTTCAAAATTATTTTCGCCTGAAATAATATGGGAGATGCACAAGGTCATGTCTTCCATATAAGGAATGGAAACATCCGATCCTCTCTCGGCATTGTTTACAAGTAACGTATTATTACTTTAATATAAAGTAATGTCTTTGTACCTGAGATGTGCCGGAAACGATGATGTCATGCATGTCTGTCCAAATTGTGTCACACAGACTAGTAATCTTCGTTACCTGTCGCTTGAGCACCTATAATCCGTCTCTTTACCATCTTGGCTGAGAACGCACCCTGGCCTTATCAGCGATTAAACAACTGCGCTGGGCGATTTTAATGTTACTCCGTAGTCTGATGTCGGGCACACCCGAAATTAACCTACATGGCTGTTGATTAATTATTATCTCAGCCGCTTCTTGCAAAGCAAGGAGAAACTGATAACCAAACAGACATGACGATTTATCAGTGAGAGGATTGTAAGAATGTTTAAAATTACAAACTATCTGCTACCTAGCAGAGAAAGAAAAAGGTGCTGACTGTGGCGTGTGGTTTTTATTGGCTCTTGGATCAGTATAGTACTGACCATACAGAAATAGAATTTCTGAAGGAAAATGGTGAAGTCCCAGTGTATAAGAGGACTACTGGTATCACAAATTAGTTACGGCTATGAATGATCTGATCTCGAAAAATTAGTAGAGAAGAGACACTCATAAAATGCCACCCCCGCTGTGTAACTAACTCTGATATTAAAACAAGGAAACAGATTTTACTTAATGATAAAATTGACAAGTCGTTCAAATACAATTTCCCTATTATTTATTTAGTATATACACTATCTACTCTTGTGCTGAAGGGTGGATGTTGAAAAATGGAATGCAATGGATTTGTAAGTTTACATATGATTTACATATATATATATATATATATATATATATATATATATATATATATATATATATATATATATATATATATATATATATATATATATATATATATATATATATATATATATATATATATATATAAAACAACAACTTTTGCAATTATAGGAAACAAATTTATATCAGCTGTGCTGTTAATTAAGTATAGTAAATGTATCAGCTGTGCTGTTAATTAAATATATAAAATTTATCAGCTATGCTGTTTGTCTCTTACTATGCTAAATCACGTTTTCTTCATTGACTTAAATGCTCACAATTGCCGACGGAAATGGAACTAATGTGTACTTATCTCTTGAAACATGAAACAGTTCTGTCCGTAATTTCTTGCACACAACACCCGCTGATGATCTTTTCGTTAGCCCACCCAAGACTGAGGGGGACTAAAGATGTAGCTCCTGTGCAATCACTGTGCTCCTGCGAAGTTTCAGGCAGCTGGATTGACTGGACATACGACCTCAGGTTGGATGACACGAATAAAACCCCTAAGATTTAAACAGGCTAGTCGAATTTAGTGAAGTAAGAGTTCCCGGTCAATGCAGGTGAGCAATAAATCAGTCTGACAGCTTCTCTTCTTCAGTCGGTCGTCTAGCTGGCTTCGTGTTGGTGTGTGCGTGATTTTGAATAAAATCTCGCCCGTATATATAGGTAGATGAGGTAACTTTTACTGCTTAAGGAATGGTTTTGATTGGGTCTCGGCGTGGCAAGCTGATTGGTTATATGCGGTTTAGTACCATCCGCCGTACAATCCGTGACCGAGACGAGTCCCAGAAAAACAGGGCTTATGCCTAATTTTATTGTTTTCCGCCATATTGGGAGACAAGATGGCCACAACCGAGTTCCGATAAACAGGGCTTATGGCTAACTTTATTCTGTCTCAGAGACTGGTAAACGTTGCTCGTTGATTGACTGGGCGATATTTGTTTCTCGACATAGGGATTTAACTAAGAAGTGGGTTTACACATACGTTTTACGACACTGACCATGGAAAAGAATGTAATAAGTCAGTACAACAAATGTAACTGATTACTGCCGTAGTGAATAAGAGAGACATAGACACTGTAGATGGGGGTATTGAGCCTTCTTTCTTGCTTACAATAGGTTGTCCATGTCTCGCTGCCATATACAAGTGTCCTGGTGACACAGGCGTTATATACCGCAGCTTTGGTCTTCGTTGTGAGTTTGGGGATCCTGTTGGCTTTGAGTGACGACTGCAGCGTCATTAGCAAAGTGACCCTTCTGAGTTTTGATGTTGCCTTCAGCCTTGTGAGATTAAACAGACGGCCATCTGACCTAGTGTGAAGGCATTTTCCTTAAGTTGCATCTCTGAATGCATGTTTCAAGACAACAAAAACGATGAAGTGTATGCTGCTGACATACAAATGTTACACTCACATGAGACAATAATATATTTTGCAAATCTGAAACAACACAGGGTGAAAAATGATTATTATTGTTAAATATGTTTACATACTTTATCAAAACGAGCAGGAATCATTCTGGAAGTTTTCCCGTATTTAGTAATCTCTAGGATTTATTGTATATATATTTCTATATCTGAGTTTCACTATCTGAGACGAAAAAGTAAGTAATGACTGGGAAGTGCGAAAAAAAGAGCCAATCAAACGCAGAGGAGCGAAAGCGAGCAACTCATTGAAATAAAAAAAAGGATATTCAACAAGAGACAGATTTAAGTAATCAGACTGGGAGCCGCGATGGTGTAATGGTTACCACATTGCGATGGCGACCAGGTGTTCAAGGTTCAAGCCCGGGCGTGAGCATTTGAAGTAGTGTCATTGACCGGGATTTTGACTGAATATCCTCAACGGCTCATGAGATAAATCCTCTGTGAATGGGAAGGAGCGAAGCTCCAGACCGGGTTGGAAGGAAAGTCCACAGGCTCTCCAGCCTCGCAATGACATGTCATTGGGAAGAAGGGCTGAAAAGCCCAAGTGCCGCTGGTTAAGAAAAAAAAACTAATCAGATTTATACGAGGGAGATCCAATCAAACACAGGCTCAATCAAATTTATACGGACTGGAGAACTGTATATAAGCCCGCTTAAACTCAATTCTGGACTCTAAAAAGTTCACTTCACGATCTCATAGATGAGAAGGCGTCCAGCATACTTACTCACACTTGTAGAAGCCGCATAGCCACAGCCCATAGCTGAGAAAAGCCAAGCTGACCTGCGTTGTGAGCGGACTTGCATAGTGATAAGCTTGGATCCGTAATATTGTGTCTGAAGGGTAAGTTAAACTTGTATTGATCGTTAGGTTACAAATTATGTTGGTGCCATGTAAACTGGTGTAATATTTAGCATTGCTATTATGACTGACTTTGATTTACATGCTTGTATCCTATCTTAGTTCTCCTAAAACTACGCTGACTACTGAAGTTGGTCTCCAGCTAAATATAACCTGAACCAATTCTAAACAGCATTGACGCAACTAAAGTCCGTGTCAGCATTGCTCAGTACACTATTAACTATAAGTGCTTTCGGTTCTTTTCAGGGTTTAGTTTTTAGATGCTTGATGCACCCAAATTATTATTCTTTTTTTCTCCTCGCCTCCTTCTTCATTTCCATTTTCGTTTGATGTAATTTCTTAAACTATATGAAGGGAAACCACTTTGGCATAGAGAAAGACCAACGGGAATTAATTATGATAGAATTTAGAGGATTTTAAATGTTTATAGTTTTCTAATGTACTTTAATGTTTGTATGTCGTACGTCTTTGATTAATTTGACCATGGCTTCATGACTTTGCCGTCAAAATGAGGATTCTGATCAAAAGTGCCCGTCATCATCGGAGGATCGTCTTGGTTGTAGACAACAGATAACATAGTCTGGTGGATATGTGTGCAGGTTCCTACCCAAGATAGAGTCGCAACTAAACTTAAACATTGCAGTTGATTTGTTTTATTTAAATTGCAGTTAGTTTTAATTGCTTGTTCAAAGAAAATCTAATATTTTTATAAATCTGTAAGGATAACTAACGAGCTGCATTTCACATCAACTATTAATAGAGACACTCATAAAGCATAGACTAGGTCTAGCGAGAAGGTGACTTACTTGACAGCTCTCTTATACAGCTACCATCTAGAGCCGTGCAGCTATCTACCTGACGAATCCTGTGCTATCCCTACCTTTTGTTCACCAGTTCTCTTCTCCAATTTTGAGAACTATCACTTTACTATCTAACTTCTATCTCGCCACACATATCAGGGCGTGTACATAAACATGTGTCAGTTGCCTGCGTTATGGGTTCCGCGTTGCTTTGACTTGAAAATATACATTTTCTCAGTTCATTTGACTTTTTTGTTGGCTTAACATTTGATGGTTTCCAGAACCATAACTGTAACAAGATCATTCGATTTCAACAAATATTCCTTACGTCTGGGAGCAATGTTTTGCTGCATCCTGTGCAGTGTTCCTTTTTTTTTTTTTTTTTATTAGTGTATGAATGTTCCACCAACGGGCTGATCACCCGTTTGCCAGTCACTTCGATTACGGAAACAACAGCAAATGGATTGATTTGCCGTTGCCCTAAAGACGCCAATAGGCGTGATGGGAAACAATGGCAAAGAAAACCTATCTGCTGTTGCCCTAAGACGCCATTAGGCGTAATGGCCACTGACTGCTTTGACGGTCGGTTGCTAAGGACGGAAGAAGAAGAAGAAGAATGAATGTTCCAGGTGAAAATCTGGAGGTTTTATTAGTGGTAAACATTGAAAATCCGTCCAGCTTTCTGTGTGGTGCGTCATACGACTCTTATCAAAGAATATTCTTTCCTCTTAGATGGCAGATTTAATTCATTTACCGTTTTTTGACTTGCCTGTGTAAGTGAAACTGTTAGGCTTAATATTCTATAGGTTCGCATAACCGGCACCATGACCAACCCTTAGTCGCCCTCTGCGAAATGCCTGAAATTTTACAGTGTAAATATTTTTTGCTTCCTCTTTCTTGTCTCTACATGGCGGTTGTTAAAGTATAGAAATCAAATTAAATCAAGTCTAAGACAAAAATAAAAGTCTTGAAATGAAGATGTCAAATCAGGCTTCTTCTATTGCTGTGAAATATGAAGAAGGACAAATATTACAAACTTAAAGACATGACTTCCATTTATGGGTGCTTGTGCAAGATAAAACTACTAAAAGGATTCGACAAGATCTCTGATGTGATCAACATTGTTTTGATTGTTTTATCAACAAAACTGAGACTATTGGAGTTTGACATCAAACATGGGACTAGCAGATATGGACGTGAGATAGGATGCTTCCGTCGTATGTACAACCAGCGTGCTACAGGTACATTTAGCATTCATACTCTTCGACATTTGCTGAGGGAGACTGAGCACCTATGGGTTTGACCGGAGTGTAGTGAGGTCGATTCTGATTAACAATAATAATAACTGATGTAGAACGGATAAAATGAATCCGACAAATGCCAGGGCAACTGTTTCTCATCTATTATTTTACTGGAACGTGTCTGGTCTTTGTCATCAGTTAAGTATTAGTGATCATTTCCATTTGAAACTTTCCATATTTTGAAAGGCCGTATTTGGGAAAGTCTGTTGCTTTGTTGGGGGCGGGGGGGGAAGGGGGGGTTGTCAATGTTTCAGCGATACAATAGAACAGATACAACGAACCCAGCAAAGGCCAAGGGAGAAAGATGTTAGTAGAAAACGCTGGCTTTGGACAGAATACACCACATTGAGTACGTCAGTTAACAACATTACAAGGCAGTCCCAGTGCTGGAAACCCTAAGGTACGAGAAAAAAAACAGAGAAACCAAAGTTCATATGGAGATGAGACCTAAAGACAGATTCGAAAGGGGTAAACATGATTAGATATCTCGGGGTGAGTAAGCTTTCTGTGTTTATTTTATTGTTGTTGTGGTGCTGGGTGCGAAATGATAGTGAATAAATGAAAAGAGCAATTTGTCCACTTATACCTGTCTACCTGTCTTATCTACCTGTCTAGATAAGAGAAATATAGCACGAAAGGTTTGCCTATACTTTGTACTCATTTTGAGGTAGAGGAAAATATTCACGCTAGAATTTATGGTCTCAAATAAACATGCAAAGGACCAGGTGGCCAAGAAAATATTAGTGTAACGCCCAAGGACGCTAAATTCAGGCACAAAGAAGGTAACTATAAATAAAATAAAACCAGGTGTGTAACATAATATCAAGATGCTGGCAATGAGGACAACCATGCTCATTGTTTTCCTGTCTCTGTTGGACAAAGATTCGGACTTTTCTTGGTCCATATTAACCGATTTACGCCATGTACTTTTCTCCTTTAACTTCCTCACTAAAATAGACGTAAATATCACAACAGCTACAAATGAAACTAGTCCTATAAAAGCTTGCAGTATGTAAACAAACTCTGCTAATTTCTCACTGTTGCGTGCAAAAATTAGACCTAGAAGAGTTTTATTCCTGCCTGGATAAAACTTCCAGTCTATGTAAGTTGTACAGTACACTGGGGCAACGGACAAAAATATCAGACTGTAAATAGCAATCATAACTATTGTAGTTCTTCTGGGAGTTATCATCTGTTTGACGTGTAAAGGAAACGCTATACACAAACATCTCTCGGCTGTGACATACACGGTTATCAGGCTGGTAATTTTTGAGAAAACAATTCGTGGTACCCCTGCGGTCACATACTGAAACTCAGAGGGTACCATGTGTACATTTTACGCTTCAAACAGTGGGTTTACACAGATGTTAAACCACTGTTGCATTAGTAGACCACACAGATCTGAAATAGCCATTGCGAAAAACGTAATATTCATACTTGATGTTAGACCTTGCTTGTAAAACACGACCAAATTTATCACATTGGTTACTATTCCCAAAAGACTAATCAGACTGCAGAGAAAAACATAATTTACTACCAGAAAAATTTGCCTTTGTGTATCGTTGATAACTTTGGTCACAACATATATAAACGTAAAAGGCTTTGTCACTACAGAGAAGTTGAGAGCTTTATCAAATAATTCCATTTTCAAAAACTAACTGTTCTAGTTATGTAAATGTTAGCGTACCCTAAATATGTTTGGACGCTTCTTTTTTAAAAACTATTTTGCATGTTATGTCAAGCAATCTTCATTTTTGTGTCTGTGCTGAAGAATAATAAATTACCTGGAATGCTCTCAGTAGTGTGTTAGTATCTTGTAACAACTGGGTTATCGTCCATTTGGCGTGTGTATAATAAATGAAGTGTATTTTATCACTATTGCGAGTACGGTAGATCTGCCGGATGACTACCAACTTTTCGCTGCCAATTACTTCATTTTATAAATGTAAGAATGTAATTTCACGACAATATTCCTTCACTGTATTTGTAAACGTTTGCTACGTTTCATGGAACCAATATTGCGTGTCAAAAATGCATTGCGTTATTGAGATTAGAAATAAATCGATCGAGGAAAACAAATGTAATCACATTGATTTAAGTGTGAGAAAGATATTAAAAATATTTCATTGCATATTACATTTGATTTACTGATATTATGGAATATGTGTGGGTTTTCTTTTTATATTATGAAATCAGCTACCAACGTTTACACCTGATGACCTAATTACAGAGTTAGACGTCAACACCGGATATAGCAAAACATGAATGAAATAATGGTTGAATGGCTCTAACGTTGGCATTTTTTTTTTTAAGATTGTATTTTAGTACATACACTCATCGAGGAGCCCTCAAGGTAATCTGTCCATATATCCATCCTATGTTTGTGTCAGAAATTAATAATATGTAATTTTCCAAGACCGCATCGCAGACGTACATCTAAAATCCGTTATTATCATTTACGTACTGTAAATCATGCGTGGATATTATAGCTTTGTTGCCTACTGCTGTCTTAAAACTATCGCTTATAGCCAAAATAAATTATCAGCTGAAGTCAAAACTTCACAGAGTCACCGTTTGTTTTATCAGGTAATGATGATGTCATCTTTTAATTTCAGTTGCATGTAACATTGCACGCAAGGGTTTATTTTATGCTTTCTGAAAAAAAAAATAGCTTGGGGGAGGGGGGAAGGAGGGGAAGTCTGCTAACTTAATTGTGTGCGTTTTAGTCTTTATTAGTTGTATGTACAAATATACGTACTTATATGATGTAATAAAACATTAACATACCGTGTCAATACCTTGTCGAGGTATGGCGGCTTGCGTACCCTGATTACCCCCAGAGCTATGCCAGCGGGAATTTTACTCCTGGAAGGTTCTACCAAGCTGGACAGGTTTGCACGGGCAGGGGTCAGACTAAAGCAGAGACCCTGGTCCTCCAGGTTGGGGGTTTTAGCATAGGGCTGACACCCCTGTCTATGTAAAAAAAAAAAAAAATTGAAGTTACGGAAACAACAACGAATAAACAAACTTTGCTGCGGGACGGACATCCGGAGTCTGAGGCTCGTATGACTGTCAGTGGTGAAAGCCGAAAGGAAGCCACTGACATGAGAACGGACGTCCTGACTGCAAAACATGATACAAGAATAGGATTTTGGAATGTCAGGACAATGAATGAGTCAGGTAAACTAAAACAGGTCACGGCAGAAATGAGAAACTATAGGTTACACATTCTAGGGATAAGCGAGAGCAGATGGACAGGGGCAGGAAAAGTTAAAACAGCAACAGGAGAAACAGTACTTTACTCTGGAAGAGAGGATGGACAGCACAACGAAGGCGTAGCCATTATTCTACAGAAAGGAATAGAAAGGACATTACTGGAATGGAAACCCATCATCAACAGACTGATAAGATTAAGATTGAGAGGTAGATTCACCAATACTACAATAATACAATGCTACGCACCAACGAATGACAGCGATGAAGAGGTCAAGGATGAATTCTATCAGCAACTGCAGAAAGAAATGGAAGACACACCTAGATATGATCTTATTATAGTAATGGGAGACCTCAATGCGAAAGTTGATACACACAATACATATAATGAATGAGTAATGGGGAAATGCGGCAGCGGAACAGCAAACGAAAATGGGGATAAATTAATACGTTTCTGTAGTATTAACAACCTGGTCATTGGAGGAACACTTTTCCCACATAAAGAAATTCACAAATTAACATGGGAATCACCAAATGGTCGGGACAGAAACCAGATAGATCACATCATGATTAACGGTAGATGGAGACATGCATTACAAGATGTGAAGGTAAGAAGAGGTGCAGATGTGGGAAGTGATCACTATTTAGTAGTAGCAAAACTGAATGTGAAACTAAGAAGGGCTGGACCAACTGTAACTACAAAGAAAAGGTTTGACATCAGCAAATTGAAGGACCCCCTTACCAGAAAACCTTTTGCGGCTGACATAAAGAAACGATATCAATTTGCCAAAAGTCAGGAAAAGACATTGACTGATGATATAGACCAGAAATTCAACACCATTTCAACAATATATAAAAAAAACAGCAAATCATGCTTGGGATTCCAGGAAAGGAAGAAGCAAGACTGGATAACACCAGAAACATTAAACACCATAACACTGAGCAAAGAAATGAAAAAAAAAAGAAAACAGAAGCGAAGTCCCCCAGGTTAAAGCAACTATATAGCGAACAGTACAGTCAGCTGGACAAGGAAGTTAAACGCCAAACCCAAGCCAACAAAAGGAATTTCCTAGACGATCTTGCAAGACAGGCAGAAGAGGCAGCACAGAGAAATGATCAAAGCACAGTATACAAAATAACTAAATTCATCAGCGGAAAACGAGATGCAAACAATATTACATTAGTAAGAGATAAGCAAGGAAATCTCATCACGACAGCAGAGGGACAGGAAACAAGATGGGCAGAGCACTTCAGAGAAACTCTGAACAAGGAACCACCAGAGACACAATTGAATGTTCCTGAGGCTGAAAATGATCTAGATGTAAATACAGACATTCCACGAAAAGAAGAAATCATCACAGCAATCAAAGGGTTAAAGAACGGAAAAGCTCCTGGCCATGATAACTTAAATGCAGAGCTATTTAAGACAGACCCTGAGCTAGCAGCAGAACTATTAGAACCATTATTTACACAAGTCTGGAAAACGGGGACAACACGATCAGAGTGGAACAAAGGAATAATTGTCAAATTGCCCAAAAAGGGAGATCTTGCAGACTGCAATAATTGGAGAGGAATCACTCTTCTCTTAGTTCCCAGCAAAATACTAGGCAGGATAATTATACAGAGAATTTCAAAAGCAGTAGATCACAAACTGAGGAAAAAACAAGCAGGATTTAGAAAGAACAGAAGATGTTTAGATCATATACGTATTAGCCCTCAGGAACATTATAGAGCAGTGCTCAGAATGGCAAAGACAGCTGTACATTAATTTCGTTGATTTTGAAAAGGCTTTTGACAGCATACATAGAGACAGTTTATGGAAAATACTGAGGGCTTATGGAATTCCAAGCTGCATAGTGTCAATCATAAAAAGCCTCTATGCCAAATTTACGTGTAGTGTTGGGCAGAGCAGCCTAACCTTTGAGATGAAGACAGGAGTAAGACAGGGATGCCCCTTATCAACCACTCTATTTTTAACAGTCATAGACTGGGTAATGCGCCAGGCAACAGAGGGCAGTCCAAGAGGAATAAGATGGACTACATTTTCTACATTGGAAGATCTGGAATATGCAGATGACATTGCACTACTAGCACATTCACATCAACACATCCAGGAAAAAACGGATAGACTTAATAAGTTTAGCCAGCAGGTGGGCTTGAACATCAATTTAGAGAAGTCAGAGGTCATGACGCTCAATGTGAGCAACCCTGAGCCCATATCAGTAAGGAATCAGCAACTGGTACAGACAGACACCTTCACATACCTAGGACGCATAGTAACACCAGACGGCGGGGCAGGCAAAGACATCAACATCAGAATGAATAAGGCAAGAACAGACTTTTTTAGCCTAAACAACATCTGGAAGTCCTCTCAATACAGCACAAGCACAAAATTAAGATTATATCAGAGCTGAATGCTTTCTGTGCTTCTCT
>JAMPIV010008916.1:744835-1189450 GCA_024509875.1 Oreohelix idahoensis | reverse complement strand
AGATGGTTATGGATGGACCAGAGTTGGTTCAGTATGTAACCTCAGAGGTTGATAAATTTATTGAACGTGATAGGGAAGATAGGAAGTTAGAAGCAGAAAAAAAATTAGAGGCTGATAAAGAACTTAAAAGGTTACAGATTGAGGCTGACAAAGACGCTAAGGCATTGGAGGCGGATAGGGAGGCTGAAATTAAGTGGCTCCAATTTCAAGAGAAGAAATTGGAGGCTGAAGAGAAAAAGGCCGAAAGGGAAGCAGAGGAAAGAAGACTGGCTGCTGAAAGAGAAGCAGAGGAAAGAAGACAGCTTGCAGAAAGGGAAGCTGAAAAGGAGGAGAAGAGATTGGAAGCTGAAAGGGAAGACAAGCGATTGGCTGCAGAACGGGAGGCCGAGGACAAAAGATTACAAAGGGAGCACGAGTTACGACTAATGGAGTTGGAATTACAAGGCCATGCTCCTGAAGGTGGTAACAGCCCATCTACCTTCGATGCCACTGCTAGTCAGGGGGCCTCAACCTCAGCCATGGGATTCCATTTAGACCATTTTGTTGAGAGGGATGATGACATTGAATCATTTTTAATCACATTTGAGGTTTTAGCCACCACTTATGGGTTAGAAAAGGAAGGGTGGAGCTTAAAATTATCCCAGGGTCTTAGGGGAACATCTTATGAAGTGTTTGCAAAGATGAGTAAAGACGACTAAGGCCATAATGACATGCTAAAGCAGGATCTGTTCTTAAGATATGAAAAGAATGGTGAATTTTATCGTAAGAAGTTTAGAAATGCCAAGCATTTGTCTGGGGAGACATACCACCAATTCTCTGCCAGACTGGAAACCTATTTGGAGAAATGGACTGCTCTGGGGAAGACCCAAGATCTTAAGGAGATGATCATGATAGAGAAATTAAGAGAGTCCATGGCTCCAGACCTGAGAAAGTTTCTCATGGAACAAGGTGCAGAGAGGTTGGGTGAGGTACTTAATGTCGCTGAGAGGTATCAGGCGGCCCAGGCAGAGGTAGCTGGCGCTAAAAAGAAACATGTAGAGAATTACAAGGCCCCACTAAACTCTAATAAATGTGATAACAAAGAACAAGGTAACAAAGGTAAGACCAACTTTGATAGGCCACGAAATGATTATCGAGATAGAAACCCACAGTTCAATGACCAAAAATATAATGAAAGAAAACCTTTTAACCAAGAAAGAAGTGGTGTAAATGATGTAAGAGGGACACTCATAACACCGAAGTTTGTAAAAGGAAACCTTCTAACTTTGCTGCAATGAAAACGGGGAAACAGAGATTAAAGGTTAAACCTACTGGACAGCAGGAACCTTATCACCACCCAGTTTGGGAGGAGGTTGTATGTAACGGTGTCACCATAAGGTGCCTTTATGATACAGGTTTAGATTTTGATTCTGTCGTAAGTTCTAGTCTAGTGAACCCAGGTCAGTATACCACAGAAACAGTGGAGATACAAGGGGCGACTAAGGACATACCCCTCATGATACGTCCAATCGCAAGGATAACTGTGTAAACTAGCTATGTGGAAGGAGAAATCAGAGCAGCAGTGATAGATGAACCAATTTACCCTCTGATATTGGGGTGTAGATATGTCTTCTTGGGGAATCCCAAGAGACCTGTGATTATGGCAACAGTGCAGACCAGATCACAGTCAAAGAAGGAAGAAGGTGATCCTATAAATACGCTTCCAGAGGAGATGAGGAAGGCACAGGCTGAGGATAGGTCACTAAAGCCGTGTTTCAATAAACTCCCAAAATGGAATACCCCTCCAAAAAGGGCGATTTTTATGTGAAGAACAAGCTAATGTATAGGAAGGCTGGAACTGGGTCAAATGGTCATGGACAGCTGGTACTTCCCACTTCATATAGGGAGAAATTGATGGAACTAGGGCATGCGAATCCCTTCAGTGGTCATATGGGGATCAGCGCCACAGACAGCGTATAGCTTGTCATTATTTCTGGCCAGGGATAACGGAGGATATAAAAAGATATGTAAAATCCTGTCCAGAACGTCAACGGGTAGCTCAAAGGCATTGGACTGCTCCTGCAAGTTTAGGGGAAATGCCCATAGTGGGAACACCTTTTGAGAGGGTTGCAGTGGATATTGTGGGACCTCTCACTCGTACCAAGAGGAGGAACAGTTACATCCTTACTCTGGTGGACACTTGTTCTATGTGGGGAGAGGCGGTACCCCTGTCGTCAATCGATTCGAAGCATGTCGCAGAGGCATTACTTACAATATTCACAAGATTAGGATTCCCGCATCAAATCGTGACTGATAACGGCTCACAGTTCAAAGGGAAACTAACGGAAGAAGTTTTCAGGATCTTACAGACCAAGCACTTTCATTGTAGTCCGTATCACCCCCAAGGGAACGGCCAGGTCGAGAGGTTCAATGGGACCTCATCTCCATCCTGAGAAAGCTGGCCCATGAAAAACCTGATACGTGGTACAAATTTTTGCCCGCTGCGTTGTTTGCGTATCGGGAAGTTCCAAATAATTCAACCGGAATGGCACCGGCAACCTTGTTATTTGGGAGGCAATTCAAAGGTCCATTGGAAGCCTTGTTAAGGACGTGGACAGATGAGAAGGCAGAAAAGACTGTTATCTCATCATATCAATATGTGAACGAGCTGACCACTCGCCTTAAAACTGGCTGGAAACATGCTAATGATAATCTCAGACAAGCCAGGAAAAAACATGCTGCATATATTAATAAGAAAGTGAAGGATAGAGAACAAGCTGTGGGAGAGAAGGTTCTTCTTCTATTACCAGGCAGCAGTAACAAGTTGCAAATAGGATGGCAAGGTCCATGTACAGTTCTAGAGAAGGTGTCTAGAACCAATTATAAAATTGACAAGAAGGGGAAAGAGAAAATCTATCATGTGAACCTTCTAAAGAAGTATCTGGACAGACAAATCCAGGAAGGAACACCTTTACTGACCTTATCTATCGCAACGGAAATGAAAAAGGAACCACTCACCTCACACGAGTACCCCCCAAAACCATGTGAAACACCGGCACAGGTGAAAGTCAGTAAGCACCTGACTAAAAATCAGAGGGAGCGGGTTCAACAGGTTCTGCTTGAACAAACAGACGTGTTAACGGATAGGCCGGGGCACACCAATTTGTTGGAATACGATATGAAGTTAATAGACCCAACACCCATCTGTATGAGAGCCTATTCTATTCCTTTCGCTAAGGAGAAAGCTTTGAAAGAGGAGATAGAGTATTTGTTGAAAGAAGAGATTATTTCTCACAGTGAAGCTCGTTATAGCTCTAGTGTGGTTTTGCTGAGAAAACCCTCTGGGGAACATCGTCTGTGCATAGATTACAGGAAACAGAATGCTGTCACAGAAATCAGGTGGATCCATTACCTGACAATACTCAACTATTTGCCAGGCTGAAAAAGGCAACATATTTTTCTAAGGTGGATCTTAGCAAAGGCTATTATCAAATTCCAGTAAAGCCTGAGGTTCGACCTTACTTAGCTTTTAGCACCTCGGAAGGACATTATGAGTTCAACATGTTGCCGTTTGGGTTGAAAAATGCTCCGAGTGTGTTTTCAATGATGATGCGAAAATTGTTGGATCCACTGAATAATCCATGCATCACAAATTTTATGGATGATATCCTCATCGCTACTGAAACGTTTGAGGAACACGTCAACTCTTTGACTATGCTGTTTGATAGACTCAGAGAGGCTAACTTGACTGCTAGACCAACAAAATGTTGTATTGGATGTAAAGAGTTGGAATTCTTGGGACATACCGTATATCAGGGTAGCAAGACCCCTGACCCCAAGAACCTGGAGAAATTGCTAAAGGGCACCAAGACCACAGACAAAGAAAGATGTGAGATCTTTTGTGTCGTTGTGTGAATTTTATCAAAAGTACATTAACAATTTTAACTCTATATGTGCTCCATTGACTGATTTAACCCGTAAGGGACATCCTGATAAAATTGTTTGGTCCGCACAGTGTGAATTGGCTTACCAAGAGTTAAAGGAAAAACTCACTAGCAAGCCTATTTAAAAATTGCCTGATTTGACTCGGGAATTCCAAGTAAGAACGGACGCAAGCAATGTGGGCCTGGGGGCCACTTTGTTACAAAGGTCCGCTTCACCAAATGGGGAACTGAACCCAGTCGCTTATGATAGCCGCAAGTTGAACAAAGCGGAACAAAACTACTCAACAAGCGAAAAAGAATGTCTAGCTCTAATCTGGGCTTTAAAAAAGTTCCAGATCTATCTCTATGGTAGGACATTCTGGTCCAAACGGATCATCAACCCCTCGTATTCTTATCACAGGTAAAGGTAAAGGATCCCGTTACACGCCCATTGAGGCATATTGGGAATATGGTGTTAGGCCCATATTATCTTGACCGTCGGCACACGAGGGGTGATGTGGTCGGCATCACGCCGGCCGCCTTAACCTTCCCAGAGTAGCTCTGGTACCCATTTGGGGCTGGGTCGACCCAGGAGCCGTTTGTGGCCTAAAAATGTTCCGCCTCATCTGGGGATCGAACCATAGACCACTGCGCTAGGAAGCCAGTGCACTAACCACTATGCTACCGCGGCTCCCTTATCACAGGCCAAGCATGAAAATGCTCGTTTATTTAGGTGGTCGTTGCTCATACAGCCTTATTCATTCACTATAGAATACATTCCCGGGTCACAGAATGTGGGTGCAGATTTCTTGAGTAGGCATCCTGTTGACGAAAATCAGAGTATTCACAGGCCTATTGAGAAAATGTGATATATATGTATCACTGATTATGAACTTGCATTAGTGCATGTTCTTAAGTGGGGTGATGTGTGATGATATACATTGATACACCGATCCCATTTGTAGTATTTGTATAGTTAAAATAATGTAGAAATAAAAACTAGTGGAGCTGTTAGGTTTCGTCTTCACCCCGCCTGCAAACGCATCGGGTATTGTTAGACAGTAACGAAGAATAAATAATACTATCTTTCCCTAACGTCCTTGAAACTATTTAGAGCATTGGGACACGATCAATCCGGTTTTCATCTGTAGGGAGGGAGAGAGGAGCGACAGAAAAGTGATACTTTTAACACGTGTTGGTTGAAATAACACAAATTTGTAAGCAAACGCGCGTAGTATTGTTAGGCAGGTTTGAATAAAAAGGCGGAAACTACTCATGCACGCCGCTTAATATAATAACATCGTGGGAAATGTATAAACACACAGACAGCGCATGGCCTGCCAAATAGTACAGTTTCAGACGTAACGACTTGTGGTTTTGGTTTGAACAACGGGGGAAAATGGACAAAATGGCGTATTTATATAAAAGTAGAAATTCCAAATAATATGGAAAATATATGGAATTCATTATTACTGCGAATGGGGCCATAAAACCTAATTAGTTTGATAGAATGTGATCCCCTGATAAATATTATGTTACAATTTTCAAAATTGTCTCATTAATAATAAAGATATGGTCATAATACTGTATAGGTTCGTACAGACAGTCGGAGAAACCCTCGTTTTTGCAATCACTATCGGTGACATTTTTTGCTCGCGTTGTTGAAAAGAAGCAGAAGAGGGAGGGTCAAAGTCCAAATGGGGAACGTTAGGAGTGAGAGACAAATGTATTAGGCCAAAAAGCAAGTCTATTTTTAACTAACGCCAAGATCGGGACGGACCGACAGACAGAGGTACCCCGAAATTGGGCTGTAATTTTGGCTTTATTTTTCAAATTCAAATCAAAATTGGAGGTCGTCCGATCTTATTGGCCAACACATTTAATATTACTGAAAACTTAGAAGGCTCGTCGCCATTTGCAAAAATACTGTCCCTCAGCCAGGACGATGTACTGAAGTATGAATTTTAACTAAAATTAAAGTAAATACATACAATTTCATAATCAAGCCGGCAGCAAAGCTGAATCTGTGCCATTCTCATCGTTCCTGTGTTTATTCATTGAATTCGTGGTAAGGCAGAAATTATTAATATTTCATTTAAAAATGTGAGTGAGAGATACTGCCATACGAAAGTAAGTACACAGGTCCTTAGCTGACTTTTGCAGGGCCTAGAGTTTAGTTTATCTTATAACAAATTACCAGAGACGTAGAATACACATGTTTTCTTAGGTGGTCAGGTGGAAACATATCACCCACCTTATTGTATGGAAAAAAGAGATTAATGATAATATGGCAGATACGGGCAGCCATTAGAGGAGAGGAATGTGAAAAAACTGGTACACTTTGTTATGTGGATGAGTTGGGTTGGTCAGATAGATCTGACCCAGGTCTTTTATTTTGCATGTATTATAATTTGTGGAAATAGTAGATTAAACCTGATGTAAACAATGAAACATAATTTCGTGTTACAGGGTTTTTTGTCTGGCACTAGTCCGGTGCCAGATTTCTGAGTGGTGAATTTGAGAAGACTTTGTATTCCAGTAGTGATAAGTGTACACGCTGTGTACCCTATTACTTTTGGACAAGTACAACAGTGGCCGTTGGCCGGAGTGGTAACTGACAGCTACTACATGTGCTAGATAAGTATATAATCTGGCACATGATCGTTCATCAACGAAAATTAGTGTTTCCCTAACTGAAATAAATAAAACTATTTCCACACAAGAAATTAAAATTAAAAGTTGTGAAATAAAGACATGGGAGTGATTACAGAATCCCGACCCGCCATCCACTGCTAGTTTAACAGTAGTATTAGAAATATTTTAACACCGTTATTAGATTTTAAAATATGTGTTTGGACAGATTGTCCCTTTTGTGTAATTGCATTGCATACATGTATATAAATTGATTTCATTTGAGTTGAAAGTCCTGACCAGAAGAATACTAGGTTTAGGACCAAATAAAATTGTAAAAAATAGTTTAATACCAAAATTTCAAACACGGTGTTAGTACATTTGATCATAGACATTGATATTTCTTGATGTGTGTGTGTTTCAGTATTAAATTACCCTCACACCACAGGTCCATATCCCTAGACACTAGACGTAGTCATCATACATACTAGTCAAGAATAAGTCTGAATGAGATCATAAGGTGGTAGCAGAAAGGCTCTCTAAGAACTCACCCTAATAATTGTTATACTCAGGGCCTTCACAGCTGACCTTATTCAGTACATTAAAAATACATAACAACAACAGTTCATAACATCTAAATCCACCACAACATGTATATGCTTGATGCAGTAAAGTTTGTTTGAGTGATAATCAGCGTAATAAAACTTAATTTAGTGTGTTGGTCAAACCCCTATCAATATATATATTATCCATAGTTTTTCACGTCTGTGCGTATTCGTCAAGTAATTGTGTATGTAAGTGAGGTGTAACTTATATTTGTTATATAAGGAGCGAAAGTTCGTCTGATTAAAATATAGTCGTATAGATAGGTTAGAGTAGAGAAACTACTCACTCCAGAGATTGATCAATCTCTTACACTATCACCCCCTCGTGAAAAAATCAATTTTTTTACACCTTTATTCTCGCACATTTTCCACTATCACCTCTGCTCAGACCGGACCATAAATATCTGTAAACCTATCTTATAACATTACGACATAATGTCGGTTCGTCTGTAGGATTGAACTCAAATCTTGAACAAGCAGCACTGAATGGATGGCTCGCTCCGAGTTTGAGATCTAAGTCTGAGTCTAGATAAATGTCTAAAGTCTGATACTGATTCTGAATTTTTATCTAGACAGAGTGTGTTGTGAGTATTGTCTTGTGAGTTATGGAATATTAAATAATTCTCCCCTAGACAACGCTCTTAGTTACTGGTGTTTGAACACACATAATAGGATTTTTTCTTTCCACAGCATCATAGAGTTACGTACAGCTTGATTATGATAATAATCTTTGTCGGATATATGATATATGGTAATTTTGTACAAGACCGCTAGTACGCGTGATTGTTTATCAATCACTAGTTTTTTGGGGGGAAGCAGCGGAGTTTGAGCTAAGCTAAAGGAGAGAATTCTGACAAAATCGTTAAGTTAATAGCCTCCCCTTACTCTTAACTGACTTCAGGTGTGGACGAGATTTGTTTGATTTTATAATAAGGAAATATTTCTTTTCTCCTTAATTTTGAAAGGAAAATTATTTTTTTTCTCTCCACCATAGAAATAGTAGTTTTTTTCCAGTTGTTAGCCTGATCTACCATTTTAGGGTTTAAGTCGCCTGTATTAGGAGCCTAGTTTCCAGTTAATAACAGCGATAGATTAGATAACTGATAACAAGGAGGAGGTATCACAGTTAAGTAATAGATTTTTATTTTTTACTTTCTCGTAAGTGGTAAAGGGCAAGTGTATCTTCTACCTCTTCCTCGGGTTAGTGGTATTCAGTTATTTGTCATGGCTGAGCGTGCAAAACTTAGAACCATGCTAAGAGAGGAAGCAAGGGAAGAGGGATTACAAGGAGAAGAAGCGAAAGCGTTTGTCAACGAAGAACATGACAGATATGACGCTTAGAAGAAAGTAGCCGAAGCTAGGCAGATAGAGAAAGAGGAAAAAGAGCGTCAATTGGAACAGAACAACATTGAGGCGGAGATGGAAGCTCGCAGGGCAAACGAACGAGATAAGGAGAGACAACACGAGGAACGAACTAACGAACGAACTTTATTTTTTAAATGGTTAAGAATTGGGCACGCAGGCCCGTCTGACATTCTGCCCTTCCTGTCTCTCTCCTCATGTATACTATATCCTTTCATCCTCACACTTACTTTAAGCACAATTAAGGCATTTATCATTATGAAAGTAATATTACATTTGCAATAATCATAATAATTAAAGTACGTTTTTTGAAGAAAAAAATATTTAAAAAAAAAAAAATAATAATAATGAATTTAAAAATAAAGTAAATAAAAATAAAAGTAAACACTAAAAAAAAAATACAAGACAAAAAAATCGATTTGTTCGTACAGTAAATTAGTGATTTGAGACATATTCAGAGGTATGTTATAAGAACTCGTGAAATTTTTAAACGGTGTGCAACTGAATGACTCAGGGACTTTTTTTAGGTTCATCAAGATGAGGTGGGATAAACAGTTACTTTCCTCGCTGTCTTTGCGTCCCAAACTCAAGACCAGAATCAGACTAGGTAGATAGATAGACATATACGAAAGCAATGAATTTGCGAAAGGTTGAAAATCGGGCACAGTCCCCTCTTGCATTCTTCCTTCCTCTTGCTCATCTGTTATTACTGTTACTCAAACATTCTCCAGCTTACTGAAAGTATTAATTTAAGGGCAGTGCAACATTACAAGGAAGTATAATAGCATACATTAACAGTACCTGATCATAAAATTAAGAATATATGATAAGAATATAATATTACGAATGAGAGTATATTGTAATGAAAACAAGATCATCAGAGCCTCCGTACAGTTTATTAGATAAAAGCACAAAACAATCAGTTAGGGTGACATATAATCAGCACTCATAAAGTATTTTACCAGTATAAGATTGTATGAGTAAGGAACGAGAGAAGGAGAGACAACACGAGGAATGAGAGAAAGAGAGAGAACATGAGGAAAGCGAAAACGAGCAACAACGACAGCACGAGTTGGCGCTTAAGACTCTGGAGGTCCTAAGTCGTGATGCTGCCTCTACCTCCAGCAATAGATAGCCGTCTTCACCTCATTCATCTTTAACTGATCAATCCAGGACTCAATCTCCTCAACTCTCAGCATCGTCTTTCGCACTGGAACCCTTCCCATGCCACAATGAGAAAATTGACTGCTATCTGGAAAAATTCGAGAGAATGGCAAATCTATATTGTGTGGAATGTTCGCGATGGTGCTTGAAGCTTTCTCTGGCTTTGAAGGGTAATGCTTATGATGTTTACGTAAAACTAGGAAGCAGCCATCAAGACAAATACGACATGCTAATGAAGGCTTTACTGGAGCGTTTCGAAATGAACGCTCGCAAATTTTTGCAACTGTTCAGAAACAGCAGACAGGAAGGCCTTGAAACATTTCACCAGTTCTCTTCACGCCTGAAGAGATATTTGATAAAGTACATAGGGCTGTCAGAGCTTCCACTCACCTATGAAGGGCTGAAGGAGTTTGTTCTTACCGAACAAATAAAAACCACTTTGTCCGTAGATTTCTGGCTGAAGAAGGCGCAGTAAAGTTGGATGACATTCTCAGTAAGTCTGAACGTTACGTAAATGCTTTGGCTGAGCTTCCCAGCTCAAAACGCAAACTGACAGATGAGCCTCCTCGGTAAAATAATCTAGAGCAGTCTTCCCATTCTTCTCACCACCCAAACCACAGAGAAACTGTACTCCAGAATTCCACTCCCGAAAAATCTAAAAACTACAAAACCCGATACCCCACCAACAATTCTGATGAGCCCAACCCCCTACATGGCACCGCAGCCAGAAAGGTCAAGACAAGGGAAAGCCTCCCGCGCAAGGAACATCTGATCAGAACAAGCACACCGGGCCTAATCGCATGGGATGCTTGCAAACAGCCTCGCAAGGAAAAATTTATGTCAGTGATTCTCATCCTGAGGGGGAGAGGCCCTCAACGCGAGAAACTGTTATTTTGAACGGGATTTCAGCATCTTGTTTGTTTGATAAAGGGTTGTCCTTTGATTGCGTTGTCGCAAGACACTTGGTCAAACCCTGTCAAGAGACAGAAGAAACTTTAAACTACGTGGAGTTTTCAAAGGAGATGCACCCGTGACGCTTCCCATCGCATTGGTGGAGGTACACTCTGATTTTGTCAGAGGTGTTATCAAAGTGGCTATTATGGATGATCCGATCTACCCACTATTACTTGGTTGTAGATATGTGTTTATTGAGATACCGAAAGAGCCATTTGTGGCAGCAGTAACCCCACAGGGCAAACCCAGAAGGAACGGGAGCCTGCGCCTAATATGTTACCCAAGGAACTAAAAGAGGCGCAACAAAAGGACCCTACCCTGGAGCCCTGCTTTAGAAAACTGCCTATGGCCAAGGACCCCAGACACAACGGAGATAATTCTCTAAGGATTACGTACTCTATCGGAGAACGGGCAACCCTGAACAGGAACATAATCAGCTCCTAATACCGACGCAGTACAAAGACAAAATCTTAGAAATTGGGCACTTTCTTCCCTTCAGCGGACATATGGGACAAAACGCCACCATACAGCGAATATCGACTCACTATTGGTGGCCAGGAATGAACACTGATATTATCAGATATGTGATATCCTGCGCCAAGTGCCAACGTGTGGCACCCAAGCATTGGACACCCCCAGTTCCCATGGGATAAATGCCAATAGTGGGGACTCCATTCGAACGGATTGGTGCCGACATTGTAGGACCCCTAGAAAGGACTTAAACAAGGAACAGGTTTATCCTGACCTTAGTCGACAGATGTACTATGTGGGGCGAAGCTATACCACTAATATGCACGGATTCCAAGCATGTCGCAGAAGCCCTAGTGCAGACATTTACACGGCTGGGATTCCCTCAACAAGTTTTGACGGATAACGTATCCCAATTCCGTAGCCTGTTAATGGAGGAGGTCTTTAAGATCTTGAGGGCCCAACACATCCACACCAGCCCGTACCATCCGGCCGGACGTAGGCTCGTGGAATGCTTCAATGGCAGCTTCACCATGGTGTTACGTAAGCTGGGACAAGAGAAATCTGAAGATTCGGACCTTTTCATTCCTGCAGCCTTATTCGCCTACAGAGAAACCAGGCCTCTACAGGTTTACCACCAGCTACACTTTTATTCGGCAGACCTATCAAGGGCCAGCCAGAAGTCTTACTCCGGTCACTGACAGACCAGAAGGCTGATGAGGCAGTCGTCATAGCCAGTAAATATGTATCGGAACTTAAGGGAAGGTTACAACTAGGATGGGATCTAGTAACGACCAACCTTAGGCGAGCACGCGCAAAGCACGCTAAACGATATAATAAAGTAGCGAAAGAGAGAGAACTTCAACCAGGGGAGAAAGTTTTGTTATTACTGCCAACCGGAAGCAACACACTACGCATCGGATGGCAAGGGCCTTTTACCGTCCTTAAAAAGATCTCAAGAACTAACTACAAGATCTCTATTAAAAGAAAGGAGAAGGTCTACCACGTAAATGTGTTAAAGAAATATTTGGAAAGACCGGTGCCGTCCCCCAAACATCTCCTGGCGGTTGCCATAGCAACCGAAGATGAGGAAGATGACGATAGTTGCATGGAATATCCATTGCATTAAGCGGAATCTTTCAAAGATGTAAAATTCGGTGACACTCTCACTGAAGCACAACAGACAGAAACAAGGGCGCTACTGAAATAGTACACAGCAGTTTTAACGGACTTACCTGGTCGAACACATCTCGTAGAGTTCGATATGAAACTGACAAACGAGACACCTGTGCGAACCAGAGTGTACCCTATTCCGTATGCTAAAGCTGATACGCTACGCGGAGAAATAGACAAGATACGTTAAGCTGGAATTATTAGCGAGTCTACATCTCCTCACAGTTCGAGCGTAGTGCTGTTGCAGAAGCCCAGTAAGGAAGTTCGGCTGTGCATCGATTACCGTCTAGTTAATACTGTAACGGAATTATAGGCCCGAGCCACTCCAGAGCGCTTAGAACTGTCCACCAAGCTTAGCAGGGCAAAATTTTCTCCAAGATTGACCTGAGTAAAGGTTATTATCAAATACCAGTCAAGGAGGAAATTAAATCTCTGTTAGCTTTTAGCACCAGCGAAGGACACTATACGTTCAACGTGATGCCTTTCGCGTTTCACAACACACCAGGAGTCTTCACGAGGATGATGAAAAAGATTTTAGAACCATTGCACAGTCCACATATCCACAACTTTATGGACGACATATTGGTTGCTACGGAAACATACGACGAACATATTGCTACGGTCGCTATGCTCCTCAGGAGACTACAGGAAACAGGCCTGACAGCCCAACCGAGCAAATGTTTAATCGAATATAAAAAGCTTGACTTCCTAGGACAAACCATTTCTCACGGTTCCATGTGGCCAGTTGCCAAGAACGTAGAGAAAATACGTGCGGCAAAAAGGCCTAGGACGACGAGGGACACACGTTCATTCCTATCACTGTGTGCATATTACCAGAAATTCATTAAAAACTTTAACGGGCTAAATGCACTCCTTACATGACCTTACCAAAAAGGGGCAACCTGGTAAAGTTATTTGGGATGCTAAGTGCGAACACGCTTACGTCACTCTCAAAGGTCAGCAGTCCGAATATCTAATTTTACGGTTACCTGACCTTAAAAACCTTTTATATTCCGGGTCGACGCATCCGGTCACGGCATCGGGTCAACTCTGCTCCAAGCAGACGACAATAATCCGAACCGGTTATTCCCAGTGGAATACGGCAGCCGTAAATTGAATGCAGCAGAACAAAATTATTCGACAGTGCAGAAGGAATGTTTAGCAATTGTACATGGGATAAGAAGACACCATGAATACCTGTATGGAATGTCATTCACGGTGCAAACAGATCATGCTCCATTGGCGTTTCTTGCAGCGAATAATGTGAAGATTATGCGCTGGGCTTTGTTGCTAAGCGTGAATAATTCTTTCAAAGTAGAATACATACCAGGAAAATAAAACGCAGGAGCAGACTTTATGAGTCGAAATTGGAGCATGGGAGTGGAGGATGAAATTGAAAAAAACAATCACCCGTAAGCTACGGATATAGGTAGCTTTATTTTCATAAAGGAGACATGAAATGGTTTCATATCTTCAAGCCGGTATTTACATGTTATGTAAATAGACTACACGAATCCGTCCGCCTTCGCTTCCCATCTTTGTTCATCATTAGAATGCACGTTTTGTTAAGCAAAATCCAGGCCTTTCGCTATCTGTCTAACTCATATTTTAGCTACTCCTATTTGTCTTGTCAATGCGGTGACGAGCGTCTACCAAGATTCGTAACTGTCATTCCTTTCAAAGGGGACGAACCAAGTGCGTTTGCCAGAAGCTCCTATGCGAGCAGAGCCGTCAGTATTACGACAACTGACAGAATGCACGGGCCCAAAACACGTGGAAGGTAAAACTGCTTTGTAGTTCTCTACAAGCTCGAGCAAATCTTGTGATGTTGTACATACAGGGAGACAATCACCGAGATCAGAAGCCTCTGTTGTCGATTCAACGGCGAACAGAGCGAACGGAGGAAATTCTTTATCTCGAAGAAAACTCCGTTGATTCCCCCTGATTGCCCAAGGCGTGATTTTCGTCATCTTTCAGCGAAACAACGCTATTCTTATATAAATGCCCCATCTCCTAAAATCAGTTATCTAGTCACCTCAGAAAATTTTGAAAAATCTAGCTCGTTATTCTAAGACCATGGTGGAAGTGTAGTATTAGAATTTCGTGGAGATTAATTCATTTCTGTTTGCGGTAATAGATATTAGCATTTTTCGTGATTTTATGTGTTAAGTTTAACATTAGAATTCACTGGGATTTTCTAAGTGCTAAAAATGGTGTACTAAATAACGCATAGCTATTTCTTATTCCAGATGGTTTTAATTAACTAATAAATACGCTAGGCGATTGATAATTGACGGAAAACCATTTACTTCTATCCATTATGCGTAATTTTATAAATGACTAGTGTTTATATCACGTGTTAAAAGCGATAAGATAGGCTAGACACTTGTGGTTTCTAATCTAATTACCTTAATTAAAACCTTTTATATTGAGGGTCGACGCATCCGGTCACGGCATCGGGTCAACTCTGCTCCAAGCAGACGACAATAATCCGAACCGGTTATTCCCAGTGGAATACGGCAGCCGTAAATTGAATGCAGCAGAACAAAATTATTCGACAGTGCAGAAGGAATGTTTAGCAATTGTACATGGGATAAGAAGACACCATGAATACCTGTATGGAATGTCATTCACGGTGCAAACAGATAGTTTTTATGTGTCCTATCTAGCCTTCACTTTCTTTCCTTTCCTGACGAAGGCCTTGTGGCCGTAACGTAGACTATTTTCTTTGTCTTTTGTCCTCGTAAGACGAATCACCTTTTTTCGATTTTTTTCAAACCCATCCATTCTAATCTAATTTAATAACGGAATGGATAAGAGATCTTACCATTACGCGTGTTAGGATATAATATTAATAGTATGGTTAAATATTTTGTATTTCTTCCTAAATCTAGGCTTGATAAAAAACCAGCGAACTAGTGGTCTTATAAGCTATCCAGGGATATTATTGTATTATTGGGTTTTCGATTTTTGACCTGTGCGGTCCACTTTCTTCACTCATGAGAGAGGACAATCTAGAAACAATAAACATAATATTAAACTGGACCTGAACATTACCAGAATTTTTTTATCAATTTGATCAGCCCGCTGTGGCAAGATTATATATATATATATATATATATATATATATATATATATATATATATATATATATATATATATATATATATATATATATATATATATATATATATATATATATATATATATAATATTTAGCTGACCTTTGACAGTAGTTTTCCACGGAAGGGTTATACTCAAGAGAATTCACTGTTTAGAATCGGTCATTAACTCAGAGAACAGCCGACAATTATTATTAACATTTGCATAACGTAACAGATTGTCTCAGCAATCAGAGGCTAGACAGCACAGGAACTATTTTTTTTCTTTCTATGACGGTGACCATAACGAATACGTCCTATTCCAACCAACTGTATGCAGTGATATATGAATTATCCAGGAAAACAATTAACGCACCAACTTTGGCGACTACCTTGACATTAGCAATAAGCAACAAGGCTAGACTGGGGCCGGAATTGGCAACCAACCTGACACTGTAGGGTCATATTATTGTTAGTGTTTTTCCAAGGGGATACCTGCGACAACTACTTGGTACGCGGGTATGCGTGTGGCCACAGAATGACTGAGTGAAAGAACAGAAAGAGAGAAACACATTTTCTTTTGTTACCATCAGTATACTAATTTTTTTTTAAAATTATTATTATTTCCTCACTAACCTGATTATTTACGGGATAGCTTAACTAGGAACTGGTTCTTTTCCTTTACTGACTATTCCATACCCTTATTGTTAACCGTTGACCTTTTGAGGTTATTAACTTCTGTTGGGATCCGTTCCCTACAAGAGGGGTGGGCAATATTGGGTTATTTTCATTTGTCTTAAACCATGCTTTTATTGATATGTATATGCTTGATGTTGTAAAGTTTGTTTGAGTGATAATCAGCTTAATAAAACTTAATTTAGTGTGTTGGTCGAACCCCTACCAATATATATATTATCCATAGTTTTTCACGTCTGTGCATATTCGTCACGTAATTGTGTATGTATGTGAGGTGTAACTTATATTTGTTATATAAGGAGCGAAATCTCGTCTGATTACATTATAGTCGTATAGATAGGTTGGAGTAGAGAAAAATACTCACTCCAGAGACTGATCTATCTCTTACACTATCACCCCCTCGTGTTTGTGTCTTTATTCACCGGCAGATGAAAATTGTTGAAATTTTGAAGCTAAACGGAGCATCGTACTTTTTCTTGAATTTTTTTTTCTCTTAAATTCGGGCGCAAAAATCTGTCTACGCCCGGCAAATCTCTCTCACAGTTCGCCAAGAGAGATGTCGTCTTGGCTACTAGCACGATAACGTGTGTGCTCTCTCTTTCACTACGGCAATGTACTTGTGCGCTCTCTCTTCCTCTACGGCAATGTACTTGTGTCTCTCTTTTTTCTATGGCAATGTACTTGTGCGCTCTATTTTCCTCTACGGCAATGTACTTGTACACTCTCTCTTTCTCTACGGCAATGTACTTGTGCGCTCTCTCTTTCACTACGGCAATTTATCCATCCGGTTGTGTGGCAGGACATCAAATGGATTATTCGTCTGGTTGGGTGATGGTGATTATAAGAGTCTCTCTTCTGTGGATAGAAGTGACGTCGATTTGTAGCAATGTAATTTATATGGTCCTGTGTAGGGAATGAAATAGCTCTATCGTTCTGTGATCTACATCGATTCGAAGTGTATGGGATTTTGCAAACGCTGCTTACTCTACATCTCTGCAACCTGGGTTGATCTTTTATAACTAGGTTTACAGTGTTCCTCGTGGGGCTACGTTTTTCCTTAGGAGACTGTGTATTCCGATAGGCTTCTATAATGATCTCTTGATCAACATTATCTGGGTATTTAAACTGATAATCGATTTCTGGTTGTCTTCGTGTTTGATATTTGCGGGTGTTCTGATAATATTCTGTGCCATCCGTGTATACCATTTCTCTTTTCGGTGCTTCCAGGTATCCTTCGGTCAATTGTTTAGCTTGTTTTGAACTCTCCATATTTCTCCATCGGGGTATTATGGTGTGTCGAAGCACTTGCAAAGAACCTTGGGGGCGGCGGGGGGTGTATTGTGTTGTCTGATGCGGGGGCGGGGATTAATGGGTATGACTCTCGCCTGCATTATGTCGGTCAGTGTTACCTTGTTTAGTTTTTTTAGGTGTCTTGTATGGAGGATGATTGTACTTCAGCTATGATAGCACCTCTAGCAATGGTTGTCGTTTTACCAGATGTGTTGACTATCATAACCGGGAAGTCTCTGTTTGTTGTGATTTCTGCTATTCCTTCCTTGTCAAATATTGACACAATCAGAGCCGGATTAACTTTGTAGCAAAAGTAGCATATGCTACAAGCCCCGCGCCTTTTTGGGGCCCCGCGCCATTAAATATGTACATAATTTTTTGGTCATCTAATACGAGCGTTAAACCAATGATCTTCTGATTTATGCCATCTTTAGCGCCTTTTCATTTGGTGTCACGAAACTGTGAGAGGAAGAGCACAAGAGGGTGACTTAGTGTGACTCTTTATTATTGTTATCTTAACTGTTTGCGGACGGAAGCAGTCATTTTCTTTGGATTTGTTGAAAGCCTGTACACCTTCTTTTCTGCTTCTACCTACCGGTGGGGTCTCCTTTCTACTGCATTATGTGCTGGTGGTACTCATAATAAGTGCCATTTGTCCTTTGTGAAAAGACTGTCACATACCAGGTGGTCCGCTTGGGCAGATGCAACAAAAGCACTTTTACACAGTGCAATAAAACAAGTCTTGGATGATATTTCAGATAACAATGATCAGAAGGCAGAGTGTCGTCAACAGGCTCGTTGTCTACTTTCAACCATGATGAAGTTAGAAACTGGAATAATGATCATACTGTGGGATCAAGTATTACACCGTTTTCAAATGACCAGTGCTTCTTTGCAATCTTCTGACCAAGATTTGAATACAGCTTGTGCACTCTATGAATCCCTGCGGTCGACTTTTGCAGACATAGAGCAAAAGGCCAAGGATGTGACGGAGTGTGAACATTATCAAGAACAAACTCGAAGAAAACACAAACGAAATCGAGCGTATGATGATTTCAGTGGTTCCAGCACACTTGATGAATCTCAAACGCCTTCTCAGCAGTTTAAAAGCCGAACATTTCTTGTCCTTATTGATAGCTTGCTGTCTACCTTGTCAAAACGCCAGAAAGCTTATCAAAAGTTGAATGATGTATTTGGATTCCTTCGTCAGTCACAGTCATTTACACCTGAAGAGGTGGTAACGAGATCATCGAATCTTATTAAATCATATCCGGAAGATCTGGAAGAAAGTCTTTGTGAAGAACTTGTGCAGTTTACAGAACTGTTGAAAACTGATCTGGCTTCTCATATTGGCACTTATCTAGACCTTGTAGAGTTACAGTTTTACTGTTGGATAAATGATAATTCTTTGGAGTCTTGTTTTCCAAATGTAGACATCGCCTTGCGCATCTATTTGTCACGAATGGTAACCAACTGCAGTGGAGAACGATCATTTTCAAAACTGAAACTTATTAAAAATGAACTAAGGAGCACCATGGGTCAAAAGAGATTGAACAATTTCACACTAATGAGCATTGAACATAAACTTCTGCGTGAAATTGATACATCCTATATCATCAACTAATTTGCTCATGCTAAATGTAGAAACATTAATATTTAAACAATAATGTTGACTGTGTTGTTACTTTTGATAATGATAATTACTGTGCAAATTAAAAATGTATGTGTTCAAATATATTTGTGTTGTTTTATTGTTTTTTTTTTTTTTAATATAGGGCCCCTTTCTTGACATATGATACAAACCTCGTACTAGCTTAATCCGGCCCAGCTTGCAAACGGTTTCTGTATTTGTTTTTATAGCACTAAAAACGTAGGGAGGATCAGAGCAAAATCAAAGCACTTAATACCAAATCGATAACGCAGCTGCGAACCACCTCAAAATTTGCCGCGGACCGTAAGTTGTCCGCTGACCACGGTTTGGGAACAACGGCTCTAGTCACCCGTTCAACATTGTGAAATTTGTCATACATCGCTTTTTTTAAAATGTGTTGACTCTATCTCTCTTGTCTCGTTTTACTTTTCTTTGAGTTTGATTTTTTATTAGTTTCATTCTTTCTCCATTTTACTCATTTTTAAATTATCCATGTTAAGTAAAGTTTGCCTAGCTTTGAAAAGGCGCTCATCATTAAACTTTGACAAAAGTTTCTCTGTGTGCATTCAGACTCGCTAATATTAGGATGCATGTCAAAGTATACAAGACATTGTAGCCTTGTTAATACACTCGAAAATCATCAAGTGCTACATATATTCTTCATGATTGTGTAGTTTAGAAACATGGAGAATGAACAAGCAGTTAGAGGAAAGATTTGAGGCATTTGAGATGGGGATATATAGAAGAGTGCGGTGCGTCTCATGGATAGAGAGGAAAACAAATAAAGAGGTCACAGACAACCTAGGAATGAAAAGATAATTAATGACGGAGGTTAACATTAGACAGTAAAAAATATGTTGGCCTTGTAAAAAGACACAGCACCTTACTAAAGACCATAATAGAAGGCGGAGTTAAAGGCAAACGTGCAAGAGGAAGACAACGCTGTTAGTGGAAATGTAACATCAAGAGATGGACAAGAAAGAGTCCATCACAATATCAAGAGTAAAGGCAGAAGACGCCTGAGATCCATTGCAGCCGATCTAAGATATTGATATGTCTGATGATGATGAATAGTCTTCTTGTCTCCCCCCCCCCCCCCCCCCCCCCCCCCCCCCCCCCCCCCCCCCCCCCCCCCCCCCCCCCCCCCCCAAATTTTTTTTATATTGACAATCATCTTAAAAAGACAATTTCGAGAACTACACGTTAAATCGTTGAAAGTATTCAAAAAGAGACATGAAAATACTTGTAGGTCGTACATCTTTATCATCACTGCCCTACAGATCGCAAAGGAGCACAGACCTTCACATACGCATGCAAAAGTCCACCTGTACCGCTCTTTACATTTCTTTCTATGCTTAATACATTCATGAGCCATGCTGCTTTCCCTACCTGCGAAAATGCGTAATAGACTAACCCGCCACCCGTACCTGCGAAATAGACTAACCCCACGCAGGCAAAATAAAAAGAAAAAAAATGTAAGAAAAAAAAAATTAAGAAAAAGTACGGTGCACCGTTTAGCTTCAAAATTTCAACAATTTTCATCTGCCGGTGAATAAAGACACAAGAACCAAAATCTATTTTCCTACACCTTTATTCTCACATATTTTCCACTATCAGCGCTGCACAGACCAGATCATAAATATGTACAAACCTATCTTATAAAATTACGACACAAGGTTCATGTTAAGTAATGCCTGGCTCATAGCTGTACCCTGCCTAATTTCCGTGAAGTTCTCCTACTCCTTGGATCTAACAATTAAACACCTTATGTTAGAATCTTATGACAATTCCGCCTAAAATTCAAATCACTCTCTGTTATAAGATGGTCGACTTGAGCATATAAATTGTAAACTCTCCACTCTTTGCCGCCTATATCCACAGAAATCCTCTGCAATTCCGCATCCTCAGTAGTTTGGGAACTTGATTTTAATTGTTATTAATTGATGTAATTAAAGTACCCATATAGACACTTTCCTCCATACACTTCAATCCTGTAGGGTATCAAGTGGTATTCATTGGATTTACCTGAGTCGTTAGTTGATATCTAGTAAAAGCTGTATGTGCTGGGTGAGACTTATCTAACAAAACTTTGTTCATATAATTGATTCTTAACGTCTTTCTCCGTAATTCTAAGGGTGGAATTCCTAAAGCCATCTCTTGAGCTCTCATTGATATTGATCTGATTGCAGCTTCTATTGTACTGTGATTGGGTCGTAAAGATGCCCCTTCACGTTCAAGGCATATTTATCGTCCATATATTTTCGATGTGCGCGCAGCACGCTGCGATGTGATAAGTCTGACGAGATAGAAGATATATTAGTTTAGGCCACAATAAAGCCTAAACTATAGTTGTGGTGTATAATTGTGTGTTATATTTGATAGTCGTGTGTTATATTTGATAGTTGTGGGCCATATTTGTGTCTTTATGCCTAATAGAGCAATAAAGGCGAGTGTTATTTGCGTGGCGCAATTACTACGCGCCGCGCAATAAGTTGAGTGATTAGCCTAGAGCCTATATAAAGAGATAGCGGGCTGCGAACGGGCCTATTTTGCAAAAGCCGCCCAGAGAGAACAAACAAAGTTAGACACCAGAGCCAAGCTGTAAATGCTATGAGCACGTGAGTTTTATTTAGAAGCAGATTAGCTTTTTTTCCTAGTGAAATTACCATTATTTCCCTGTAGCTTTAGAATTATATAGAGCGTGTCTGTTTTAATGGTTAATGAAATAAATAGATTGCTCTGTTTCCAGGACCTTATAATTTGGTCTTGAAATGATAATTGAGTGAAAATAATGTGTGGGTAGATTTTTACTTGTGCTAAGTCCAGATTGCGGCTGCGATAGTTAAGTATCAAGTATTTCATCCATCAGACCGGGCAAATTTAGTAGGAGACTATTTCATACATGAAACTGGACAGAGAGGTTATCTGGGACTGTAATTTAGATAATATTAACTGTTATCAAGATGGCAGCCACGTGGTCATGAAAGGCGGTGCGTCATCATGCGGTGAATAAAGAAGGCGCCAAGGAGTCTGCATGTAACACGCTATGTTACGCTATTTTATAATGTGTCAATTGACACGTGGGTGGAAGCAGATTAAGATAATTTTATTCAGTAATAGAAGAGAGAGTTTACGTGGTAAATTTCCTTTAAAAAAAAAGGAACCCGTTACACGCCCATTGAGGCATATTGGGAATATGGTGTTAGGCCCATATTATCTTGACCGTCGGCACACGAGGGGTGATGTGGTCGGCATCACGCTAACCGCCTTAACCTTCCCAGAGTTTCTCTGGTACCCATCTGGGGCTGGGTCAACCCAGGTGCCGTTTGTGGCCTAAACAATTCCCGCCTCATCTGGGGATCGAACCATAGACCACTGCGCTAGGAAGCCAGTGCACTAACCACTATGCTACCGCGGCTCCACATTTCATTTAGGTGATGTATTTAGTTCCAGTTTTGTTAAGTCAAGATTAATTTTATTTTATTCTTTAATGTAAGAGTAATTTAGTAGTATTTCACGATTATTGATTATTCTACTGTATATCTTTAGTGGGTTACTTTGAATGAGGTGAGAATATGTATTTAGATTTCTTAAGATCGCGAGGCCACTCCTTGGTGCGTAAGGCACGTTGAGACAAGTGTTTCTCTGGTTGCTCCTTGCGGAGCATGGAAACACCAATGCAACTGGTGTCCAATCACAAGCCCACAAGAAGCATTTTTATGCTATTGCAGTCGTTGTTTCTGTAACAATGTGTTTTATATGATGAGTTCCCAATCTCATCAGTCGTCACTTACGACATGTTCAGAGTGCAGGAACGAATATTTATGTGGATTGGTTGAGAGGTAGTAGCTTATTCTCATTATTAAGAGTATTTGTTGTACATAGAGTTGAATATTATTTTATGTCCATTGGATGATTATTTAATTATTGTGATATGTGGAATGGTTCGTGAGAGCACGTGGGCTTACTTGGAGATATGTATATTTCTCTTCTCCGCTCCTTAGGGAGCATGAGGCCACCAATGTGGCTGGCATCCACATGAAGCCCTCACAAAGTATTCATATGCTCGTGCAGCAGTTGTTTTGGTAGCAATCTGTGTTACATGGTGAGATTGCAAGCATCATGCACAACACCATACTGGTCTCATTAGATGATATGCATTAGTGTATGTGTGTGATAGCTGAGTGTGTGCTCTTGCAATAGTAGTTTCGGTAGCAATCTATGTTACACGGTGAGATTGCCAGCCTCATGCACGAAACCATACTAGTATCGCTAGACGACATGCATGAGTGTGTGTGTGATAGCTGAGTGTGTGCTCTTGCAGTAGTGGTTTCGGTAGCAATCTATGTTACACGGTGAGATTGCCAGCCTCGTGCACAACACCATACTAGTATCGCTAGTCGACATGCATATGTGTGTGCATGATAGTTGAATATTCAGTTTCACGCAGTGTGGAAGAAGTTTGACAGGTGAGAGCATGGTGTTTCTGATTATTTAACTATCACGATTTTAACCAGTGTTGCTTTGTTTGCTTCTTCTGATTAGCAATCGAGCACTGGCTGGGTATTTGGTTTGTTGGTTTATTTGTTTAATGTTTACTTCAGTGTGCTCTTAATGTCACTGATAGGGTTGTAGAAATAAATACAGCCCCTGCCTTAAGAATCAGAGTTTTATTGTTGGATCGGGTCGGTTGCGAGTGTGCAAGAGAGTGATCAAATATTACAACATCATCATCACCATCTCGCCTCATCCTATCACAGTACATAAAGCTTGATGCTGAATTCTGTCTAATTTATTATGTTACTGTGTGCAACAGGGTCATATATTATACTTCCAAAATCTATTTTTCCTCTAATAAAAGTTTTATAAAAAGTGAGCATTGTCTTATTGCCTTTCAAATTTCTTCACAAGTTAGTCAATCCTCAGCAAGACTCCACTAACTTATCTATGTATTTATTCCAATTTAGATGATGGTCCAATGCCATTACTAGATATCGAGTGGTTTGCACTGTATTAATGTTTCGCAATTGGATATTTATATCTAATTTTATTTTTAGCTACACTACCTTTACTGAAGATCGTTCCCATTGTTTTATTTGTCTTCTTCTTCTTCCGTCCTTAGCCACCGACCATCAAAGCAGTCAGTGGCCATTACGCCTAGTTGCGTCTTAGGGCAACAGCAGATAGGTTTTCTTTGCCATTGTTTCCCATCACGCCTAGAGGCGTCTTTAGGGCAACGGCAAATCAACCCATTTGCTGTTGTTTCCGTAATCGAAGTGACTGGCAACCGGGTGATCAGCCCGTTGTGCCCGAACTTGCCCTCACGTGTACTCGCTATAAAACCACCGAGATCTCGAGACGTCATTCCAGCCAAGATAGACGAAGCCTCGCATACGCGTCCCGACCATATCGTTGCCTCCTTATTTGTACTCATTTGAAATCCCCATTTTGTCATCCATTTACATACTTTATTTTTTTTTCTTTTGTAGATCCTTATATAATCTTGGCAGATGCTTCACAGTTCTCCAAATAGCAACATCATCTGCAAACTGTGACAATTTATTTCTTGTACCATTAAATTCTTCACCTAAATCATTTACATTAACTGTAAAAATTGAGATAGATATTACTGATCCTTGGCGTATTCCATTTTGTTGTTCATACGGTTCTGATCTTTAATTGTGTACCAGCACAGAGAAATACATATCTTGCAGGAAATTCTCTAAATAATAATATATTTTACCGGTTATTCCTATCTTCTTTATTTTAAAGAGAGCACCCTCTCTCCAGCATTCATCAAAAGCCCTAGCTATTTCTAAAAATGCTACCACAGTTTGTTCTTTCTTTTGAATTCCTGATTGTATTTCATGTTCCAATTTAATTATCTGATCCATATTGCATCAGTTCTTCCTAAATCCTGACTGAGTTTGACTATATAAATTGTTCTTTTCCAAATAAATATCTTTAATCTTTTATTCACTATGGTTTATAATATTTCACCTAGATGGGAAATTTAAGAAATTGGTCAGTATGAATTGGCATCATGGGTATCTCTTTTCTGGTTTTAGTACTGGAATAATTACTCCAATTTTTCGTGTCTTCCAAATTTTGTTAAACAGGGATGTTACAATTTCTATGGTACTTTTTGGTATATGTTTCAATATTTCGTAGCTCACGATGTCATGCCCTGCTGATGTATTTGTTTTTTGTCCTTTATTGAATTTTCAACTTTTTCCATTGTAATATCTGCATTTAAATATGGTAAATTTTCAGTATTTTTAGGTACTCCTTTACCGAGTTTTTTAAGAAGAGTTGCTCTTCTTTTGACTTCAATCTGTGCTAGATTTTCCTTAGAACTAACTCTATTATAGTATCTGGCCAGAACCTCTGCTTTCTGCTAGTCAATCTCTGCCTTTTCGTGTATTTTTATATTAGGTATTATTATATGTTTAGTTCTGCCTTTAATGGCTTTTCACTAACTCTACATATCTGTTATAGAGTTAGTTGCAGAGCTTAGTGTTTGATATAAATTTCTCCAATGATTTTCTTTTGCCGTAACTATTATTCTGTTTGATTCATTTCTTATTTTCTTATAGATATCTAAGTTACCTATGCTTCCTGTATTCCTGTAGAGCTTGTTTTCTTTGTTCAAATGCTCATTCTTTTTTGTTTCCTTAATGTTTTGTGGAATTATGCTGTCTGACATACATGCATTTGATATATGTTTAACAGCCATTTTTTTTTCTTCTATAACCAGCGGCACTCGAGCTTTCCAGCTCTTTCGGCCCAATGACATGTCATTGCGAGGCTGGGGGGTCAGTGGACTTTCCTTCCAACCCGGTCAGGAGTTTTGCTCCTTCCCATCCACACGGGATTTATGTGCAGGAGCCGTTCAGGTTATTCAGTCAAATTTCCGGTCGTAAACATTTCTTCAAACGCCGACGGCCGGGTTTGAACCATGAACACCTGATCGCCAGTACAACGTCGTAGCCATTACACCAGCGCGGCTCCCATTAACAGCCATTAGTAATATTTCTCGTGCGAGATTATCTGCAAATACATCTATAATTTCATTTTCTATATTACTCATTTGTTTCTCTTCCATTTCTACCTGAAAGGCTACCCAGTTAGCTCGATTATAGTCACAGTTTGGTTTTTATACCTGTTTGTTCGGTTTGTAGTTATCTTTTAGTGTTATTTCAACACGAAATGATCTGAATTTGTATCCTTAATAACTTCCCATTTTGCATTAGCAAGATTTGGAGTTACAATGCTTATATCAAGAGCTGTGTCTTGCTGATTGGCACAAGGGTTAATTCATGTTACTGATCCATCATTCAGTATAATTAGTTCATTGTTTTCAATGAAATCCAACAGTTGTTTTCCTGATTTGTCTATTACATTGCCTCCCCAAGCTTTATAAAGAGCATTAAAGTCTCCCACTGTACATTGTTGATCTTACTGTCTGGTAATGCTCTGTCACATAATTTTGTTCGCTCTCATTTCCTCCCCGAGAGTATTGATCAACCTTGATCGTGCGTATTAATTATGTGAACCATTCGACTTTTGGCACATTCTATTTTCCTTCCTCCGACAGTATTTCGTATTTTCGTGTCAATGTTTACACAATGTCAATTCATACGTCGCATGTTTGCCCGCCCTTCGTCGTGGAGATGAGTTGCAGGTAAATATAGATTGGTGGCCAGTCATTTTTGAGTATTGACGACCTGTGTTTGTTTGCATAGGGAATACCGCTCAATGATCGATCTGGTGGCATATTACAGACACACATGAGACGTCGGAAATGCGGTAATAATCTCCCGGGCAGGCTTGTTGTAAGCAAGATACATGTAAGAAGATCAAGTGATAATCATTACCGATAATTGATGGAAATACCAATTCCATTTACGGAGAGAGAGAGAGAGAGAGAGAGAGAGAGAGAGAGAGAGAGAGAGAGAGAGCGTTTGAATTTTACAAACGCATGAGTCATGCAGAAAAGTCCATGAAGAAAGTTATCATAATATGCACTTTCGAATGCTATTCGCTTAGCAGTTTGGAGGTTAATATACATTCACGTTGAATAGAAGATTTGTGGGAAACACTAGGTGCGAGCGTGGGCTGAAAACTACAATTCAACGTAGAACATTTTAGATATACAACACTGCATTCCAGAATCGTCAAAGCAGACAGCTCGGGCTGAAGCTAGGACAGATTATAAGTTAGGATTCAGACTTTATAGGACCGGACGTATTGGAGCACCTTTTGAACACTATAATTTAATACCGAAACGGGATTCCCACAGGACCTATTCCCAAAGTCACAGTTGGAGTCTATAATATAAGTAATACCTCAGATGTGTGTTCGAGGCATCTGCATTAAGTTACTAAGACTATTCAAATGAGCAAGAAGACTATGATCTTAGTATTGGGGTAAGTTGTAACATATTATTGTTCTTTGGATTTGACATGTTTGAACTTGCTGGTGTTTATACAGGTCTTTAAGAGGTTGGCAACATCAGCAGGTGAAATTGATATTTTTATGAACCACCACATCAAAGCGCTGGTAATTGTTTCATTCGGGTTCTTACAGAGAACCAAACGATGCGTTAACCCCATAAATTGGAGCAGGGATTGGAAAATGAGCCATAATATGTATATATTTACTATCAATGTGTAATTAGTGTATGTATCTTTAAAATGTCCAACCAGGCTCAAGCCACTTGCCGCTGTCCAGTCGAAATGTTCCCAGTAAATTTACTAAAAGAATGGTTCTTTTCATCATATCCCCTGAGTTATATATGATATACGCTCAGGGAGAGTAACAAGTCAGAAACAAAGAATCTGTTGGCAGACAGCGGGAAAGGCACCCGATTAAAATCAGGAAAATCAAGACTTAGCAGCGGAATTTATTTTCTTGTATTACCTCTAATGTTTGTGGTACGAGTTTACAAGACGATTTGAGGTACGATTCTACGGTACCAGCTGTAGATAGACAACGGGAAAGGCGCCTGATCAAAATCAGGAAAACCAAGAATTAGCAGCATAATTGTTTTCTGTTATTCACTCTAAAGTTTGTTGAACGGGTTTACGAGACCATTTGAGGTTCTATTCTACGATACCAGCTATACTACTATTCTGTGGTTCACAACGTGCGATAGACACTTGAAACCTACATTCAACCGGTTGTGAAAATACCTGCTTTGACCAGGAGACGTGCTCTCGCCACAGAGACGAATTGGAGGAAATAGCAGCATCAACATTCCAGCAGTTTGGAAGCTAAGTGACATTTTTAGCAGACCAACACAACATAACAAATTGATCTATACACCACAACTAAGCTTCCTAAAGCCGACATCAGTTTCAATGACAAAGCCTATGTTTTTAATAATGACCAGTTCATATATATTTATATTTGTTCCAAAGTAAGTGATCATTAAATTTATTATATGTAGTTTTTTTTATAAATTCATAGTTGATTTATTTATTACAGACAGAAGTGCGCACATATGAATCAGCATCTTGAATATATCCATATTTATATCTATAGAGCCAAATAATAATAATACGAATTTCACTGTTAATTCAGTTGGGGGCTTGTACGAGCTAAATTAAATTAAATGATTTATGTTCACAAAAGGCGGCTGGAAAGATAAAGTGCTAACACTGTTCTCGATTTCTTAAATATCTTGTGAACTCTCCCTCAAGATAGAAGCATTATCATCATTCTATCTGCATCTCTGCCAAGAGTAGTCATGTGCGAAGGTAGACACCTTTGAAGACCAACATCAGATACTCTAGGTTTCGGCACTTGTTGGACCATCACTGCAGAGCAAGGGGGCAACTTGTGCTACTAATAATTAACACATTGCCAATAATTTGGATAATCCTTAAACTTGGGAGGTTTTTGCTCAATTTTATGAATAAGGCCTGTGGATTTGTGGGTATTTTGTACGGTTCTCAACACCTGTGGCGTGAGGTTTTATTTGCCTCTAGGATCAGTATAGTACTGACAATTACAGAAATAGAATTTCTGCAGAAAATGGTGAAGTCCCATTGTTTGAGAGAACCACTGGAATCACAAATTAGTTACGGCTGTGAATGTTCTGATCTCGAAAAATTAGTAGAGAGGAGACTGACATAACTTGCCACCTCCGCTGTGTAACTAACTGTGATATTAAGACAAGGAAACAGATTTTACTTAACAATGATAAAATTGACAAGTCTTCAAATACAATTTCCTTATTATTTATTTAGTATATACACTATCTACTCTTGTGCTGAAGGGTGAATGTTGAAAAAGTGGAACGTAATGAATTTGTAAGTTTACATATGATTTACAAATATTTATATTTATATAGACAAGTTTTCCAATTATAGGAACAAAAATTATATCAGCTGTGCTGTTATTCAATTATAGTACATGTATCAGCTGTGCTGTTAATTACATATAATTTATCAGCTATAATCTTATTATTGTCTCTTGCTACGCTAATTCACTTTATCGTCACTGACACTAGCTTTTGCTCACAATGCTGACAGAAATTGTACTAATGTGTACTCATCTCTTAGAAGTTCTTGGTTTGGTTGACACAAAACCGGCTGAAGATCGTTCCTTTAGCCCATCCAAGACAAAGGGGGACTAAAGATGTAGATTCTGTGCAATCTCTATGCTCCTGCGGAGTTCCAGGCAGCTGGACTGACGACCCACGATCTCAGTTTTTATGACACGAATAAAACCCTCCAAGATTTAAACAGGCAAGATTTTGACTCGACTTAGCGAAGCAGGCTGCATGTCAATGCTCTCAGCCAAGCAATAAATCAGGTTGACAGCTCCTCTCACACAGTCGGTCGTCTCTGGCTTCGTGTTCGGTGTTGCATGCCTTTGCATAAAATCTCGCCCGATTATATAGGTAGGTGAATGCTTAAGCAAAGCTTTTGGTTGGTTCCTGGCGGAGCAAGCTGATTGGTTTCCTGCAGTTTCGTCTTTTGCTCGTACAGCCTAATTTTATTCAGTTTTCTTCCGCCATCTTGCGTGAACAAGATGGCCACGACCCACATCCGAAAAAAACAGGGCTTAAGTTTTTCCTGGCGTAACTTCAGGTAATTTATTCCTGCTCAGCAACTGTGCGTTGATTGGCTGGGGCAAATTTGTATCCCGACATAATGATTTAACAAAGTAGTGGGGTTACACACACTCGTTTCACGACATAGCCCCATCCTTTCCTAGCTGTGACCTGTCATAGCTGAAGTGTAAACACCTGCTGTAGTTAATCATTTTGCTTCTGTCCTTCCAGAGTAATAGGGTGTCGACTTAAAAAATCAGCTCCTACATTGTCTCTTCCCGGAATGTAAGTCACGGTGAAGGAATAAAACGCCAGAAGCAGACTCCACCTTAACAATCTCAATTTTAACTTTTTAGATGCAGCCAAGAATGTTAAAGGCTGATGATCGCTTTGGACAATGAAGTATGTCCCATACAAGTAAGGTGAAAATTTGTCGATGGACCAAATTAAAGCCAAACATTCTTTCTCTATGGTCGAGTAGTTCAACTCAGCTGCATTAAGCTTCCTACTGGCGTAGGCGACTGGTAAAAGTTCCTCCGGCTGGGCTTTTGATTTCTGCAAGAGAGTTGCACCAATACCTATACTACCAGCGTCCGTCCTTAATACAAATTCCTGTGTGATATCGTGTAGCGTAAGGATTGGTTTGCTGGTGAGTTTTGCTTTTAGCTCTGTGAAGCTTTTTCACAATCAGCATTCCATTGGATTTTATCAGGCTGTCCTTTCTTCGTTAAGTTAGTTAATGGTGCACACAGAGAGTTAAAATGGGGTATGTACTTCTGATAGAACCCACATAATGACACGAATGATCTCATATCTTTCTTTGTTTGAGATCTGGGTGCCTTCTTTAACTTCTCTATATTCTTTGGGTCAGGAGACATATGACCTGTAGAAATAGTGTGACCTAGGAATTCCAACTCCTTACAACCGATATAGCACTTGGTTGGACGTACAGTCAATCCAGTGGCTCTCAGTCTGTCAAACAACATGGAGAGCGCTACTATATGCTCTTCAAATGTGTTGGTAGCAACAAGAATGTCATCCATAAAGTTAGTGATATGGGGATTTTGTAGAGGTTTCAACAATTTCCTCATCATTCTTGAAAAGATACAGGGAGCATTTTTCAGCCCAAAGGGTAGTACATTAAACTCGTAGTGTCCGTCTGATGTACTTAATGCCAACATTTTCCTAACTTCTGGTTTCACTGGTATTTGGTAGTTTCCCTTGCTTAGATCTACCTTCGATAAATACCTAGCCTTACTCAGTGTAGAGAACAGCTGGTTGGTGTCAGGTAATGGGTCCACCTGAGATTCTGTGATCGCATTAAGCTTCCGGTAGTCAATACATAACCTGTGTTCACCACTCGGTTTTCTCAATAGCACCACACTTGAGCTACAGGGAGAGTCTGACTTTGAGATAATTTTCTCTTTTAAGAGATAGCCAATCTCATCCTTGAGTGCTTGTGCTTGCTAGTGTTCAGTCCATGTCCGCAGCAATGCTTCCAGTGGACTGTGTATGGGGACGGCAATACAACAACATTGCCGGACACACACTTATTTCTATTGTAAGGGGCAGTATACCGAAGTGGGGCCTGTCTCCATCAACTGTTTGGTACAGCCTGGTTCCTACCTTCTATGGTTCGGGTTTGTTTCTGCAGCTTTTTAAATACTGGTTGCTGACTAACCAAATTTTCCAAATGATCCAGGCCATGGTGTTCCGACAAATATCTCTGTACAATACGGAGAGTTGCCATGGTTACTGGTGTAACAGTAGACTTGTTGTGATTTCGTTTTCTCGTTATCACTGCATCTACCTGTTGTTTTCTCTTGTGTATCTTCTTTGTAGGCCTACGTCCGCAACAATGCTTCCCTAGGTCCTGTAACTGGTCTACGCTTCTGAATGAGGTTACCTGATTACATTCTGAACAGGATTTCATATACCGACTTATGTCTTCAATTATTCCTGGCCAGTAATATCGCAATGCTATATTTTGACCAGTGGCCCCTTTTCCTCTGTGGCCACTGCCTGATGTAGCATGCTCTTGCTCCATAATTTTCTCCCTATAGAATTTTGGCACTACCAGCTGTCCATGCATTTTAGGTCCTTTTCCAGCTTGTCTGTAGAGTAGGTCATTTTCCATATAGTAGTCTTCTTTCTCTGGAGGGCTATGGGCCTTTGGCAATTTGCCAAAACAAGGCTGCAATGTGCTCTCTGCTGTTTGAGCCTTTTTCATCTTCGTACGATGAATGTTTATTGGATCTCCCTCCTCCTTTTTGGTGCTCGACCTGGTATGGTTTGCTGCCATGACAACAGGTTTTATTGGGTCACCCAAAAAGACATATTTACATCCTATTACCAGCGGGTATATAGGATCATCACTTACTGCTGCTCTTATCACTCCTTCCACATAGCGAGTTCTCACGTTGATCCTTGCTATGGGAAGTGTCATGGTGCCGGTTCCCTGCATTGCCCCTTGTATGTCCACTGTTTCTGTGGTAAGTTGGTCAGGGTGCACTAGGGTTGCACTCATGACTGAGTCGAATTACAAACCTGAATCATATAAGCACTGAATTTTAGTGCCTGTCATGAAATATTCTAATCCACATATATAAATTATTAGGTAAATATGAAGCCTAACAAATAAAATTAATAAAGAGAAGAGCAATGGGAAAATAACAGTGCTGTCACAAAGAATGTACTCGAAATCCCCCTTGTTTTCTGCTTCGTCTGCAAATTGTAACGCTTTCACGTTGATATAAAAGCTTACTGTATTATTACCCGCCTTCTTCAATGAAACGTGTGCTGCATTTCTAAGAAAAACATTGAGACGTACTGCGTAATGACCTAAATTAATCCTAACATTAATTATACTGCGTTACCAAAACGAACGAACAGATGGACAAAAGGATAAAGAGAGAGGGGAGGGCTGGAAATCAGGAACGCATGCATCACGCGTGTAAGTCTACATGCACTAATTTTTTTTCAGACGGACAGTGATAAAATACACTACCCTTTCCCAGAGTTAGGTTTATAAATCATAAAAAACTCTTATTAGAAAAGATAACATTAGATGGGTTTACGGTTGAGAACATAACAGTACCCAGACAGCACATCTTCGAAACAGGAGGTAGAAGAAATTGCATATTTTGAATGCAGCCACGTAGCTCCTTTAAATTTGTATTTTTGGGTTCCTTAGGGCTTGCTGACAAATAATATGTAAAACGTTACGCAAATAGTCCAGGAATTAATAAATTATACCCAAAATAAAATATTGGGGGTGCCTGACAGCATAAAATCATTTCTGCTCATAAGATTTTTTTTTAACGTGTTTGAAAAAAATTTACGTTACAGAAATAGCCTACCATGTAAACTCCAAATTGATTGGAGCGCAACAAATGAAAGCCTAACCACGATTGGTCGGGCTATAAATACTATCTTGGTTGTTAGGGGAAACGGGGAAAGGTAACATTTTTTCAAACACTTGTCGAAACGGGGCTCATTGGTCAGACTCGCTGATATACACACTTGGGAGCGTTAGTTCGAAACCACTTGTTTAAAATAGCTTGATAAAGCATCAGTGCGTTGAAGCCAGCATATATTTTGCTAAATAAAAGCCTGGAAGATAAGCAGATGGGAATTTGTGCCAGTTTGTGCCAGAATTCATTGCTAATCAACGTATCTGTGTTTATTCGTATGAATTGTGGTAAGCTTGAACCATTCAATATCTTTTAATGAAAATTGAATGTGAATTGTTGATTTATGCCTGTATATATATGTGTAGTTCAGTGGCCAACGTGAGGTAAAGCCTGTAATGCTCCAGCCTGAACAGAGGGTGTCGGAGAGAAGTAAAACGGCATGGAATGGCCAAACAGTACACTGACACCTGGATGATTGACTAGAAAGAAATAATGCTGGAAGTGCAGAGGCGTAGTAACCATTAAGAAGGGTAATACTGGAATAAAGTATTTCAAATGAAGCTGACAGTTGGCCTAATGCTCTGAACTCAATGTTTGTGCTGTGTTGTGATCAATGTAACAAGAGAGTTTAAGTTAGTTATGAAGTAGAAGGTACATCCTTCTTGATTTCAGGGACAGTGGTCTTGATGGTACTGAGCAGCACCTGGTCAGAGCTTTGCTGAATCCAGTGTCGGACAGCATACTCCTTGGTCCTTTTAGCTATCAGTGAGGTGTCTCCAGAGCCCAGAGGAGAATTCGAGCAGAGGAGTCCTTTCCTGCCGCCATCACGCCAGATAAGCTAACTTGGCCAGCTGAGCTCAACATTATGTCCCCTCATCTTGAACTGACTTTGTAAAATTAACATTAAGAGGGGAATTTACTTGTCTTAAAATCAGGAACTGTGAACATCTCCAATACTAGTCCCTAAAGACAAACTATTGAAGTCATGATGACAAATACCAACAGAGCTTGAACAAAACAAAACCAGTATTACCTCATTTTACTACTACACAACTGACACACATAGAACATTTGTAATAATATATGTCACTACAATATTCATATTAAATACATTCTGTACATAACTTGTAATTTAAATTGATTGTGATTCCTGGTTCCCTTGTAGTTGAATCAGGACACATATTCATTCATGCCAGTAATGAATACATATTGTTATTTGAAAGTTTATCAGTGACTCTTTTAAGATATCTTTGTAGAGTGTTATATGTATGTGAGTGTCACAGTGTTGTCAAGAGTAGTGGATTAAATTAAATTGTTTATCTGTCTGTTGTTGTGACTTACACTTCATCATACACATACCCTAGACACATAACGTAGCATCACACTATTCCAGAATAATTCTGACTGAGATATATAGATATGTGGTAGCAAGTAAGGTTATCTATAATACACTACTCTTAATAGATATAGATACCTTCACAGCTGATCTCAGTCAGTACACTAAGTTCCCTATAAGTATTTATAACATCCCACTTCACCACATATATTGGGGTCTCGCTCTTGGGATTTTGAATCTTTAACTATTAAAAATATTGGGGGTAATTCACTTCAGGGAATATAAGAATTAAAAGGTATCCTTGGGTGGAATTAAATAAGGTTGAGCTCACGGTGCCTGTGTTGTCCATTAGATATATAGTTAGAAATTGAATTGTTGGGTAGACATTATAAAAATTTACCTGATAGACAATGGCGGACCTGGCCAAATTTCGATCTGCTGCGGTTCAGACTGCAAAAGAGTTAGGATTAGATGGGCAAGTTATGGTTGCCTATGTCACAACGGAATGTGACAAATTTATTGAACGCGAAGAAAGAAGATTAGAAAAAGAAGCCGAAAGAAGGTTAGAGGCTGAAAGGGAAATTAAGAAGTTACAATTTGAAGCTGAGGCTGAGACTAAGAGGTTGCAAGCTGAGGCTGAGACTAAGAGGTTGCAGATTGAGGCTGACAAAGAGGCTAAGAAATTGGAAGCAGAAAGAGAAGACAAAAGATTAGCTGCAGAAAGAGAAGAGAAGAAATTAGCTGCAGAAAGAGAAGAGAAGAAATTAGCTGCAGAAAAGGGAAGCAGAAAAGGAGGAGAAGAGATTACAAAGGGAACATGAGTTACGACTAAGGGAGTTTGAGTTTCAAGGCCATGCTCCTGAAAATGGTGCCAGTCCCTTTGCCTCTGATGCTACGGTTACTCAGGGAGCCTCGACCTCAGCTATGAACTTTCATTTAGATCATTTTGTTGAGAAAGACGATGATATTGAGAGCTATATAAATAGGTACGAACTATTAGCTACCACGTATGGGTTAGAGAGAGAAAGGTGGAGCTTAAAGTTATCTCAGGGACTTCGTGGGGCAGCTTATGAAGTTTTTGCAAAAATGAGCAGAGGTGATCAGGAAAATTATGACATGCTAAAGCAGGCTCTTTTGTTAAGGTATGAAAAGAATGCAGAGTTTTACAGGAAAAAATTTAGGAATGCTAAACTACTGTCAGGTGAAACCTATCACCAGTTCTCTGCACGAATCGAGACATACTTGGAGAAATGGACTTCTCTGGGGAAAACCCAAGATCTTAAGGAAATGGTCCTTATAGAGCAACTAAGAGAGTCCATGGCTCCAGACCTGAGAAAGTTTCTCATGGAACAAGGTGCAGAGAGGCTGGGTGAGCTGCTAAATGTTGCTGAAAGGTATCAAGCAGCTCAAGCAGAGGTAACAGGTAATAAAAAGAAACAGGTGGATAACTTTAGGGCACCACAGAACTTTAATAAATTTGATCCTAGGGATCAAAATAAAGGTAAGCACCAATTTGATAGGCCACGGTATGACAATAAAAATAAATTCCCACAATTCGATGAAAGGAAATATGATGAAAGAAAATCTTTCAACCAAGGAAAAAGGTGGTGTAAAAATTGTAAGATGAACAATCATGACACTGACCATTGTAGAAGGAAACCTCCTCATTTAGCTGCTATGACATCGGGGAAAAAGGAAAAGAAGGGCAAACCTGAAGAATTACAGGAACCATACCACCCCCCAGTGTGTGAAGATGTCATTTGTAATGGTGTCACTATAAGATGTTTATATGATACCGGTTTAGATTACGATTCCGTTGTGAGTTCTCACCTGGTGCAGGCCGATCAATACACCACAGAAACAGTGGAGATTCAAACTGCAACCAAGGATGTAGCTACCATGACACTTCCCGTCGCCCGAATAAAAGTGAAAACGCGATATGTGGAAGGAATCATAAAAGCAGCAGTGATAAATGAGCCAATCTACCCTCTAATATTGGGGTGTAGATATGTCTTCTTGGGGAATCCCAAGAGACCTGTGATATTGGCAACAGTGCAGACCAGATCACAGACAAAGAAGGAGGAGGATAATCCCATAAATACTCACCCAGATGAGATGAGGAAGGCACAGGCTGAGGACAAAACACTCAAGCCATGTTTCAAGAAGTTGCCCAAATCTCATACACCTCCAGGCAAGGGAGAGTTTTATATGAAGAACAAATTGATATATAGGAAGGCTGGATCTGAATCCAATGGTCACGGACAGCTGGTCCTTCCCACTTCATATAGGACTAAAGTGTTGGAACTAGGGCATGCGATTCCCTTCAGTGGTCATATGGGAATCAGCGCAACAGGACAGCGAATAGCTTGTCACTATTTCTGGCCAGGAATAACTGAAGATATCAAACGATATGTAAAATCCTGTCCAGAGTGCCAACGAGTAGCACCTAAACATTGGACTGCACCAGCAACTCTGGGGGAAATGCCCATAGTGGGAACACCCTTTGAGAGAGTTGCCGTGGATCTTGTGGGACCTCTCACCCGAACCAAGAGAAGGAACAGCTACATTCTGACTCTGGTGGACACTTGTTCTATGTGGGGAGAGGCAGTAGCCCTGTCATCGATTGATTCAAAACATGTGGCAGAGGCATTGCTCACAATTTTCACAAGGTTAGGCTTTCCCAATCAAATCTTGACTGATAATGGCTCTCAGTTCAAGGGGAAACTAACTGAAGAAGTTTTCAGGATCTTCCAGGCCAAACACTTCCATTGTAGTGTGTATCATCCCCAAGGGAACGGCCAAGTGGAAAGATTTAACGGCACATTAATGTCGATCCTGAGAAAGTTGGCACACGAAAAACCAGATACATGGGACCAGTACCTGCACGCCGCCCTCTTTGCTTATCGGGAGGTACCCCATAGTTCAACCGGTATGGCCCCGGCAACATTATTGTTTGGAAGGCCAATAAAAGGTCCACTCGAAGCTATGTTAAGAACGTGGACTGATGAAAAGGCAGAGGAAAACATTACATCTTCATACCAGTATGTGAATGAGCTGACCACTCGGTTAAAAACTGGCTGGAAACTTGCCAATGAAAATTTGAAACAAGCCAGGAAGAAACATGCTGCCTATTATAACAGGAAGGCGAAAGACAGAAATTTGGCTGTGGGAGAGAAAGTACTGCTTCTTTTGCCCGGGAGTCAGAATAAGTTACAAATTGGATGGCAGGGTCCATATACAGTTCTAGAGAAGGTGTCTAGAACAAATTATAAGATAGATAAGAAGGGGAAAGAAAAAAATCTATCATGTGAATCTCCTGAAGAAATATTTGGAAAGAGAACATCAGGAAGAGACACACTTGTTGACCTTGTCCATCGCCATGGAGATGAAAAAGGAACCACTTTCATCATTTGAATATCCATTACACCCCTGTGAGACAGCAGCACAGGTGAAAATCAGTACACATTTAACGAAAACTCAGAAAGAGAGAGTGCAACAGGTTCTAAATAATCATGCAGAGGTGTTAACAGACCGACCAGGGCATACAAACCTATTGGAATATGATATGAAACTCATAGACTCCACACCTGTCTGTATGAAACCATATTCGATTCCGTTTGCTAAGGAAAAAGCTTTGAAGGAAGAGATAGACTATCTGTTGAAGGAAGGAATTATTTCGCACAGTGAGTCTTCGTATAGTTCCGGGGTGGTACTCTTAAGGAAGCCCTCTGGAGAACATAGACTCTGTATAGATTACAGGAGACTGAATGCTATTACAGAAGGACAGGTGGATCCATTGCCGGATACAAATCAGCTGTTTGCCAGACTAAATAAAGCTAAATATTTCTCAAAAGTGGATCTGAGTAAAGGATACTATCAGATTCCAGTAAAGCCTGAGGTTAGACCATACCTAGCTTTTAGTACCTCAGAAGGACACTATGAGTTTAATAGATTGCCATTTGGATTGAAGAATGCGCCTAGTGTCTTCTCTAGAATGATGAGAAAATTATTGGATCCTCTGAATAATCCCTGTATAACAAATTTTATGGATGATATCCTTATAGCAACAGAAACATTTGAGGAACACATTGACTCTCTGAACATGCTGTTTACTCGACTTGGGGAGGCAAATTTAACAGCCCGACCAACCAAATGTTGCGTTGGATGTAAAGAATTGGAATTTTTGGGACACACAGTTTATCAGGGAAACATGACCCCTGACCCAAAGAACTTAGAGAAACTACAGAAAGCCCCGAGACCACAAACCAAGAAGGACGTGAGATCCTTTGTCTCATTATGTGGTTTCTACCAGAAGTATATCAAAAACTTTAATTCCATATGTGCACCGTTAACTGAATTGACACGTAAAGGACATCCAGATCGCATTACATGGACACCACAATGTGAAATGACTTACCAAGAATTGAAGGAAAAGCTCACAAGTAAACCCATTTTGAAATTACCTGACTTAAGTCAAGAATTCATAGTAAGGACGGATGCAAGTAATATTGGGCTAGGTGCAACTCTACTACAGAAATCAGATGCATTGGATGGGGAATTAAGCCCAGTGGCATATGCTAGCAGAAAGTTGAATAAAGCTGAAATCAACTACTCAACTAGCGAAAAAGAATGTCTTGCAGTAATATGGGCAATAAAGAAATTCAATATTTATCTATATGGGAAGGCATTTAAGTTGCAAACAGATCACAAACCTTTATCGTTTTTAGCACAGGCTAAGCATGAGAACTCTAGGTTACTCCGATGGTCTTTGCTTCTGGCTCCATATAATTTTAGCATTGAGTATATATCTGGAAAAACCAATTTGGGAGCTGATTTTTTAAGCCGCCATCCGTGTGATGAGAATCACCGTAAACCCCAGAAATAATAATAAATTTCTCTATGTGTATATAGAATAAAGGACTGACATATAATGTCTGTTTTAAGAGGGGAGGTGTCATGAAATATTCTAATCCACATATATAAATTATTAGGTAAATATGAAGCCTAACAAATAAAATTAATAAAGAGAAGAGCAATGGGAAAATAACAGTGCTGTCACAAAGAATGTACTCGAAATCCCCCTTGTTTTCTGCTTCGTCTGCAAATTGTAACGCTTTCACGTTGATATAAAAGCTTACTGTATTATTACCCGCCTTCTTCAATGAAACGTGTGCTGCATTTCTAAGAAAAACATTGAGACGTACTGCGTAATGACCTAAATTAATCCTAACATTAATTATACTGCGTTACCAAAACGAACGAACAGATGGACAAAAGGATAAAGAGAGAGGGGAGGGCTGGAAATCAGGAACGCATGCATCACGCGTGTAAGTCTACATGCACTAATTTTTTTTTCAGACGGACAGTGATAAAATACACTACCCTTTCCCAGAGTTAGGTTTATAAATCATAAAAAACTCTTATTAGAAAAGATAACATTAGATGGGTTTACGGTTGAGAACATAACAGTACCCAGACAGCACATCTTCGAAACAGGAGGTAGAAGAAATTGCATATTTTGAATGCAGCCACGTAGCTCCTTTAAATTTGTATTTTTGGGTTCCTTAGGGCTTGCTGACAAATAATATGTAAAACGTTACGCAAATAGTCCAGGAATTAATAAATTATACCCAAAATAAAATATTGGGGGTGCCTGACAGCATAAAATCATTTCTGCTCATAAGATTTTTTTTTAACGTGTTTGAAAAAAATTTACGTTACAGAAATAGCCTACCATGTAAACTCCAAATTGATTGGAGCGCAACAAATGAAAGCCTAACCACGATTGGTCGGGCTATAAATACTATCTTGGTTGTTAGGGGAAACGGGGAAAGGTAACATTTTTTCAAACACTTGTCGAAACGGGGCTCATTGGTCAGACTCGCTGATATACACACTTGGGAGCGTTAGTTCGAAACCACTTGTTTAAAATAGCTTGATAAAGCATCAGTGCGTTGAAGCCAGCATATATTTTGCTAAATAAAAGCCTGGAAGATAAGCAGATGGGAATTTGTGCCAGTTTGTGCCAGAATTCATTGCTAATCAACGTATCTGTGTTTATTCGTATGAATTGTGGTAAGCTTGAACCATTCAATATCTTTTAATGAAAGTTGAATGTGAATTGTTGATTTATGCCTGTATATATATGTGTAGTTCAGTGGCCAACGTGAGGTAAAGCCTGTAATGCTCCAGTCTGAACAGAGGGTGTCGGAGAGAAGTAAAACGGCATGGAATGGCCAAACAGTACACTGACACCTGGATGATTGACTAGAAAGAAATAATGCTGGAAGTGCAGAGGCATAGTAACCATTAAGAAGGGTAATACTGGAATAAAGTATTTCAAATGAAGCTGACAGTTGGCCTAATGCTCTGAACTCAATGTTTGTGCTGTGTTGTGATCAATGTAACAAGAGAGTTTAAGTTAGTTATGAAGTAGAAGGTACATCCTTCTTGATTTCAGGGACAGTGGTCTTGATGGTACTGAGCAGCACCTGGTCAGAGCTTTGCTGAATCCAGTGTCGGACAGCATACTCCTTGGTCCTTTTAGCTATCAGTGAGGTGTCTCCAGAGCCCAGAGGAGAATTCGAGCAGAGGAGTCCTTTCCTGCCGCCATCACGCCAGATAAGCTAACTTGGCCAGCTGAGCTCAACATTATGTCCCCTCATCTTGAACTGACTTTGTAAAATTAACATTAAGAGGGGAATTTACTTGTCTTAAAATCAGGAACTGTGAACATCTCCAATACTAGTCCCTAAAGACAAACTATTGAAGTCATGATGACAAATACCAACAGAGCTTGAACAAAACAAAACCAGTATTACCTCATTTTACTACTACACAACTGACACACATAGAACATTTGTAATAATATATGTCACTACAATATTCATATTAAATACATTCTGTACATAACTTGTAATTTAAATTGATTGTGATTCCTGGTTCCCTTGTAGTTGAATCAGGACACATATTCATTCATGCCAGTAATGAATACATATTGTTATTTGAAAGTTTATCAGTGACTCTTTTAAGATATCTTTGTAGAGTGTTATATGTATGTGAGTGTCACAGTGTTGTCAAGAGTAGTGGATTAAATTAAATTGTTTATCTGTCTGTTGTTGTGACTTACACTTCATCATACACATACCCTAGACACATAACGTAGCATCACACTATTCCAGAATAATTCTGACTGAGATATATAGATATGTGGTAGCAAGTAAGGTTATCTATAATACACTACTCTTAATAGATATAGATACCTTCACAGCTGATCTCAGTCAGTACACTAAGTTCCCTATAAGTATTTATAACATCCCACTTCACCACAGTGCCATTACATGTCACTTCCTCGCAGACAGGGGGTTGATGGAGGTCATTCTGACTAACTGCCAGTTCCTTCCTTCCCTTGTTCCCTGTTGTGAGACACGCAGCGTAATAAGGAGGGTTGTTCCTTCTGCAGTCTGCAGTATTTTGGTTACTCATTAAACAAGTTTTACACCACTTTCCTTCCTTCCGGTAAGGTGTCTTATCCGATCTTAGAGGGTTTTTGTCCTGGTGGTCAAATCTTTGTTTGTTCCTTGTAGTATGGTCCTTTTGTTCATATTTGGTATAGTTTTGTGGTGATATGAAGTTTTCACCCTGCTTCTTCATGTTTCCTAATAATTCTGCCTGAGCTGCTTGATATCTCTCAGCAGCAGTTTCAATATCTTCCAATCTCTCTGCTCCTTGTTCCATGATAAACTTCCTCATTTCTGGAGGCATGGACTCTTTCACTTGCTCCATCATTATCATTTCTTTCAGATCCTGACACTTTCCTAAACTACTCCATTTTTCCAAATAGGTTTCCAATCTAGCAGATAATTGGTGATATTTTTCTCCTGGAAGAAGTTTAGCTGTTCGGAATTTCTTTCTATATGATTCTGAGTTCTTTTCATATCTCACAAGCAGTGCCTGCTTCAGGATTTCGTAATCTTCCTGGTCATCTCTTGAGAGCTTCAAATATACATCGTAGGCCACACCTCTCAATCCCTGAGATAGTTTAAGAATCCACTTTTCTTTCACTAAGCCATAGGTAGTGGCAAGTCTTTCGTATCTATCCAGGTACGACTCAATGGCGTCTTCTTTCTCAACAAATGGGTCCAGATGAAAATTCATGGCCCCACTTGAGGTGCTCTGGATGGAGCTATTCTAAAAGTGAGGTGAGCTACCACCATTATTGCCAGTATTTGCCTGAATTTCAAGCTCTTTTAACCTCAACTGATGGTCTCTCTCTGCTTGTAATTTCCTTTCCTCAGCTTCAATTTTCTTTGCCTCATTTTCAGCCTCCCATTTCTTGGCTTCAATTTCTAATCTTTTGGTTTCTCTCTCAGCTTCCAGTCTTTTGTTTTCTCTCTCAGCTTCCAGTCTTTTGTCTTCTCTTTCAGCTTCCAGTCTTTTGGCTTCTCTTTCAGCTTCTGCTTGCAACCGCCTTTCTTCCGCCTCCAATTTCTTTGCTTCTCTATCATCCTCTAATTTTCTTGCTTCAGTCTCTAATTGCAACTTTCTTTCTTCCCTATCCATATGTTTGTCCACTTCTGATGTGACATACTGAGTGAGAGCATCACCTGTCATATTTAATTCCTTACCCATCTGCATGATCGCAGTCCTGAACTTCACTAGATCAGCCATGGCGTTACTTAGATAGGGTATGTAAATTTACTATAACCAAATTATTATAATTAAACTTAATTAATTAAATGAACAAATAATTTCCCTTGCAACTTTGTGAGCATCAACTATTTACTGAGTACTAAATGGTACTCCTCCTAAGAAAACAAAAAAAATTATATTATTGAATTTCTCAAAAAAAAAATTTCCTTATGTTATCTAATGGTGGCACAAGATAGAGTGTGGATAGATGAATAGACTAAGTATGGCTCAAGATATACAGAAATATCCCAGGAACCAGCCCCCAGTGTGGCGTGAGGTTTTATTTGGCTCTAGGATCAGTATAGTACTGACAATTACAGAAATAGAATTTCTGCAGAAAATGGTGAAGTCCCAGTGTTTGAGAGAACTACTGGAATCACAAATTAGTTACGGCTGTGAATGTTCTGATCTCGAAAAATTAGTAGAGGGGAGACCGACATAACTTGCCACCTCCGCTGTGTTATTAACTGTGATATTAAGACAAGGAAACAGATTTTACTTAACAATGATAAAATTGACAAGTCTTCAAATACAATTTCCTTATTATTTATTTAGTATATACACTATCTACTCTTGTGCTGAAGGGTGAATGTTGAAAAAATGGAACGTAATGAATTTGTAAGTTTACATATGATTTACAAATATTTTTATTTATATAGGCAACAAGTTTTCCAATTATAGGAACAAAAATTATATCAGCTGTGCTGTTATTCAATTATAGTGCATGTATCAGCTGTGCTGTTAATTACATATAATTTATCAGCTATAATCTTATTATTGTCTCTTGCTACACTAAATTAACTTTCTCGTCACTGACACTAGCTTTTGCTCACAATGCTGACAGAAATGGTACTAATGTGTACTCATCTCTTAGAAGTTCTTGGTTTGGTTGACACAAAACCGGCTGAAGATCGTTCCTTTAGCCCACCCAAGATTGAGAGGGACTAAAGATGTAGATTCTGTGCAATCTCTATGCTCCTGCGGAGTTCCAGGCAGCAGGACTGACGACCCACGATCTCAGTTTTTATGACACGAATAAAACCCTCCAAGATTTAAACAGGCCAGATTTTGACTCGACTTAGCGAAGCAGGCTGCATGTCAATGCTCTCAGGCAAGCAATAAATCAGGTTGACAGCTCTTCTCACACAGTCGGTCGTCTCTGGCTTCGTGTTCGGTGTTGCATGCCTTTGCATAAAATCTCGCCCGATTATATAGGTAGGTGAATGCTTAAGCAAAGCTTTTGGTTGGTTCCTGGCGGAGCAAGCTGAATGGTTTCCTGCAGTTTCGTCTTTTGCTCGTACAGCCTAATTTTATTCAGTTTTCTTCCGCCATCTTGCGTGAACAAGATGGCCACGACCCACATCCGAAAAAAACAGGGCTTAAGTTTTTCCTGGCGTAACTTCAGGTAATTTATTCCGGCTCAGCAACTGTGCGTTGATTGGCTGGGGCAAATTTGTATCCCGACATAATGATTTAACAAAGTAGTGGGGTTACACACACTCGTTTCACGACAACACCCTTATTCTTTCAATCAATGTTCAGATTATTAATTTTCTCCATCATTTAACTCTGACATCTTCATTTTTGTTCTTATTTGTTTTCCTTGAAGCGTGCATCTTGCGTCCTTCCTTTTCTCCATTCTTACTAAGATTAACCTTTAATCATCATTCTGTGAGTCAGCTTGTATTATTTCAGCCCATGATTTTCTGGAGATACTACTTGTTTTCAATCTTGTTAGAGCCTGCATGTCTGTGGTGAAGTGGGATGTTATAGATATTTATAAGGGACTTAGTGTACTGACTGAGATCAGCTGTGAAGGTATATATATATCTAATAAGAGTAGTATATTATATATATAACCTTACTTGCTGCCACATATCTATATATCTCAGTCAGAATTATTCTGGAATAGTGTGGTGACTACGTTTTGTGTCTAGGGTATGTGTATGGTGAAGTGTAAGTCACAACAACAGACAGATAAACAATTTAATTTAATCCACTACTCTTGACAACACTGTGACACTCACATACATATAACACTCTACACAGATATCTTAAAAGAGTCACTGATAAACTTTCAAATAACAATATGTATTCATTACTGGCATGAAGGAATATGTGTCCTGATTCAACTACAAGGGAACCAGGAATCACAATCAATTTAAATTACAAGTTATGTACAGAATGTATTTAATATGAATATTGTAGTGACATATATTAGTACAAATGTTCTATGTGTGTCAGTAGTGTAGTAGTAAAATGAGGTAATACTGGTTTTGTTTTGTTCAAGCTCTGTTGGTATTGGTCATCATGACTTCAATAGTTTGTCTTTAGGGACTATTATTGGAGATGTTCACAGTTCCTGATTTTAAGACAAGTAAATTCCCCTCTGAATGGTATTTTTATAAAGTTATTTCAAGATGAGGGGACATAATGTTGAGCTCAGCTGGCCAATTCGCTTATCTGGCGTGATGGCGGCAGGAAAGGACTCCTCTGCTCGAATTCTCCTCTGGGCTCAGGAGACACCTCACTGATAGCTAAAAAGACCAAGGAGTATGCTGTCCGACTCTGGATTCAGCAAATCTCTGACCAGATGCTGCTCACTACCATCAAGACCACTGTCCCTGAAATCAAGAAGGATGTACCTTCTACTTCATAACTAATTTATATTCTCTTTTACACTGATCACAATACAGCACAAACATTGCGTTCAGAGCGTTAGGCCAACAGTCAGCTTCATTTGAAATACTTTATTCCAGTATTACCCTTCTTAATGGTTACTACGCCTCTGCACTTCCAGCATTATTTCTTTCTAGTCCATCATCCAGGTGTCAGTGTACTATTTGGCCATTCCATGCCGTTTTACTTCTCTCCGACACCCTCTGTTCAGGCTGGAGCATTATAGGCTTTACCTCACGTTTGCCACTGAACTACACATATATATACAGGCATAAATCAACAATTCACATTCAATTTTTCATTAAAAGATACTGAATGGTTCAAGCTTACCACAATTTCATGGAAATAAACACAGATACGTTGATTAGCAATGAATTCTGGCACAAACTGGCACAAATTCCGTTCTGCCTATGTTCCAGGCTTTTATTTTAGCAAAAATGTGAGCTGGCTTCAACGTACTGTCGCTTTATCAAGCTTATTTGAATTAGTGGTCTCGAACTAACGCTCCCAAGTGTGTATATCAGCGAGACTGGCCAATGAGCCACGTTTCGACAAGTGTTTGAAAAAATGTTATCTTTTCCCGTCTCCCCTAACAACCAAGATAGTATTTATAACCCGACCAATCGTGGTTAGGCTTTCATTTGTTGCGCTCCAATCAATTTGGAGTTTACATGGTAGGCTATTTATGTAACGTAAGGTTTTTTCAAACACGTTATAAAAAAAATTTTATGAGCAGAAATGATTTTATGCTGTCAGGCACCCCCAATATTTTATTTTGGGTATAATTTATTAATTCCTGGACTATTTGCGTAACGTTTTACATATTATTTGTCAGCAAACCCTAAGGAACCCAAAAATACTAATTTAAAGGAGCTACGTGGCTGCGTTCAAAATATGCAATTTCTTCTATCTCCTGTTTAGAAGATGTGCTGTCTGGGTACTGTTATGTGTTCAAACGTAAACCCATATAATGTTGTCTTTTCTAATAAGAGTCTGTTATGATTTATAAACCTAACTCTGGGAAAGGGTAGTGTATTTTATCACTGTCCGTCTGAAAAAAAATTAGTGCATGTAGACTTACACGCGTGATGGTAGTAATTGTGTATCGCGCGAAGCGGGTTTAGTGTTCGGCTTTCTGCCTCTCCCTTCTCTTTTTATCCCTTTAGTCCATCTGTTCGTTCGTTTTGGTAACGCAGTATAATTAATTAATGTTAGGGTTAATTTAGGTCATTACGCAGTACGTCTCAATGCTTTTCCAAGAAATACAGCACACGTTTCATTGAAGAAGGCGGGTAATAATACAGTAAGCTTTACTATCAACGTGAAAGCGTTACAATTTGCAGACGAAGCAGAAAACAAGGGGGATTTCGAGTACATTCTTTGGGACAGCACTGTCATTTTACCATTGCTCTTCTCTTTATTAATTTTATTTGTTAGGCTTCATATTTACCTAATAATTTATATATGTGGATTAGAATATTTCATGACACCTCCCCTCTTAAAACAGACATTATATGTCAGTCCTTTATTCCATATACACATATAGAAATTTATTATTATTTCTGGGGTTTACGGTGATTCTCATCACACGGATGGCGGCTTAAAAAATCCGCTCCCAGATTGGTTTTTCCAGATATATATTCAATGCTAAAATTATATGGAGCCAGAAGCAAAGACCATCGGAGTAACCTAGAGTTCTCATGCTTAGCCTGTGCTAAAAACGATAAAGGTTTGTGGTCAGTTTGCAACTTAAATGCCTTCCCATATAGATAAATATTGAATTTCTTTATTGCCCATATTACTGCAAGACATTCTTTTTCGCTAGTTGAGTAGTTGATTTCAGCTTTATTCAACTTTCTGCTAGCATATGCCACTGGGCTTAATTCCCCATCCAATGCATCTGATTTCTGTAGTAAAGTTGCACCTAGCCCAATATTACTTGCATCCGTCCTTACTATGAATTCTTGACTTAAGTCAGGTAATTTCAAAATGGGTTTACTTGTGAGCTTTTCCTTCAATTCTTGGTAAGTCATTTCACATTGTGGTGTCCATGTAATGCGATCTGGAAGTCCTTTACGTGTCAATTCCGTTAAAGGTGCACATATGGAATTAAAGTTTTTGATATACTTCTGGTAGAAACCACATAATGAGACAAAGGATCTCACGTCCTTCTTGGTTTGTGGTCTCGGGGCTTTCTGTAGTTTCTCTAAATTCTTTGGGTCAGGGGTCATGTTTCCCTGATAAACTGTGTGTCCCAAAAATTCCAATTCTTTACATCCAACGCAACATTTGGTTGGTCGGGCTGTTAAATTTGCCTCCCTAAGTCGATCAAACAGCATGTTCAGAGAGTCAATGTGTTCCTCAAATGTTTCTGTTGCTATAAGGATATCATCCATAAAATTTGTTATACAGGGATTATTCAGAGGATCCAATAATTTTCTCATCATTCTAGAGAAGACACTAGGCGCATTCTTCAATCCAAATGGCAATCTATTAAACTCATAGTGTCCTTCTGAGGTACTAAAAGCTAGGTATGGTCTAACCTCAGGCTTTACTGGAATCTGATAGTATCCTTTACTCAGATCCACTTTTGAGAAATATTTAGCTTTATTTAGTCTGGCAAACAGCTGATTTGTATCCGGCAATGGATCCACCTGTCCTTCTGTAATAGCATTCAGTCTCCTGTAATCTATACAGAGTCTATGTTCTCCAGAGGGCTTCCTTAAAAGTACAACACCGGAACTATACGAAGACTCACTGTGCGAAATAATTCCTTCCTTCAACAGATAGTCTATCTCTTCCTTCAAAGCTTTTTCCTTAGCAAACGGAATCGAATATGGTTTCATACAGACAGGTGTGGAGTCTATTAATTTCATATCATATTCCAATAGGTTTGTATGCCCTGGTCGGTCTGTTAACACCTCTGCATGATTATTTAGAACCTGTTGCACTCTCTCTTTCTGAGTTTTCGTTAAATGTGTACTGATTTTCACCTGTGCTGCTGTCTCACAGGGGTGTAATGGATATTCAAATGATGAAAGTGGTTCCTTTTTCATCTCCATGGCGATGGACAAGGTCAACAAGTGTGTCTCTTCCTGATGTTCTCTTTCCAAATATTTCTTCAGGAGATTCACATGATAGATTTTTTCTTTCCCCTTCTTATCTATCTTATAATTTGTTCTAGACACCTTCTCTAGAACTGTATATGGACCCTGCCATCCAATTTGTAACTTATTCTGACTCCCGGGCAAAAGAAGCAGTACCTTCTCTCCCACAGCCAAATTTCTGTCTTTCGCCTTCCTGTTATAATAGGCAGCATGTTTCTTCCTGGCTTGTTTCAAATTTTCATTGGCAAGTTTCCAGCCAGTTTTTAACCGAGTGGTCAGCTCATTCACATACTGGTATGAAGATGTAATGTTTTCCTCTGCCTTTTCATCAGTCCACGTTCTTAACATAGCTACATATGGACCTTTAATTGTGTGGACCTATTTGTCCATGCACCGGTATGGTCTCTTCCACTCGAAGCTTTATAGTGATGATTTTTCCTCCCAGAACTATCATTCACAAAACGACCGCTACCAATTTTTCTTTTGGGGCTTTCTCCCCTCTTAAAATTCTTGATGAGAGATTTCCTCCCTACATCTTCTTCCTCCAGTTGGTTTAAGTCCGATTGAGGGATTTTCGGCTTATCCTGGGGTAAGACATCCTTTTGCACTCTCCGCATAGTGGCCATTGTAAAACAGTTAAGTGAAGCTTGTCCGTGAAAAGGGGCTTCCCATTCCATTTGGTCCACTTTATCAAATCTATTTTTCTTTTTATTATCAGGCCTAATTTTGCTCCGGGGCGTGTCCAGGTCCTGATCCATGTTCCCACTTGTGGGTGTTCCCTCATGTGCTATGCTACACCTTTCTACAAAATTCTCAATGTCCCATCTTGCTTTGGGCCAATAATAATTGTGAGCCACCTTTTGAATGATGGTACCTATCTTCTCATGGTCCCCATCTGGTTTCACATGTAGGCTCCTTATTAAGTCTGTCCTATATCTTTTTGGAAGAACCAGCTGTCCGTGACCATGGGATCTAGTTCCGGCCTTCCTATACATCAACTTGTTTTTCATGTAAAAATCTCCCTTGCCTGGAGTTGTATGACAAGTTGACAATTTTCTGTAACAAGGCTTGAGTGTTTTATCCCCAGCCTGTGCCTTCCTCATCTCTTCTGGAGTGGTATCCAACATAATATCCTCCTCCTGTCTTGAGGTCGACCTGACCTGAAGGGTTGCCATATACACAGGTTTCCTTCTGCAACGGTCAGTGTCATGATTGTCCATCTGACAATTTTTACACCACCTTTTTCCTTGGTTGAAAGATTTTCTTTCATCATATTTCCTTTCATCGAATTGTGGGAATTTATTTTTATTGTCATACCGTGGCCTATCAAATTGGTGCTTACCTTTATTTTGATCCTTAGGATCAAATTTATTAAAGTTCTGTGGTGCCCTAAAGTTGTCCACCTGTTTCTTTTTATTACCTGTTACCTCTGCTTGAGCTGCTTGATACCTTTCAGCAACATTTAGCAACTCACCCAGCCTCTCTGCACCTTGTTCCATGAGAAACTTTCTCAGGTCTGGAGCCATGGACTCTCTTAGTTGCTCTATAAGGACCATTTCCTTAAGATCTTGGGTTTTCCCCAGAGAAGTCCATTTCTCCAAGTATGTCTCTATTCGTGCAGAGAACTGGTGATAGGTTTCACCTGACAGTAGTTTAGCATTCCTAAATTTTTTCCTGTAAAACTCTGCATTCTTTTCATACCTTAACAAAAGAGCCTGCTTTAGCATGTCATAATTTTCCTGATCACCTCTGCTCATTTTTGCAAAAACTTCATAAGCTGCCCCACGAAGTCCCTGAGATAACTTTAAGCTCCACCTTTCTCTCTCCAACCCATACGTGGTAGCTAATAGTTCGTACCTATTTATATAGCTCTCAATATCATCGTCTTTCTCAACAAAATGATCTAAATGAAAATTCATAGCTGAGATTGAGGCTCCTTGAGTAACCGTAGCATCAGAGGCAAAAGGACTGGCACCATTTTCAGGAGCATGGCCTTGAAACTCAAACTCCCTTAGTCGTAACTCATGTTCCCTTTGTAATCTCTTCTCCTCCTTTTCTGCTTCCCTCTCTGCAGCTAATCTCTTCTCTTCTCTTTCTGCAGCTAATCGTTTGTCTTCTCTTTCTGCCTCCAATTTCTTAGCCTCAGCCTCAATCTGCAACCTCTTAGTCTCAGCCTCAGCTTCAATCTGCAACCTCTTAGTCTCAGCCTCAGCTTCAAATTGTAACTTCTTACTTTCCCTGTCAGCCTCTAACTTTCTTTCGGCTTCAAACCTTCTTTCTTCGCGTTCAATAAATTTGTCACATTCCGTAGTAACATAGGCAACCATAACTTGCCCATCTAATCCTAACTCTTTTGCAGTCTGAACCGCAGCAGATCGAAATTTGGCCAGGTCCGCCATTGTCTATCAGGTAACTTAATACAATGTCTAACCAACAATTCAATCTCTAATGGACAAAACAGGCACCGTGAGCTCAACCTTATTTAATTCCACCCAAGGATACCTTTTAATTCTTATATTCCCTGAAGTGAATTACCCCCAATATTTTTAATAGTTAAAGATTCAAAATCCCAAGAGCGAGACCCCAATATATGTGGTGAAGTGGGATGTTATAGATATTTATAAGGGACTTAGTGTACTGACTGAGATCAGCTGTGAAGGTATATATATATCTAATAAGAGTAGTATATTATATATATAACCTTACTTGCTGCCACATATCTATATATCTCAGTCAGAATTATTCTGGAATAGTGTGGTGACTACGTTTTGTGTCTAGGGTATGTGTATGGTGAAGTGTAAGTCACAACAACAGACAGATAAACAATTTAATTTAATCCACTACTCTTGACAACACTGTGACACTCACATACATATAACACTCTACACAGATATATCTTAAAAGAGTCACTGATAAACTTTCAAATAACAATATGTATTCATTACTGGCATGAAGGAATATGTGTCCTGATTCAACTACAAGGGAACCAGGAATCACAATCAATTTAAATTACAAGTTATGTACAGAATGTATTTAATATGAATATTGTAGTGACATATATTAGTACAAATGTTCTATGTGTGTCAGTTGTGTAGTAGTAAAATGAGGTAATACTGGTTTTGTTTTGTTCAAGCTCTGTTGGTATTGGTCATCATGACTTCAATAGTTTGTCTTTAGGGACTATTATTGGAGATGTTCACAGTTCCTGATTTTAAGACAAGTAAATTCCCCTCTGAATGGTATTTTTATAAAGTTATTTCAAGATGAGGGGACATAATGTTGAGCTCAGCTGGCCAATTCGCTTATCTGGCGTGATGGCGGCAGGAAAGGACTCCTCTGCTCGAATTCTCCTCTGGGCTCAGGAGACACCTCACTGATAGCTAAAAAGACCAAGGAGTATGCTGTCCGACTCTGGATTCAGCAAATCTCTGACCAGATGCTGCTCACTACCATCAAGACCACTGTCCCTGAAATCAAGAAGGATGTACCTTCTACTTCATAACTAATTTATATTCTCTTTTACACTGATCACAATACAGCACAAACATTGCGTTCAGAGCGTTAGGCCAACAGTCAGCTTCATTTGAAATACTTTATTCCAGTATTACCCTTCTTAATGGTTACTACGCCTCTGCACTTCCAGCATTATTTCTTTCTAGTCCATCATCCAGGTGTCAGTGTACTATTTGGCCATTCCATGCCGTTTTACTTCTCTCCGACACCCTCTGTTCAGGCTGGAGCATTATAGGCTTTACCTCACGTTTGCCACTGAACTACACATATATATACAGGCATAAATCAACAATTCACATTCAATTTTTCATTAAAAGATACTGAATGGTTCAAGCTTACCACAATTTCATGGAAATAAACACAGATACGTTGATTAGCAATGAATTCTGGCACAAACTGGCACAAATTCCGTTCTGCCTATGTTCCAGGCTTTTATTTTAGCAAAAATGTGAGCTGGCTTCAACGTACTGTCGCTTTATCAAGCTTATTTGAATTAGTGGTCTCGAACTAACGCTCCCAAGTGTGTATATCAGCGAGACTGGCCAATGAGCCACGTTTCGACAAGTGTTTGAAAAAATGTTATCTTTTCCCGTCTCCCCTAACAACCAAGATAGTATTTATAACCCGACCAATCGTGGTTAGGCTTTCATTTGTTGCGCTCCAATCAATTTGGAGTTTACATGGTAGGCTATTTATGTAACGTAAGGTTTTTTCAAACACGTTATAAAAAAAATTTTATGAGCAGAAATGATTTTATGCTGTCAGGCACCCCCAATATTTTATTTTGGGTATAATTTATTAATTCCTGGACTATTTGCGTAACGTTTTACATATTATTTGTCAGCAAACCCTAAGGAACCCAAAAATACTAATTTAAAGGAGCTACGTGGCTGCGTTCAAAATATGCAATTTCTTCTATCTCCTGTTTAGAAGATGTGCTGTCTGGGTACTGTTATGTGTTCAAACGTAAACCCATATAATGTTGTCTTTTCTAATAAGAGTCTGTTATGATTTATAAACCTAACTCTGGGAAAGGGTAGTGTATTTTATCACTGTCCGTCTGAAAAAAAATTAGTGCATGTAGACTTACACGCGTGATGGTAGTAATTGTGTATCGCGCGAAGCGGGTTTAGTGTTCGGCTTTCTGCCTCTCCCTTCTCTTTTTATCCCTTTAGTCCATCTGTTCGTTCGTTTTGGTAACGCAGTATAATTAATGTTAGGGTTAATTTAGGTCATTACGCAGTACGTCTCAATGCTTTTCCAAGAAATACAGCACACGTTTCATTGAAGAAGGCGGGTAATAATACAGTAAGCTTTACTATCAACGTGAAAGCGTTACAATTTGCAGACGAAGCAGAAAACAAGGGGGATTTCGAGTACATTCTTTGGGACAGCACTGTCATTTTACCATTGCTCTTTTCTTTATTAATTTTATTTGTTAGGCTTCATATTTACCTAATAATTTATATATGTGGATTAGAATATTTCATGACAATGTCTTCTAGAATAAATTTCCTTATTTCACTTTAAATATAAAGTATAATATCTAATAATTATTAAAAAAACGAAAATTTCAAATTAAAAAAAATGATGCCATTGACAGTCAAAACCTGAAAAGTCACGGTTGCAAAAGTAATTATAAAATTAAAAGTAAGTTTTAATACATCTGACCTTATCACTATTCCTGTGAAACCGGTTCCTGAACAAACGAGCTTCGTGGGTTTGATTGGTTGCCTATTTTTCCCTTCTTTCTATCATGACTGGGCATTTGTATTTACGTCACGCTATATTCTCTCTTTCTTGCTTATATCTTCACAACTATATCTGGTAGTCACAGCTTGAGAACCACTGTTGTCAAAATTGTATCTGCCATCTAATTCTTTATATGTAACATTGTCTCTCTTATGTGCTGATTTATTTCCTACGTTCTACGTGGTGTATCTTAAAGAAACTGGCCTCACCGCCAGGCTGACAATTTACCGTGTCTATCTTCTACTCGCTAGCTGCCAGCTTGTCTACTGTACTGAACTACTAGTAATAGGCTCATAATGTTCAACGTACATTGTTTGTTTCGAAATATACACATTTTCTCTCACTGGCAACACGGGTATCTTGTCCTCAGAAATAAATGACCAACTGTCGTATACAATTGTGGCAAGAAAAGTGCTTGGGCGTCTGGTCGATGGTCGCTTTTCTGTCACCACAGAAAACAACCAAAACATTTATTGGTTAATCGACCCAATGTATCTCCCATTCACTGCCACGTCTAACACTATCACAACTCAAAGCAAAGCTTGCTGTTAACACTGTTGCGTCTAGGATCTGACTGACTTAATCTAAAACATCGATTTATAATCACAACTACTTTGGAACACTCCAGGACACTTTGTCTCACAAACAACTTACTAGTTCATAACTTTCTCGTGCGTACGATCACGTAGCCGAGCTCATCCAAAACAAAAGAAAAACACAACATTAGAATTATCGGCCAAGACCAGACAAACAACACTGCAATCAAGGGACATAAGCATTACTCTTGACACCTTTTTCTCGTTCTATCGATTATTCCCCTTAGACTACAACCATAAAATCAGTTAGTGTTCATCATAACAATTAATCCCATAGGAAATCGTTCTAACCAGATTTATCTCTAAACCACTCTAACGGTTACAACGAATGTGTATTGAACATTCGTTGTTTGACACCACTATACATCGGATTTGTGGACTACGAAATGGCATTTGACAGTGTAGACAGAGAATCACTTTGGATATTGATGAGGCATTATGGAGTTCTCCTGAAGATCATTAATTTAATTAAAAAAACATATGAAGACAAGACATGCAGAGTTCTTCATGAAGGACAGCTTACAGAACCGTTTGGAATAAGAACTGGAGTGCGACAGGGATGCCTCTTGTTTCCATTTCTTTTCTTACTAGCTATAGACTGGGTTACGAGAACAGCGACAACACACAACAGAAATGGAATCCAGTGGACTCTGACTAAGCAGTTGGATGATATGGATTTTGCTGATGACTTAGCTCTTCTGTCCCATAACCGTAATCAGATGCAGGACAAATTGAAAACACTCGATGAGAGGTCACAGCAATTGGGTCTGAAAATACACAGGGAAAAGACAAGGAAAATGAGAATAAATGCAGGTAATGATAACAGGGTTGAACTTGAAGAAGCACCAATACAAGATGTAGAATCGTACACATATCATGGCAGCCATATAGACAAAGTTGGAGGAACAGACAGTGATATCAAATTAAGAATACAAAAAGCAAGAGGAGCTTTCATTGCATTGGGAAATGTATAGAGTTCAAGAGAAATCTAATCCAACACGAATATAAGAATCTTCAACTCAAATGTGAAGTCAGTCCTATTGTATGGCTCTGAGACATGGAGAACAACAAAGACAACTACCAAAAGCTACGGACTTTCATAAATGGGTGCTTGCGTAGAATAGAGGGATTAAAATGGTATGACAAGGTTACCAACTTGGAACTGATGACAAGAACTAGACAAGTGCAAGTGGAACAATAGATGAGAAGAAGAGGATGGCGATGGATAGGACACTGAGGAAACCTGTTGAAAGCATTAAAAGGCAGTCCTTGTTCTGGAACCCACCGGGCAAGAGAAGCAGAGGTAGACCAAGAAGCACATGGAGAAGAGAGCTGGAAACAGAGGTGAAAATGATAAGGAGAACGTGGAAAGAATTTGAGATGATGGCACGTGACAGGAGGACTTGGCATGTGTTTGTTGAAGGCCTATGCTCCTTTGGGAGTGGAGGGTTATGAATGAATAAATCTAATTCTTCATATGTAACATTGTCTCTCTTATGTGCTGACTTATTTCCTACATTCTACGTGGTGTATCTTAAGGAAACTGGCCTTACCGCCAGGGATGACAATTTACCATGTCTTTCTTCTACTCGCTAGCTGCCAGCTTGTCTACTGTACTGAACTACTAGTAATAGGCTCATAATGTTCAACGTACATCGTTTGTTTCGAAATATACACATTTTCTCTCACTGGCAACACTGGTATCTTGTCCTCAGAAATAAATGACCAACTGTCGTATACAATTGTGGCAAGAAAAGCGCTTGGGCGTCTGGTCGATGGTCGTTTTTCTGTCACTACAGAAAACAACCAAAACATTTATTGGTTAATCGACCCGATGTAACTCCCATTCGCTACCACGTCTAACACTATCACAACTCAAAGCAAAGCTTGCTGTTAACACTGTTGCGTCTAGGATCGGACTGACTTAATCTAAAACATCGATTTATAATCACAACTATTTTGGAACACTCCAGGACACTTTGTCTCACAAACAATTTACTAGTTCATAACTTTCTCGTGCGTACGATCACTTAGCCGAGCTCATCCAAAACAAAAGAAAAACACAACATTAGAATTATCGGCCAAGGCCAGACAAACAACACCGCAATCAAGGGACATAAGCATTACTCTTGACACCTTTTTCTCGTTCTATCGATTATTCCCCTTAGACAACAACCATAAAATCAGTTAGTCTCCATAATAACAATTAATCCCATAGGAAATACTTCTAACCAGATTTATCTCTAAACCACTCTAACTGTTACAACGAATTTGTATTGAACATTCGTTGTTTGACAGTTACAAACAACCTTAAGCAATTGGGAATAACAACACAACTAACACGGTAGAAAAATCAATAATCAATAAATCAAGACTTGCACAAAGTTAACAATAAATATTTATTCAAGAATCATACACAAATATTGCAGCCAAAAGATAAATGACCATACTGTTGCAACAATGAAGATGTAACATACGTAACAATTTATTCTATGACATTCGACAATCTTGTTGTCTACGACTAAGCAACTCCCTATCATAGCCATTGTATATGACTCGAATTACCAAACCAATAGCATTCGAAGTACATGTTATGATAGAATGGTGCTTATGGAATTTCCTGCTTGACTCACACGTTTGACAATTTTAACAGCCACTTCCCATATATGGACTTGTGATTTCCTTAAGTTTACTTATATTACACTTCCCACTCACTGTTCGAAATGTCTTCCAAGATTGCGTTGATCTACAATCAGCTATCCCAAATAATTCTAAAGTCTGCTTACTTAGTTTATCAGACTCTGCCAATCTCTTGTATCACATGTCTTGTCGCAATCCGACTGCCTGTCTAGGCAATTCATGGTCTATACAATTAAACCCGTATTGCAAATCCATTCCACTGTCGGATGGGAAGGGATTTTGCAATCTTCAACAAACGTTATGCTCGCATTTACCTAGAGTCAATGTGGTATTATCGAATTTAGTGATTCAAATAATCTCCCAGGGATAGGCATTTGTCTTGCCCTGTCATGCATCGAAGCACGAAACGTGAACAATTCTAGTAGCGGAAAAGGGTACCAATTCTGAGTAGAGAATAGGCACGAAATTATGTGCGTTAAAAATGCAGAAGTAATAGATAATAAATGTGATGAGAGGAAATTATGAAAAAGCAACTGAGCCGTTATGCCACAATAACGCGCACATTGATTTACATCCCACCAGTTATTCAATGATCACAATGTCAGTTAATTAAACATTCAGTTTCCACATGAAGAAGATACCTCGCCTGCAGATACTGTGAAGGTCGACATGCATTTTCACAATGTATAAAGGTCAAGGAAGATGAAAACTACAAAAGTTCCAATAGGAACAGAAAGTGTGCAAATTTTCAATGCAACCATAGCGCAAGATATCTTGGTTGCCCAGTGTATCAGCACTGAAACAGTCAGCGCAACAAAATATACCATTTAACAGAAGGCAAAAAGGACTTCTAAAAACTCACAAATAAACCCTCATAATGCCTCACACAAAAACTCGGAATGATATCACCATCTCTTACCACCTCACACAGTTAGTCAATAAACCCACGAGAGTAACAGACTCATCATCTACACTTATTGATCATATCTATACGACCTGCCCAGAAAAAATTATAGAATGTACAGTCACACAGACCTGCCATCACCGGTGTCAATACCTTGTCGAGGTATGGCGGCTTGCGTACCCTGATTACCCCAAAAGCTATGCCAGCGGGAGTTTTACTCCTGGAAGGTTGTGCCAAGCAGGACAGGTTTGCACGGGCAGGGGTCAGACCAAAGCAGACACACTGGTCCTCCAGGTTGGGGGTTTTAGCATAGGGCTGACACCCGTCTATGGAAAAAAATTGAAGTTACGGAAACAACAACGAATAAACAAACTTTGCTGCGGGACGGACATCCGGAGTCTGTGGCTTGTATGACTGTCAGTGGTGAAAGCCGAAAGGAAGCCACTGACATGAGAACGGACGTCCTGACCGCAAAACATGATACAAGAATAGGATTTTAAATGAACCAGAGTTGGGGCACTGTACGAAGGATGGCCGCCGACCGAGCAAAGTGGAATCAAATTGTTGTTGCCCTACAAGACGCCACTAGGGGTGATGGCCACTGACTGCTTTGACGGTCGTCGGCTAAGGATCAAAGAAGAAGAAGAAGTCATACAGACAGCATTAAGTGACAACTATCCTATTTGCTGTACCTGGACGAGAAAAGGGTTCAAAGCAACTAAAACGGAACACAACAGGAATTTCAAAAACGTTAACCTTCAATTATTCCTACAAGACCTACAAATATCCCCTCTCTCATACGTGTACCAACTTCCGCATCCAGAAATAGCCTTAACATACTGGACACAAACTTCCAACAACATATTCGACAAATGTGTTCCTATAAAATAAGTTCGTGCCAACAACATCAGAAAGACCCCATGGATAACCAACTAAATAGTATCAACCATGAGCGAGCGGGACGAAGCACATTAGCTCAAAGATTTCAGCAGGTATCTGATGCTTAGAAACAAAGTACAATACCTCATTCGTCAGGAAAAGAAACTACATTTCAGAAAGATGATTCAAGACAAAGCAAACAGCAAAGAAGTCTGGGCAGCCATTAGAACACTAACATACTAATCAAAGTCACGAAACTCTTTACCAAAAAGCTGCTCCCTCACAGCAACTCATTTTTGTAACCACTTCAAAACAGAAATTAGCCATTTCAAGTCGACACTAAAGCCAATGGACTGCGATATTAGTAAATTGACAGCCTTCTGCAACACTGAACACACCATAACAGATCTTATAGATATTCCTTTTCTAACGGTACATGAAGTTCTCAAATATATCATGGCATTTAAAAATAACAATTCATCTGGGATTGATGGTATCAGCAATAAGAATCTACGTTACGCTGCACCCATCATTTGCGACTCCTTAACCTATGTGTCTGCCATCAATGGTACCTATACCTTGTAGCAGTATGGCAGCTTGTGTACCCTGACAATCCCCAGAGCTATGCCAGTGGGAGTTTTACTCCTGGTAGGTTCAACCATGCTGGACTGGTCTGCGTGGGTAGGGGTCAGACAAAAGCTGGTACCCTGGTCCTCCAGGTTGGGGGTTTTAGCACAGGGCCGACACCCCTGTCTGTGTAAAAAATCGCACACGTTACGGAAACAGCAATAAATGAAAATACTTTGATGCGGGACGGACATCCGGAGTCTCAGGCTCGTATGACTGACAGTGGTGAAAGCCGAAAGGAAGCCACTGGCATGAAAACGGATGCCCAGACCACAAAACACGAAACCAGAATTGGTTTTTGGAATGTCAGAACAATGAATGAGGCAGGAAAGCTGAGACAGATCACAGCAGAGATGAGGAATTACAAACTACATATCCTGGGAATAAGCGAGAGCAGATGGACAGGGATGGGGAGAATAAAAACAGCTACAGGGGAAACAGTACTTTATTCTGGTAGAGAGGACGGTCAGCACAACGAAGGTGTAGCCATTATCCTTAAGAAAGGAATGGAAAGGTCTCTACTGGAATGGAAACCCATTAACAACAGACTAATAAGAGCAAGACTGAGAGGGAGATTCACCAACACCACAATTATACAATGCTATGCACCAACAAACGACAGCGATGAAGAACTCAAGGATGAGTGCTATCAACATGTACAAAAGGAAATGGAAACTGTACCCAGGTACGATCTTATTATAGTAATGGTAGACCTAAATGCGAAAGTTGGAAAACATAATAATTATAACGAAAGAGTAATGGGGAAATGCGGCAGTGGAACAGTAAATGAGAATGGGGACAAATTAATAAGCTTCTGCAGTATTAACAACCTGGTCATTGGAGGAACACTTTTTCAACACAAAGAAGTGCACAAGTTAACATGGGAATCACCAAACGGACGAGACAAAAACCAGATAGATCACATAATGATCAATGGCAGATGGAGACATGCACTACAAGACGTGAAAGTAAGAAGAGGCGCAGATGTGGGAAGTGATCATCACCTAGTAGTAGCAAGACTGAAGGTGAAACTCAGAGCTGCTGGACCAGTTGCAGTCAAACAGAAAAGATATAACATCACGAAACTTAAGGACCCCCTCACCAGAAAAGCGTTCATGGTCGACGTAAAGAGACGATATCTGATTACCAAAAGCCAGGAAAGAACAGAGACCGACGATGTGGACCAGAAATTCAACACCATCTCAACAATATACAAAGAAAGCAGCAAGTCATGCTTGGGATTCCAGGAAAGAAAGAGCCAAGACTGGATAACACCAGAAACGCTAAACACCATAGCGAAGAGAAAGGAAATGAAAAGGAAGAAAACAAAAGCTAAGTCTCCCAGGTTAAAGGCAATATATAGTGAACAGTACAGTCAGCTGGACAAGGAAGTAAAACGTCAAACCCGTGCTGACAAAAGGACATTTCTGGATGACCTTGCAAGACAGGCAGAAGAGGCAGCACTGAGAAATGAACAAAGCACAGTTTATAAAATAACTAAAGTTATCAGTGGAAAACGAGGTGCAAACAACATAACGTTGGTAAGAGACAAGCAAGGAAATCTCATCACCACAGCGCAGGGGCAGGAAACAAGATGGGCAGAGCACTTCAGAGAAACACTGAATAAGGAACCACCAGAGACTCAGCTAAATGTTCCTGAGGCTGAAAGGGACTTAGACGTAAATACAGACATTCCACGAAAAGAAGAAATTATCACAGCTATCAAAGGGCTAAAAAATGGAAAAGCGCCTGGTCACGACAATCTGAATGCTGAGCTATTCAAGACAGACCCTGAACTAGCAGCAGAACTATTAGAACCACTATTGTCTGGGAAACTGAGATAACACCAACAGAGTGGAGTAAAGGAATAATTGTCAAATTGCCCAAGAAGGGCGACCTTGCAGACTGCAACAACTGGAGAGGAATTACCCTCCTCTCAGTTCCCAGCAAAATACTAGGCAGTTTAATCATCCAGAGAATTTCAAAAGCAGTTGATCATAAACTGAGGAAAGAACAAGCGGGCTTCAGAAAGAACAGAAGATGTGCAGATCATATATTTACCCTCAGGAACATTATAGAGCAGTGCTCAGAATGGCAGAGACAGCTGTACATTAACTTTGTTGACTTTGAAAAGGCTTTCGACAGCATACACAGGGACAGCCTATGGAAAATTCTGAGGGCTTATGGAATTCCCAGCCGCATTGTTTCCATTATAAAAAGCCTCTATTCTAACTTTACGTGCAGTGTTGGATCGAGTAATGTAACTTTCGAAGTGAAAACAGGAGTACGACAGGGATGCCCCTTATCAACAACATTATTTTTGACAGTCATAGATTGGGTGATGCGCCAGACAACAGAGGGCAGTCCAAGAGGAATTAGATGGACAACGTTTTCTACACTGGAAGATTTGGAATATGCAGATGACATTGCACTACTCGCGCATTCACACCAACACATTCAAGACAAAACCGATAGACTGGATAAGTATGGCCAGCAGGTTGGCCTGAACATCAATCTGAAGAAGACAGAGGTCATGACACTAAATGTGGGCAATCCTGAGCCAATAACAGTAAGGAACCAGAAGTTAGAACAGACAGACACATTTACTTACCTAGGAAGCATAGTAACACCTGACGGCGGAACAAGCAAGGACATTAACAACAGGATGAATAAAGCGAGAACAGCCTTTGCTGTTCTCAACAACATTTGGAAGTCTTCCCAGTACAGCACAAACACTAAATTAAGACTGTATGAGAGCTGTGTACTTTCTGTGCTTCTCTATGGTGCGGAATGTTGGAGAGTAACAGAGAAGGAAATGTCGAAACTGTCCTCCTTCCACACAATCTGCCTAAGGAAAATTCTCCGAATCTTTTAGCCAAAATACCATCAGCAATCAAGAACTGCTTATTCGGAGTAACCAGGAGGACATGCACACCATCATAGCTGGCAGACGCTGGAGTTGGGTTGGCCATGTCCTCAGAAGGGACCCTGATACCATCACAAGAACAGCTATGCTATGGACCCCCGAGGGAAAGCGAAAGAGAGGCCGACCAAAAACAACTTGGTGGAGAACTGTGGAAGCTGAGATGCAAAGAATGAACCACAGTTGGGGCACTGTACGAAGGATGGCCGTTGACCGAGCAGAGTGGAATCAATTTGTTGCTGCCCTACAAGACGCCACCAGGCGTGATGGCCGCTGACTGCTTTGACGGTTGGCGGTTATGGATCAAAGAAGAAGAAGAAGAACCTATGTGTACAACCAATGTATTGCACAGAACTACTTCCCCACAGCATTTAAATCTGCCAAAGTGTATCCTCTCTATAAATCTGGCTCACATAGCGAACCCAACAGTTACAGAACAATATCCCTTCTATCATCTCTTTCAAAACCACTAGAGAAACACATTTACAACACCACATTTCAACACTTAAAAAACAAACTGCTCATTGAGAGCCAGTCAGGTTTCAGACCCAAACATTCCTGTCACACGGCTCTCACCAAAATGGCAGACAACTGGCTTTGAACGTAAATGATGGAAAATTATGTGGTGCTGTTTTTGTTGACTTCAAAAAAGCGTTTGACATGATTGACCACACTATCTTGGTTCAAAAATTGGAAACCCTCAGAATAGGCTCTAATCCACTAAACATCATCAAATCATTTACGGGAGATCGACAACAGTTAGTGCTTCACAACAACTCGACATCAGATTTCTCGAAGATAGATACAGGAGTACCGCAGGGTTCTATTCTTGGGCCCCTACACTTTGCTCTGTTCATCAACAACCTGCCACTACATCTAAAGTATTCAACATGTGACCTCTTTGTAGATGATTGTACTTTCTACATTAGTGACACTTGAAATGACTCTTCAAAGCGATGTAGACAATCTAACAAAATGGAGTAATATGATTCGTATGCCAGTAAACACAGCGAAAACGAAATCTCTAACGATTACCACCAGACAAAAACTAATAAACTGCACCAAAAGATCGCTACAGCTACGGAATCAATACACATTGAACATGTAACAGACACAACGTTCTATGGATCACGATTGACCAGCACTTAACGTGAAACTCCCACGTACGGAATTTAACGAAACACTTAGCTCAAAAGATGTACCAGCTGGCCAAAATAAAACACTTCTTAGACGCAGACACTATACTATTTTTCAACACATTACATGTACAGACACATCTAGATTACTGCTCTGCACTAAGGAATGGTTGCCCTGCTTCCACCTCAAAGAGACTGCACTCCCTGCATAAGAGGGCAGTACTTCTGATCACTGATAATCGCACGATACCACACACAAGGGTACGACAAGAACCCAAAATAGTCGCTAAAAATACGTCTTCTCTACAACAAAGCCAAGCTGGCTCATGCAATTCTACCTAACAATGCCCCGCCGTTTCTACAATCATTGTTTCAAACCAGCAGAAGAGAGGGACTACAATTACATCAGTTACGTCTGCCCAAACCTAGGATCGACCTGTTCAAAAAGATCCTAGCCTAATCTTTGGCCTACTTATAGGACAGCCTTCCACACCACCTAAAAAGCCTACCTACACAAAATTCATTTAACAAAGCACTTTTCAAACACTGATTATCTACCCCCATAGAAACAGCATTTGCCTGTCAATATCGCATCTATTGTCGTGTCTAAGATTTAAAATAAAAAGAAGATTAATGTATTACGCACTACAGATTTAGAGACAAATGAAATCTTCAAAAATCCCTGTCATACATACCTAACAGACTGATGTTTACTGAATCTCTGAAACCTTGACTCACAAAGCAGACGATGTTGATAACGTTTGTAATGATGCCAAAAATATTAATTATCTGACGCACAACACTGTATACAACATATGAATATATCAACATTGCTTGGACATCTATTCCAGCCATCCATGTGTATGAACCTCCTGTACTGGACACGTTTAATGGCTCTATTATTCCAGAGCCAGCTCTTTGCTGTGTGTGCCTATGCTTTGTAATATTATAAAGATACATTTCAGATGTTACACCTCGTTCAGTTCTTTCAAGACCAAATATTAATGTTTTTTTTTTAAATAAATTGTTACTAAATGTGATTGGAAATGAATTCTGAGAGAGAATACCACAGTAAGGTAGCTTTATGTGCGTGGTATATATATATATATATATATATATATATATATATATATATATATATATATATATATATATATATATATATATATATATATATATATATATATATATATATATATATATTTATAAAGTTAGAAATCTTACGTTTAATGTGTTGATTCAATTTAACTTTATACCATGGTAGGCTAAATGTGGTCGTTGAAACAAATCTGTCTCCCGCCCGACACAGTTATAATCAATTTAAAAAATGAACAACAAATCGGCGTTCATTCTTTTCCAAAGGTTGACAAAAATTTAGTAATTTTGCTAATTTAAAATACGCTCAGAAATAGTATTTAAATTTAAGTGGTATGCATCAAGCGCGTCTTGTTTTTAAAATCTTGTAAGTTACAATTAAAAAACACAAAAGAAAACTATATTTCAGGCACTCGTGAGAAATAAAGAAGTAGAAAACTTGACAACAGAAACATAACGGATGCAGTAGGTTTATCTAAGATAATATGTGTATTATTTATTTACTGTTTTCGTGGCTCGGGTTTCCAAACTTTCTACAATAGAAGTTATAATTACGAAGGAAAAAACGTCTGTCTATATAATCTTCTATGGTGTTTGGCATTCAAAGTGAGACGGAATGACTACTGTAAATTTCGCATCGATCTGTAAAATGTTGCATTGGCAATTAGAAAATGAATGCCGGTGTTATAATGTCGAAATTTACAAGTACATACAATTTTACCGTGTCAAACAATGTTTAGTGCGCCATTACTTAAATAAGTATGTTTACTTTCACGTTGCCTGAATGCACGAAAACTATGTTAATTACAACATACAGTTTTAGTAAAAGATACTTTACTATGGTGTAAGACATTGACATGTAGTAGCCTAAAATTAAGATGTACTATACTTGATACAAAGAAAGCTAGATCTGTATAGTGCTCAGTAAGAATTCTATAGACCCTTAGATATATTATTTATCTTCAGTAACTTGTGTACATAACCCAATTGCGACTTTCATCTGGATGGACAGCATGGCAAAACATCAAAGTTCACTAAACTAGTTCTGCAATTTTGGTAGAAGACTTCAGTGATGTATGTATGTCAGTTTTGCGTTCTCCTTCACACTACTAATAACTTTGAGCTGTAACATGTCCCACCGCAAATATAACTTACATACTGTTTAACACTACTAAGTCAACTAGTGTTTTTACAATCAGGCGTTCATGTGGTCTCAGGTGAGATAAATAAACAGTAGGGATATTGCTTCCTCACGCACGTCATAAAATCCGACACAGCGGTGTTTATGGGAATGTCATCGTCTTCAGGAAGTACACATTGATTCATAATTAACAGATACATGACAAGATCAATGGTTCGATACATACGTCCTGCAAGCAAACCTGGTACAAAGTTGCTGACGTGCATCATAAGGAGTGAACACAGACAGGAATAAGAAGAGTCATTGGTAAATGTCAGCAGGCATACCTGAGCGAGGGACATTCCAGGAAATCAATATGAGATCTCGTAGACGACCAAATGTAGTTCTGGACGTATCATCCTCGTTTTAGATTAGAATGATTGAGCTTATAGGGCCATTTGAATCCAGTTTATGTGAACAGCAGGAATTCAACACGGCCAAACATAATGATCTTATCTTGGAGTTGAGGCATGAAGGGTTCACAGCAAAAGTCATATATATATATATATATATATATATATATGTGTGTGTGTGTGTGTGTGTGTGACGGTGCGAAGACGATGTGTGAAGAAGAATAAGGATTTGTGTGTAATGTTGTCGTCACTCTCTCTGGCCTAATTTCACACACGTTCCGCAGTCACAGAAGAAACTCTTGATGACAGGGGTCCCACTTTTATTAATGAAACCCTATCAGGTAGCACAAGAATCATACATAAACAATGTTGTCCGCAAGTTTACTTTGAAGACAATTCCTAAGCAACACCATATAACCAAGCTATTTAGGTAACACCATCTAATAACCCAGCACAGACTGCTGGACTCTCTGAAATAAAATGAAACAAAATAAACTAGCATCGTACTAATGGACAAACATCATCTACTTAATAATACATACATATGTGTGAAATTATGCAAGTACATGCACTTATATGTCCATGTGTGTGTCTGTGTGTGTATGTTGTGTGTAGTGTTACACATGTGTGAAAATATGCCAACAGATGCGCTTAAAAGACCATGTGTGTGTGTGAGTGTTCATGCAGGTCTGCGTATATGTGTAATCATACAATAAACATATCTCAGTCAACAATAATGCCTTCATACTCCTCCTAAATACTAACTACATCATCACGCGAGAGAAAACTTAACTGAAGCACTTCTATCTATGATGAAATATTATACACAACGCACTGGTCTAAATGACATCAATTTATCAGTATCTTAGAGGCCTTGCTAATCTAAAGAACAAGCAGATATATACTCTATTCTTACAGCTCTATACTAAATGTACTAGGCATAGGCTACTCACGGAGCTAGATGGTATGCTAATCCTTCTCTAACAATAATCACTGATGTAACATTAACCACACTTACGGCTCACAAGAATGCAATATAACCATTACTTAACACTACACAAATAATAATAATAATAATGGTAATAAGTACACACTTGTATACAGCGCAATGCGACACTAGAATCCCTCTTATAAATTCACTTAGTACTTTACACATTTAACACACAGTCTCACTGTCGAAAATAGCGATGAGATATACGTCAAATTACACTTAAGTACACATACATCGCCAGTCAGCTTCTATCAAGCTATAGATAGACAAACGCTACAAAGCTTTAACTTCTAAACCTGAAAGTCTAATATTACTAAATCTAAAGTATTATAAAAATGTACTTATATGCAAGCATACCTCTATGTCGTTAGTTCTCTTAGCACAGACGCAACTATGCAAAAGCCCAAACCTCAGTTGGTTATCGTACGAGGCGCGTTTAGCACAAGAACGATCTGGCTACTTCTCAGCTCTCTGACTGAAGCCTCTCACTGTTTCAGTTTAAATCTTCGTCTCCATCCCAGTACCACATGATAGCCGCCACGTCAAAATGTCAGGGAAAGCTCCACCAATCCCTCTAGGGAGCAAATCAGGAGTCCTATGCTCAGTATGGATGACATGAGATCACATCTTAGTCAAGAGTATCTTCCTAGACGTCCACAATAGGACCGCCCACTAATGATTACATTCCCACGATATCACCTGCCTGGAGTCACACCTCACGGTTTTAGTGCTCAACAAGATGTGTTATCAGACCGCGCCAGGATGTCTAACAACATATGTCTGTCTCCTGTTACATCTGCGTCTCACACGTTTGTCTACTTCACGGATGGCAAAGGTGTGTTTCGTTTAAATAGCCCATTCCCGTGTGAGAATGCCAACATGAGCACAAATATACACCGTAGACAAGATCGACAACTATTACTCAGTCAAAAATTATACCTTTCTGGCCACACGGTCACATGTTCCGCCCCTAAATTTTTTTTGGTCCCCACAAACGTACTGTGCTCCATTGTCATTTTTAAGTTTATGTCTTTTTGATTGTCGTGGTCTGGGAGAATTGTCCGCTCGTACAGCGTCGCTACTCGAGTGAGAGTCAGGCAGGTGATAGTGCATGCAGTGATTTAGAGGTTAGTAAAAACACAGATGCACCAACAAGGCGACAAGGATTTTGTAAATGGTATAATGTCGACAAAGGATGGGGATTCATTACACCGGATGATGGAGGTGTTGATGTATTTGTACATCAGACAAAAATTTTCAGAAGAGGATTCCGTAGTCTGGAGAGAAATGAGAGAGTAGAATTTGACAGCGAACCGTCTGTTCAGGGCATTGAAGCGGTCTTTGTATACGGCATTGGCGGCCAGGAATGTAAGGGTAGCTGGAGGCGACCCATGGCACAGAGGAAGCCCAGAAAACAAAGATGCTACAATTGTCGTCGACAGGATGTCTAACAACCGATGTCTGTCTCCTGTTACATCTGCGTCTCACACGTTTGTCTACTTCACGGATGGCAAAGGTGTGTTTCGTTTAAATCGCCCATTCCCGTGTGAGAATGCCAACATGAGCACAAATATACACCGTAGACAAGATCGACAACTATTACTCAGTCAAAAATTACACCTTTCTGGCCACACGGTCACACACACACACACACACACACACACACACACATATATATATATATATATATATATATATATATATATATATATATATATATATATATATATATATATATATAATGTATTAGGTCTAGGAGCAGCTTCAGTGTATGATGGCCTTGAAACAATTTGGCCTAATGGGACAGAATGAAGAAGAACACATTGTTATTATTGTTATTTGGGCTGCTGAGATTTTCGCTCTTTAGCAGCCAATAAAAAGTTGAAGAGTCCTTGGTATTATCTACACTGTAGATGTAGGCTTTTCCTCTGGCTTTTCTGTCATTCCGAAAAGTGTTCAGATATAATCATGAACTCCATTTTCTTCAGCTTGTCTTGCATTTAAAGGATCATCAAATCTAGTTCCAAGCTGGGGGGGAAGTAGCGTGTGACATACTGTGCATTCTCCGCCATCAAAGGGTCTCTGTAAATATGCAGACATAGTAGACTGGTTCTGAGCTTTTCCGAGGAAAAGGAAAAACGCATTCATATTCGGTCTAAACTGAGACAAAATTTACTTCCATACTCGTGACACACATCAAAATAAATGGCCAATACAAAAACACACAAGCAATCTTCGCTGTTCAAGAAATGCATCTCATTCACACAAAACATATCTGAGTTTAGATAGAGTATGAATGAGTAGTGTGAAAAAAGATATTGATAGAGTTACTAATGTAAAATAAGGATGGATGTATGACTTCTGGAGAGAAGAGATATTTAATTACGCATCTATTGTCTTCTGCCAGCCACACTCGAGACAGTGTTAAGAATATTGTACACTTCTTCCGGCTTTTTCTGCTAAATAGGTTAATTGGGATGTAGGATAAAGAGAGAGGGATAGTACCTCACGGTGAGAGACAGCCATGTCCTTTTTAGGATAGTCAGGATCCTATTTGGTTCTCCTCTCTTTGTCTAGCTCATGTATGGCTCCTAGAATACCGCTTATGTACGGCGGTGGCCACATCCCGGGCAACAGTCTTGGCTGACTGGCTAAACTACATGGGTGGAGTAGGAGCAATCTTACTCAAGGGAATGTCCATCCCTAGTACACAAAGACTGAGACGGTGAGTGAGGCGGAGGAATCTGAGAAGATCAACGGCTCGCAAAGCGAAACAGCAAAGTGTGTGGCGCACTAGAGGCATGTCGGACATAGAAAAAGACAATGGCTAGCCACCGTGGAAGAGATTGGGGCCTTACCACGTACTTCCTACAGAAAGTAATGGAATCACAACAACAAGATAAGAACCGATATGTAGAGAACTCTCTGTCCCCTGGGGAAGAATCTACTGTACAAATTAACAGGGAAGAGGCAACTCCTCTAATGAGTAAGGAAGTACATAATGACGAGTGTTCCTTAAATTCTGTTGAAAGGGAGCATTCTGAGAAAGACCACCTAAAAACTAGTAGGAGAAGCCTAAAAATAGGAACATGGAATGTTAGAACTTTAAACGGAGAAGGAAAGCTGGACAATCTTATATTAGAGGCAACCGACATGAAACTCGATATACTGGGAGTTGCAGAGGCAAGACTTTTGGATACAGGCTACATAACAAGAGACCAGTACACGCTTATACACTCAGGAGGAGAAAAACACGAAAGAGGGGTAGGAATGTTGATAAAGAAGGAGTTAGAAAAATACGTATGTGGATACTGGACACACAATGACAGAATGATGTTACTAAAGATGAGAGCAAAGCCATTCGACATATCAATCTTACAAACTTATGCACCAACTAAAGATTACAGCGAGGAAGAAATAGAAGAATACTATGAAGAGCTACAACACACACTTAAACCAGTCAAATCTACAGATGTGTTGATAGTAATGGGTGATATGAATGCAAAAGTAGGAAAAGGAAAATACAAGAAAATAGTAGGACAGTATGGATTAGGGACAAGAAATGATAGAGGAGACAGACTTATCCAGTTCTGTGAAGAAAACCAGCTGGTCATATGTAACACCTTTTTTGAACATCACCCAAGGAAATTATACACATGGAAAAGCCCAGGAGATGTAACACGTAATCAAATCGACTATATCATGATAAAACATAGATTTAAGAACAGTGTCACAAGTGCAAAGACACATCCTGGCGCCGACATAAATTCAGATCACAATCCAGTTGTCATCAAGGTAAATATAAAGCTGAAAAGAGCAGGAAACAGAAGACAGGAGGAACCCCAGATAGAAATATCAGCGCTGAAACAACCAGATATAAAACAGAAATATTTAATCGAAGTCAAAAATAAATACCAACAGTTATTGACAGAAAGCATGGAGCAGTATAGAAGAGAAAACCCAGAAGAAAAAGCAACCGCAAAATGGGAATGCTTAAAAACAAGCATACAATCAGCAAATGCAAATTTACCTAAAAAGGAGTCTAAGAAAAATCAAATTTGGATGACAGATGACATCTTGAATAAAATGGCAGAAAGAAAGAAAGCAAAAAAAAATACTCCAGAATATAAAACAATAGACAATGACATACGTACTATGTGTAGAGAAGCAAAAGAACGGTGGATAGAAACAAAATGTAAGGAAATAGAAGACTTGGAAGCGAAGCACATGACAAGAGATATGCATGAAGAAATAAAGAAATTATCAAATCGGTCGCGGTTTGCACAAGGAGGAAGCTGTATCAAGAACAAAAATGGTGTAATATTACTTGATGAGAAAGACATATCAAACAGATGGGCAGAATACGTAAAAGAACTATTCGAGGACAACAGAGGTAAAAAAACCATCACCAGATTCTAATGAAGGCCCACACATTCTCAGATCAGAAGTAGAGAATGCCATTCATATGATACAAAAAGGAAGATCAGCAGGCATGGATAACATAAACATTGAAATGATAGAAGCTCTGGAGAGCTTTGGTATAGATACAATCACAGAAATATGCAATGATATATACAATACAGGATATTTACCACACGACATGAAGACATCAGTTTTTTTATAACATTGCCCAAAAAACCAAATGCAACAGAATGTTCAGACTTCAGAACAATCAGCCTGATGAGTCATGCAATTAAGATACTGCTCAAAATCATACAGGAAAGAATAAAAAGTAAAGTAGACAGCGAAATCCAAGAAGAACAGTTTGGTTTTAGACGGAACAGTGGAACAAGAGAGGCAATATTTTGCCTAAGAAGATTAGCAGAAAAATATACAGAGGTCCAAAAAAGTATGTATATGTGCTTCATTGACTATAAGAAGGCTTTTGACAGAATCCATCATGAGAAAATAATTGAATGCCTCAAAGACATAGGTATTGATGGAAAAGATATAAGAATACTCAGTAACCTTTATTGGGAGCAAACTGCCACAGTAAGATCGGGAAGGAATTATTCACCATACATAGACATAAAAAGAGGTGTCAGACAAGGTTGTGTGCTGTCCCCCTGCCTATTTAATTTATACACCGAAAAAATTTTCAAACAGATACAGGAAATACCAGGACTGAACATCAGTGGAAGATCAATAAACAACCTTAGATATGCAGATGATACCGTGTTGTTAGCTGAAAGCGAACAGGAGTTACAAGAACTAGTGAAGCAAGTGAACAGTATAAGTCATGAATATGGACTCGACATTAATATTGAGAAAACTAAAACTATGATAATTAGCAAAACAGACGATAAACCCACATTAAAGATAAGCGTAAATGGGAAAATCCTGGAACAAGTCAAGAGCTACGTATATCTTGGTCATATAATAACAGAAGATGGCAGATGTGAAACAGAAATCAAGAAGAGAATAGGAATGGCCAAAGCTACATTCAACAACATGAAACATATACTGACATCCAAACAGTTATCTCATAAATTAAAACTGAGAATCATAAAGTGTTATATATATCTTCTGCATTTCTGTATGGTGCAGAAACATGGACGATGAATAAGCATTTGGAAGAAAGAATTGAGGCTCTTGAAATGTGGATATATAGAAGAATGGGGCGTATCTCATGGAAAGAGATGAAAACAAATAAGGAGGTCCTAGAAAATCTAGGTATGAAAAGAGAACTAATGAGAGAGGTCAAAGTTCGGCAGCTAAAATACTTTGGCCACATAAAAAGGCATAACACCTTGCAGAAGACCATAACAGAAGGGAGAGTTGAAGGTAAACGTGCAAGGGGAAGACAGCGCTATAAGTGGGAAGATAACATCAAGAGATGGACGGGAAAGAGTCTATCAGAGTGTACCACCAAGACAAGAGACAGAAGACGTTGGAGATCCATTACAGCCAACCTCCGTTGTGGAGATGGCAACTGATGATGATGAGGTTAATCTATTACAGTAACAGCAGCACAAGTTGATATCAAGTGACAGGAAGAAAGTGAATTCTGACCGCTTAGAACATATAAATATATTCATTATGAAAATTTACATGAAAATTAAAAAACAATATTGACCTCAATAGCTCTGATGGGCAAGTGATTTTCTATCACAACAAAATAAAATCAAGAACACTAGTGAACCGTACAGATTTACACAGTCAATATCACATGAATACAGGTGTCTAATTAACTATACGGGGTCAGCCAGCAGTCTTCTAAAGCGAAGACGGCCAATGCCGTGTTGTTAACAATCCTGGAAGGTAAACACCTATCTGGCAAGGAAATCGCTGTAAAACGCTACCTAATTTTTTCTGACATTAGCTTAAACGGTTGAATTACTCCTCAATTGTTATTGTTAATCAGTATTAAGCCGACTGCACTCCGGGCAAACCCATAATTGCTCAGTCTTCCACAGCAAATGTCGAAGAGTATGAATGCTAATTGTACCTGTAGCACGCTGGTTGTACATACGACGGATGCATCCTCTCTCACATCCATTCCTGCTAGTCCTACGTTTGATGCTAAACTCCAACAGCCACAGCTTTGTTGATTCATCCATTGCAGTGTCGTTATCCAGCAGGCGATTATTAATAGGCTTTAGTATATCTCCCTTATCCACGTCCAGTGTCCCCACTATGGGTGCCTCTCAAAGCTAGTCCCATAGTGCTCTCTCATTACCACGTACCCCTGCCTGACCAGAACAGTTGATCTGCACCAGTTCTTCAATACTCCATTGATGTTTTCCATTCATGCCCCAGCCATCCGTTCTGAACTTTCTGAAGCATGTCATGAGAGTCTGACAATGTAACTGCCCTGGTTGTTGGAGTTTCAGACAGCCACCTCAATGCTGCATTAACTGCCTGTACCTCCATTCTCATGCTGGAGGTTATTGTCATGTAGGACCCACTCTGCCCTTTATTCTCACAGAGAAACCCCATCTTGATTTCTCACCACGCACTAATGTGACACTAAGGCCTTCTACCCCAGCATTATCCGTGCCCAATGAAATAAGTTCATACATTTTAGTAGCACCAATCGTAACCAGCATCCGTGAGTTACCGGGGCCTGAAAGGGGAGCAAAGAATAGTAACACTGTACCCTACCATGCAATTCATAAAAAGCGACTAAGGAGGGTTGGGCGGGGCTGGTTACCCCATCCCGCAAAAAACTTTTTACCACAAAAACTTCAACAAACATGGACAAGTCAAAAAAAGAATAAAAATCAACTCAGCCGCCCAAGACAGAAGAGGGTCGTTTGGAAAGGAGGTGCATGAAGCAGCCTAGAGAAAGCCGAAAGGAGTCTGGGTTGCCGAATAACCTGTTTTCGTCTAGGAAAGTCTCCAGGATTGGCACCTGAAATGTTCGCACTCTGTTTGAACAAGGGAAAACTGCACAGGAAGCAGCAGAAATGACAAATTACAAAATTGATATCCTAGGTCTCAGCGAGACACTGTGGAAAGGCATAGAGAAGAGGAGATTGATCACAGGAGAAATGTTGTCCTCAGGACATGAGGAGGAAAGAGCCCACCACAGTGAAGGGGTGGCTCTAATGCTGTCCAAAGAAGCACAAAAGGCACTTCTAGAATGGGAAGCAATGGGACCCCGAATTATAACAGCAAGGTTTAAATCAGCCAAAAAGAAAGTAAATATAAAAATCATCCAGTGTTATTGTTAAGTCCTTTTTACGCGTGGGAGTTAAGTGTGTGAGACTTTCACATGCCAGTATATTTTGTATAAAACGCACATGTGAGCGCACCTAAAATAAATCTTCATTTTTTACATATTATTTGCGAACTTTTCTGCATTATTGATGAAGGCAGATGACGCACTTTGTTGCGCTGATTTGTTGCTATACAAATCATGCCATTGAGGCTTTATGATATAGTAATTGTCCAAGATGGACGTACTTTTGCGTTCTTGCCCTAATGTAATGGGAAGACATGCAAGTTAATATATTTATAATTTGGAATTATAAGGAAACATATCCTTTGTAGTATCTTCTTCCAGATATATATAGATTTAGCCAGGATAATGGCTCGTTCTTCGATGTCTCCTGCTTCAAGAGACTTATAGCCCTACGTGTCACGGCAGGACTTCCATTGTATATGTAATGATCAATGGCTAGTGTGACCCTCTGACACTAGGAGCGGGATTGTAAATTGAAGTAATATAAATTATATGTGAATCGATGAAGTTTTCGAATCGGTCAAGATGTTGACCATATCATTATAACGACCGGTGTTCTCAACCAGAGGTCATGTCAACATACATTTTTAACTGTGTTTGATGCTACTATACAATTGTAACATGAAACGCTCCTACCCATGATGTTTATATATTGATGCAACTTCACCTACACATGATGTCACACCATGATCGTTGTTCCCGTCTGTAAATAATAAGTATTGTCGATGTACTACATGGGTCCAGTCTACTTAATCCAGTGTACATTGCTAACCGTTGGTCGAGTTAATGACTCTTCTTTTCAGTGTCGTTGACCTCATCATCATTGGCCTATCCTTACGGCCCACACTTTGTATTCGCGTTATAAAAATATAAATCGGCAAGAGATTCTAAGCCCGTTAATATCACAACCATATAACAAGGTGGTATCAGCTGGTGGCCCAGTCTACGGGGAGAAGAGTTTCCTTTTCAGGATTCGTTTGTCAAGTTCAATGCGTCAAGTCCCATGAAAGAATGCTATAAACAAGAGTTTCCTGCATGTCAAGATGCAATAATCTTTGAAGACGACGCCAACGATGACACCGCATTTTGTGATGTTTTCACCCTAACCGTTGACCTCGTCGACCTCCAGCGATCCGGTTATCAGTACATACCAGAAGATAGAGTCGACTATGGACTGCAACATGTTTGTTATGGCTCTGCATATAACAGCCGAGACCCATCATCACTAGTCTCGCGGGATTTTATTCGCAGATAAGTGGTCTTCATTTTTATGTACTCTGTACCACTATCACATGTTTTGCGTGAACTTTCTTGGTATGTCCACAATTAATTTCGATGTACTATGTTCCATGTTTTATGCGGGCTTGGTTGGGAGGTGACTTACGTAGGAAAACATCCCAGATTCACCCCCGGGCCTACGTGAGTCTTCTATAGGGACGTTTTGCAGACTTCCCACAGTGGAAGATTCCAGCATATGTTTGCTAACGGATTTTTTAGTCCACTGCGTTGGTTGTCTGTGACACCTAATTGTTTGAGATGGAGAAAAAGGAGCTAGAAGATGAGGTGAGCTCATTAAAAAACGAAAATCGATGTATGGAAAAAGCTCTTACTAGTGAGCTAACACAGGTCAAAATGGAGTATGAGAAATTCAAAGTTGATGCACAGACACGTGAAAAATCAAAGATGGGCACAATTCGTGCTCTATTCGATGAGAATGTAGATCTTCATCTCCGACTTGAAGAGAAACAAACAGTATTTGCCGAGAAGGTTAATGAATGACCATCATTGTGCTATTGAAGCACTCAAACTTGAACTGGTACAGGAGAAGGCTAAGGCTTTAGAAACTATCCAAACTCTCCAACAAGAAATTACGAATCTTAAATTAGAGACCACATCTCAGACGGAAAAATTGAAATTAGATATTGGAGATATAATTGCTAAAGAGAAGATTCTTACTTCTCAATTACGGAACTTAATGACAGATTATGATAGGCTTCAAGGTGAAACACAGAGAGAATACGCAAGGCTCTTGCTAAAGAGAAAGAAATTACAAAATTAATGTTTTCGAAACTTCGAAACAGCGTTGATGATCTTTTGGGTATTGTCTTAAACAAAAAGTTATTATCTGTTAGAAATAAATTTGATGATCAACACGTCACAAAAGCAAGGAGTCAGCCACAGGCACTCATTGCTCACTGCGACATTAAACATAGTGTTGATAAATCTCTTCGTGGGAGATATAATTTCTATCGTCGGGACCCCTATGTCTGGTGTTCCTTTCATAACAGGTCTGACAGTGATGGGGGTGGGTCATGGCGTAAGGCCAGTAGTTCTTTTGACAAGACGACATGCCCACCACAAGACAAATTTAATAAGGATGAGGATTTTAATGGGCTCTATGCAGAAAAAAGATTGTTCACAAGAACAAACTTCATCACGAAGGCTCTTATTCAGTTAGTTATGGTGATCATTTGAGTGGTACTACCACTGGTGACATGGAAAATACGACATGTCTGGTAGACACTCCTCGCGCTACACCCGAAAATAATCGGCCACGACATGATAAATCTGCTAACGTGGAAGATGTCGATAATAATGCTCTTAAGGATGTTAACACGAGTATACATGGTTCTTCTACCGCTACGACATGTAAGGAACAACATTTACGTCAGAATGGTTCTTCACGCTTAGCTCGCAAGTCACACGTCAAATTACATGATTCTCGTTCTCAGTTGCGATCTGGCCGAGATCACATTTCTCTGAATCGCACTGTTCTGGTGCGCAACATCTAATCGCATACAACTTGGTATGCACTAAGAAAATTTTTTCAGCGAGTCGGACATGTTGAATTTGTTCGCATGTTCGAACTTAAACACTCTTATAACCAGCTTGCTTTTGTCCGCTTTGCTTACCATTGTGACGCTCACAGAGCTGTCAAATTCATAGATGGTTCTATTTTTGCACATCATCCTTTAGACGTGCAACTAGTACACAACTCTGCATCGCGCACTTTATAGTTGCGTTTGTGGGTGAATTACTCTTCATTTTTTTCGGTATGTTTTTGAGCTTGTCTCTTCCGCTATTGCTAATCTTCATGTTTACTTGATTTAATCTTGCATATATAGTTATCTCTCTGACCTAAGGGTCTTTTTATTTGGACATGCGCCCTAATATAACCGACTAGGTTGAACGGGACGCGCCTCTCCAAAACGAGGCAAAAGTTTTACATTAAAAAAACTTGCAATTGGCAGTTCTTTATTTTCAGATATCCGGTCTGATCCCACTTTCTTCACTTGTTGCATCTATATTTATTTTTTTTCATTGGACCGGTTAGCTCAATTTTTTCTTACGCCTTTCTTGTATGCAATGCATAGCGCTTTGCGCGACTTTCTTCTTATGCTATGATTTTATTCCGACAAATGTGTCACCCTATGTTGTTAGTCGTGTCAATTACTTCTTGGCTACTTTCCATGCCAACTTTCTCTTTTATTAAAGAAAGGGTCCCTATCATGAGACAGTGGTCAACGATGTAGCAGACCACACGCGGTAAGATAATTTAATATCTAGCTTTCCAAATATCATACGTTTGCCAAAAAGAAATTTTCGTTTCCTTATTCGCAGGAACGTGTTTGAGATGGGTATCGGAGCTATGCAAGTTCATCACGTCTAGCGCCAATGGATTGAAACTGCATGCCTCAAGTATACAATAGACGTCGCATTGTTGACCATTGTCTGGTTATGACGCTTTCTGCTTGAAACCTTTTTTATCATTTCGTCAGTGTTACCTTATACTTATTGAAGGCTATTGGGTAACGAGTATATTAATGTGCTGCACTAGTCTTGTAAGGTATTTTGATATAATAGACAACCGTCTAAACAGTTGTGTAAGCAATGGCCAACTTGAATAATCTTGATCAACAGCTTGTTGTACGTTTTATCACATTTAATATGTCACAATACAACATAAGTGTACTTCACTTCTTTTGAGAGCATATGATGATATGACGTTACATCAGTAATACAAATGTGTTCAGTAGCAGACATAAGCAATAATGTCGTTGTGCCGGTTTAAAGTCAGAATGTCTATGTATCGTCTACGACGCCTTCATACTTTACAAATCCGTATTGATTCAAATCACTTACTATCCATCTTCTTAAGCCACACACAGTCCGGCACACATTCTTAATGAATTGAGTCAATTATCCTGACTCTGAAATATTTTTATAACAATAAACACTGGTCTGTCGCTCTCACATAAATATCCGTACACTTTGAAAACACCAGCCAAACTCAACTGTCCTAACGATAACCTTCGTGTCCCCCGCAGCAGACCCTGTCCACGTCATACACTAAATACCTGTGTCACACACATTCCACAACTCGCACGCTTTTACACTCGAAGCGTATTCGCGTTCTGCTCCATTGCGCACAGCGATGAATTACACGCCTGTGAGCAAAGTGATGGGTAACACTTTTACCCCGCCCCCCAGCGATGAACGAAATGAAAGATCTAACTAATTAAATAGTATTAAGTAAGTATAATAATCACGTTAATGTAAATTCCCACATGAATTTGTGTGTGCTGTCGGTAGCATTGTGTAAAACTGATTAACTAAAGTTACTGAGTGTCATCAATGATAGGTTCTTCTTTCCTTGGTGTGAAAGATTACTATTTGTAATTTTAGCACTTTAGAGTCACATAACTGGTTTAAGTAATAACACAAAAGAATGTTCAAATGGCGAAGTTCTCCTTAGGCGTATCGAATCGATTGTTTCTTGTGTGAAATTTCTTTTCATATGTTGCCTCTTGAGTGTCACAGTCTCTGAGCCCAACATTTTGAAGTTCGGTTGCTGGAATAGGAAATATGATCTTTATAAAGTTCTGCATCCCAGTCATTTTGTGAAGGATTGCCATTAAGATATGACAAAGAGCCGTATACTGTTTATCTGAGATAATGTTTGATTTGGTTCCTTTACTGCATACGTCATGACTGTCCGGAAATCAGATCCTGTGTACTGTTCCTGGAACTTGATGTAGTGTGAAACGATTTGAATGTATCCACACAAAACGTCTCTTATCTTTTCTTTAAATGACTTGAGTTGTTTCTCTTGATAACGATGGTAATATGTATCTGGTTATGGATATTGTCAAGATAGCGTTTTTAAGTAAGCGAGGTATCTGTAGACTATCATCAGTGTACCTTGGTCAATGTTTCGCAGCAATGTCATATTCTTGAGAATCGGGTAGGTCTGTCTGTGTACATCTCGACAGAACATCTGCAAGCACATTGGACTTGCCCTCAATAGGTCGAATGATATAGTCATATATTTGCAAATTAATTGCATAACGTGCGACTCGTGCGTTTTTCATGTTGAACTTTTGAAGGAACGACAGGGCCTTCTGGTCTGTCTCGATGATGAAATAGAACCAAGAAGGTAAAGCTGAAGCTTTGTGACAGCCCACATGATCGTGAGAAGCTCGCGCTCTCTGTGACCTAGGAAAGAAATTTCTTTGAAACCTATGTGAACTTTCGAAGGATTCGCTGTCAGATTATTAGAGCGAAGAATTTCGAGAAGAGATTTCAATCCAGCAGCATGTTCGTCACAAGAGTTGTGGAACAAACAAATGTCATCTATATAGGAGATGATATCAGACCTATGAGAAAATAGTTTCCTCATCATCCGAACGAAAGGTGCTGGTGCGTTTACCAAGCCAAAGCACATGAAATTCCACTGAAAGTGGCCCTTAGGGATAGCGAAAGCAGTGAAAGGTTTTGCTTTTTCCGTGAGAGGTATTTGCCAATATCCCTTGGCTAAGTCAAACTTGCTAAAGTAGGTTGCTTTAGAAAGTTTTGACAGTAATTCATCAAGAATTGGCATTGGCTCTGCGTCAGACTCCGTTATGGAATTGAGTTTACGAAAATCCATGCATAATCTGATATTATTATCCTTCTTCTTGATTATAACCATTGGGAAAGAAAAAGCAGACTCTGATGGTGCAATAATGTTAAGCTGTAACATTTGACCTAATTCTTTTTCAACCTGATCCTGAAAGTGGATAAGGATAATGTAAGGCTTTAATTTAATAGGTTTGTGATCTGTGAGTCTAATATCGTGAGTGATTATAGACGTTCGGCCAGGAATATTAGACAGAACTTGCTGATATGATTCTAGAATAGAAAGAATTTGAGATTGTTGTTCGCTGGATAGATCCGGACAAATAGATACATTTACCCATGATTCTCTCTGATAAAGAGTCATGACAGGAAGTTGCAAAGGTACATCATGAAAAGAAGTGGCTTCTTCTTGAATCACTGATAATGAAGAGTAAGATGTAGGATGATCAGTGATTACTTCATTAACAGCAACTAAGATAAATTTGAGATATTCAAGTCTATCATGGAATTGTTTGAGCATGTTGATGTGAAAGGTTTTATTCTTGCCTTTCACGTCAAAAATGTAATCAACATCTGTCAATTTAAAATAATTTCATATGGACCACTCCACGAAATGAGAAGGCTATTCTCTCACGTTGGCAGCAGAACGTAAGCTTTGTCTCCAGGAAGTAGTTTCCTTAACTTTTTCCAACGGTTTTGAAGAGATCTAGATTTTTCTTGTGCCTTTTCAGATGAATCAGTCGCTATTTTCCAAGCGTCTATAAGTGTCTTTCGTAGATTCACCACATACTCATAGGATGACTGGCATTCCTGAGTCATCTCCGAACCTGTAAGTAATTGTTTTATTATCGACATGGGTCCTCATGGTAGAGCACCATACATGAGCTCAAAAGGTGAGAACCCAGTGTGTTCGTTTGCGACTTCCCGATAAGCGAACAGCACTGCTGGGAGCACTCTATCCCAGTCTTGTGGATACGTCGTGGTCACTTTGCCCAGTAGTTGTTTTAGCGTTTTATTTAAACGTTCTACCATGCCATTGGATATAGGATGATAAACAGAGCTAAGAGATCTATCAATATTACATAGTTTCATGACATGCGACATGACATCTGACACAAACTGTGTTCCCCTATCTGATAAAATATTGTCAGGGAAAACCACTCTCGTAAAAATGAGGAACAGTGCATCAGCCACATCGGTGGTAGCAATATGTTTAAGAGGTATTGTCTCTGGCCACCTGGTGCACATATCAATACAGGTGAGGACATATCTATGACCTCTGGCTGACGGAACTGACAGTGGACCTATTAAGTCTATGGCCATTTTTTCGAATGGTCGGACCGAAATATCCGCAGCCTGTATAGGTGCATTATGGTAAGCACCCTTTGTAGCAACTTGTTGGCAATCTTGCACGAACGACAAAATAATTTGACATCCCTGACTACTCTAGGCCAATAAAAATGCCGTAAGACTCTATATTTCGTCCAAGCAAAGCCCATGTGGCCTGCACAGTTTGTATCATGCGCATGTCTGAGAATGTAAGGTCGAATATTGGTTGGTACCATAATTTGTTGCTGTACCGATGTAGTATCTCTAGCATTACGAATTAATATGTCATTTTTAATTGTATACCAAGGTTGTGACCTTTCTGAGCAATCAACATCATCTGATTTTACCAATTTGAAAAATCTTTTCAAAGAATTGTCATTCTTTTGCATATCAATAAATGATGTCTTCGTTAACATCGGCATAAGATGTTGATCTTCCTCCTTGTCATGATTGTTAGTCATTTCTTCTTCTTCTTGAGCCTGTGCCTGATCTCTTGTAATGACCATATTAGCGTGTAGTATATGCTGACGTTCCCTGATTTCTATATCTTGGAGTGAACACGCTTTTATACCCACAATATTGCCCATGATTATGTCAGCAATTGGTTCCTGTAATAAACATGCTTTCACTTGACCTGAGAAAAATGGAGTATCAATGTGCACAATGGCCACAGGATATAATTCCACCGTGCCCCCAAATAGGACACATTTTACATTCTCCCCGGTGCAGCAAGATGGGTCTACCAACGATTTGCGTACTCCAACAGTTGTGCAACCTGTATCACGCAAGACTGAAACTAGTTGATTATTTAAAAAACCTCTGAGAAACATTAGCGAGCCTTTCCCATCACGAGAGGCTAATGCAGGTACTAACGCGGGCACAGAATGACCGCAGGAAAGTCTGGAGACCACATCCGGCTGAAACAGAATGCTGCATTCTGAACAATTTGATGGATTAAATAAATCAGCCGCACACGCATTTGCAATATTTGTGTTTTCCCCATTGGGATTAACTGCTCCTGTGTTACTACTCGTATTATGACTCCAGTTCGAGTTTTTTCGATCCATGCTCCGAGAGCGATTATAGTTGTTATTACCCCGGTAATAATTCCGATTCTCTCTGCCATTCTGAGGATTATTAGAATGTTGAGGACACGTACAAGCTGGGCAGTGTTGAGATGGAGGAGAGTTTTGGTTGTTTTTTGTATAATAGGATCTGTCTCCTCTGTTCATGTAGGTATTATCAGATCTACGCCATCCTCTGTTGGATTGAAAGTAACCCTGTGATGGTCTTTTTCCATCAAAATATCGTTGGGAGTTTCTCTGATATTGATAAGGTTGATTGCCAAAATTGTACCGTCCTCGGAAATATCCACTATTTCGGTAATTATTCCTGCCAAAATTTCGATCCATACTTTGCGATCGAGCTCTAGGGTTGTTTATCTGCACCGAATGGGCTGATGCGACAGGTAATGCCTCTTTAATAGCAGAGTTGTTCACACTCTTCCCTGGGTGTGCCGTCATAAACTGGCGCCCTAATAACTCAAGGGATTGTAAAGATTCTGGCTTCCGTTCATGTAAATAGGACAAAAACTCCTGGCTAATGGAGGAAAGTACTTTGTCTCTCAAAATAAGGTCCATCAAGTCCTCATATGTATGTTTGATTTTCTCCAACTCAATCCAACGATTGAAGCATAACTTTATAGTTGAAATGATCTCACTAAAGTCCTTGTTGCTTTCGGGTGTGAGTTTTTTAAATCTTAGCCTGTATCCATTCTCGTCTAATTGATACTTTCTTAAAAGCAATGTTTTAGCTGCCTCATAAGATTTTATGTTTTCCTCATCCATTGTTGACACAGCTGTCAACGCTTCACCTGTCAATAATGACATTAAATATATCACCCATGATGATTTTTCCAGTTTGTATTCCTCACACACTGTCTGGAATCGTATTAGGAAGCACAAAATGTCGTCTATATTTTGATTAAATTTAAGTAAGTGTAGTTTAAATGATGAAGCATGTTCTCTTTTGACCGAACCTGCACCTTCTTGATTACTCTGTTTATTACTAGCTTCTAATTTAAGTCTATCCAACTCTAGAGAAGCCATTTTTTCTTCATGCAGAAATTGGGCTTTCTTAGCCTCTAAATCTATCTCATCTTGTCTTTTCTTTTCTGCCATTTCATCTTGTCTTTTCTTTTCTTCAAATTCTTCTTATCTTTTCTTTTCTGCTATTTCATCTTGTCTTTTCTTTTCTTCAGATTTTTTCTAACTGAATTCGTTCATCTTTTTCGATCTCTTTCATTCTTGCTCTCTCATCCCTTTCCAGTTTCTCCATGGCAAACTCTTTAAGCACCTGGCCTTGCATTCCCATCTCTTTACCTAGCTGGATAAAATTCTCCAGACTAGATATTATGTAAGTTAAGTATATATATATATATATATATATATATATATATATATATATATATATATATATATATATATATATATAAAAGTTACTTAGTCTGAATATGAATATGGGTACTGATGAGTGATAAACAGCACCAGTGCCAATTCGCTAAAATTCAGTACTCTGCAAATGTGACTTAGCAAGTAATCAATGCAAACAAAAAAATTAGTGTCGTACACTATAAGACAGAACACGTAGTACAATAGTGTAGCAACAGACGAAAATACTAAGGTGTAGAAAAAAAGATAATGTTTGAAATGAATGCTTACACTATAAGGTTAGACTAAACAAGACAAATTTACAACGTAAAATCCATATATCAACATAATGATAGCTAGAGAAGACCAACAATAGACGTACAAAAATGCAAAAAAAAACTAAATAAAAAAAAAAACAACCGACAAATACAAACAACAGTGAAAAAAAAGGACAGCACGTCTGTAACATAAAGTAAATATAGTATATTCACAAAGAGCGCTTTCCACACAGCATTTAGAGCCGGGAATCTTTGAGAAAATATTACATAAATTTCCCTACTGACACCCTTGATTGCAGACCCGTCCGAAGATGAGATGTAATTCTGCTTATCAAGGTCCCACAAAGTCCTCCCTTCTAACCACAACAAACATAAAACAAATAAACAGAAAGGCTCTTCTATAGAATTGTGTAAGACTAAGGCTACAACAAACTAGTCCACTTATCTTTTTATGATCCTTCCTCCGAAGTATAAATGCACGTGACAGTACTGTTGCCTCCAACATATGCAAAAGGTAGAGCGAAATTTTATCGATGCAGATTGCTCCCACATGTAGACCTATCCATCAAGTTTCACTGGTTGGATGACTGTGCTTCGTCTTGGCTGCAGAAATTTTGTTTGATTACTTTAATTTTTCTTGACGAATCCAACCTGGAACGGCGTCGAGTGATGATAACTTCCTTCTCAAAGACGTTGATGAAGAAAATACGAACTTCTATTGGTAAAGCACAGCCAATATTATGATTGAAGAATGCTGTTTACTCTTTAAGTTTCTTCTTGCCGGCCCTAGTTTGAAGAAAGCCGGTTGGCATAGGTTGCGAAGAAATTTCTATTGCTTTTCGATACTGTAAAATTCGTCGATGTGGCTAGGGACAGTAGTATCGTTTGATAAAATCTTGTGGGTAGAACGAAATTCCGTGTATACTGGCCACCAATTTATACTGTTACCTTATACTTATTGAAGGCTATTGGGTAACGAGTATATTAATGTGCTGCACTAGTCTTGTAAGGTATTTTGATATAATAGACAACCGTCTAAACAGTTGTGTAAGGAATGGCCAACTTGAATAATCTTGATCAACAGCTTGTTGTACGTTTTATCACATTTAATATGTCACAATACAACATAAGTGTACTTCACTTCTTTTGAGAGCATATGATGATATGACGTTACATCAGTAATACAAATGTGTTCAGTAGCAGACATAAGCAATAATGTCGTTGTGCCGGTTTAAAGTCAGAATGTCTATGTATCGTCTACGACGCCTTCATACTTTACAAATCCGTATTGATTCAAATCACTTACTATCCATCTCCTTAAGCCACACACAGTCCGGCACACATTCTTAATGAATTGAGTCAATTATCCTGACTCTGAAATATTTTTATAACAATAAACACTGGTCTGTCGCTCTCACATAAATATCCGTACACTTTGAAAACACCAGCCAAACTCAACTGTCCTAACGATAACCTTCGTTTCCCCCGCAGCAGACCCTGTCCACGTCATACACTAAATACCTGTGTCACACACATTCCACAACTCGCACGCTTTTACACTCGAAGCGTATTCGCGTTCTGCTCCATTGCGCACAGCGATGAATTACACGCCTGTGAGCAAAGTGATAGGTAACAGTCAGTATTGCGGACGATTGTTGGAACTACGAGTACGTATTCCACGAATTTCATTCCTGTACTCTTTTTTTTTCTCTAAAAAAAAATTCCTGTACGAGTTTCTATCAACGTACGTAATTTTGACTTCACATTAAAAGCCATCAGGGATTTTGACACCGCAGTGTTTGATTTGTTCTCCAGATGCCCACAAGACTCTACCGAGCCTCTGCACCCTTCAATTTGCGACACCTCTACGTAACCAAGTCATCACTGCAAAATGGTTGCTTGCGAACTATTACGCCATGTGCTACAATACGTTTTCCAGCCATAATCTCACTATTTAATATTAAGTTGCAATCTTCGAACCTTTTTGAGACCATATTTTAAACAACATCACATTTTTGTTTTGGTGCTTTCCATATTTAATTCTTTATCAGTAACTGTGTAATGTTCACACTGACTATTATGTAAATTTAATTCGATTTCCAGGGACAAATTGAAATGATATACACTAAACTTATTTTCCGTGTGATTAATTTCATAACATTTGACTTAAACACAATACACATATATTCCTTACACTATTTGTACGGATTAATAACAATTTCACTTGCGAACGTTGTGGTTTAATGACACTTCTACAGAATTTAATTGTAGATTAATTAGTAGTATGTTAATATTCCGGGAACAATGTGGCCGTATGACCTACACCCATAGCACTTATTCGCGCTAGAGTCTAAACATATAGAAACCATCATACACTGTTATAGAAAACCAGCAAGTAAGATTTTTTCTACAAATAAAAAAAATAAAAAAATAAAAAATACACGTCACACACTGAGAGCTGGGTGAAGAGAGGTGAAGATATAACTAGCACAGCTTTGACATAACCCACGCTGCGAATTGGCGGAAGTTACCATGGTGATTCAGTGACGTACACAGGGATAGCCTTGCTTCCAGTGAGATAATAGGATGGAATGACCAATAAAAAAGGACATAGAGAAAAGCCTTAACCAATAGAAAGTGGCCAGCTATCCCGGGCACTACGAAGCCGGCAGAAAGATAATTTTTAGCAAGTTAGTTGAAAGGAGTTGAGCAAAGCCTTAAGATGCGTATTTGACCGTCTTGCTCCTACGTAGAGATATTAGATCTAAATGTGTTATGATTCAATACTCTTCAATTGTACCTGCAGTTGCAGAACGAGATATCAATTTTATATGGATGAAATCCATACATGCAGATGTTGTAAGTGGTATTTCCACGTAAGTAGACATGAGACTTGTATCACTTTTTATTTCAGCCCAGCTCGTCTGATTTTTAAATGTCGCAATGATACATATAACAACGTTAAAGGCTTCTAATGAACGAAACTCAAGACTATAAGGATCTTGAAAAGAAACTAAAAGTTGTAAAGATATCTAAACAAGAGATATGTAACCCAGAGATAATCATCAATTGGAACTCACAGGATATTTACGAGGTGGACAAATATTATACCCCTCCATGGATACAAATAAAAGAAGGGACATATATAGTACACGTTGAACCTGTGGGATGTCTTGAATCGAATGCTTGATCAGTATTATAACGAATATGGATGTGTCGGCCGAAAGGCGCAGATATCGCAGCTCCGGCGTAAACAGACACAACGCAACCAACGTCCTTTTTCAGGACGAACGAAGAAGAAGAAGTAACATTTACTGTTGGATTATTGTTATGCCAGTTGCTGTTAAAAATAAAATTTATTTTAACTGACCAAGCTGTTAGAGATTCCTTACATGTTGGACAAATTAGAGAAAGCAAGATTAAATTATGAATACCACTAGTTTCTCCTAATTATAAAAACTATCTAGAGGAACAAACGGACTGGCGCTCTTTACATAAACCAAGAAAGCAAAAACTCTGCCGGACTTAAGCCAGTCAAGATCAAACTTGTGATAGGATTTAAAATGTACAGAAAATAAATAAAAAAGAGAACCATTAGTTACGCGCTTCACCACACGGTAACATAATGGTTAGTTTGGTGCCAAGTGACCAGTCTTCTTATGGAGAGCGGCCATAGGAAAATATCACTCAAAACCACTGACTGGCAATCAATGCGAAAAATTATTGAAAAATAAAATACATGGACACTGAATAGCTGACGGAACAACAGCAAATGCAGCAACAAAATCTACAGGAACAAATTCAAATGCAGCAACAATATTGTCAGAAGCATACCCATCCATTCCCCTCCTCTCGTTTGCGCCTAAAATACACCCCGCGCCACCCCTACGATTCTGACATATGGAAAGACAATTTTCTGCCGGGAGGTTATCCCAAACAACAGACCTTGATGAAACGTCCTACTGCTTATGGGGAATATATGAATCATTTACGTCTAGTAGGATATGATCACACTTATTATACCAAGGAGACTAAAGTAACGTACGCGGACGCGAAATGTTACACTGTTAACAATGTGAGAAACCTACATCATTACCCACGTATACCGATATATTACCGTAAGGGAACAGAGAGTACTCTACATCACTCCAATAGAAGTAGTGGAAGCCACTGGAACTGTCTCAATAGAAGAGATTGTCGCATGGCGGTCAGAAACGTTATGAACGATATAAAACAACGAAACATATAAGAGGTAAATAATATTATTGCGACTGACCAACACACATATATGATTACAACGGAAGACGGTTTCTGAGCACTTATCAAACCACTACAACCATGGGGAAAACCACTTGACAGACATCAGCAGGTCAGTTTTATGAAAGCAAATGAGACGCTATGGGCCCCCATTACCCATTGTCTACCTGGCAAATGTACGAACAAGTGAATGAAACAAAGACGACTTGTGTCGCAACACAAACAGACGGTGAAAGGTCAAGTCAGGTTCATGACCCACTGAACACCCACACGTTGTATCGACACACTTGCGCAGCAGTAGGACAGTCGGCCAGGCTGACACCTTTGAAGTATATCTCAGTCAATGACTCAAGTACGGAGAAAGTGAAGAAAGCAATAAATGTTATTTTGAGATAAGGTGATATCAACACCCTCACAATGCGAAAAGTATATAAATTACTGGAGGATGGGTTTGCCATTGATTTGTCTTCACAACGAAAATAAATTGGCAGATTGGTAAGAAGCACACTTGTACGGGATGAAGGCGAGATGGTCATACAAGAGAAACATTCCACGAAGGCACACGTGAAACAGTCTCGGCGTGATGACCATTGCCCTATTGCACCCAAGATGACATCCACCAGACCCATTAGGAAAGCTAAATTTCGTCATAAACCTTCAAGTCCCATCTCCTCCAACGAGACAGATCATGATCATGATACTCGGGAACAAACAGAGCAACGCTTCCACACCGATAACGTAGCAAATAATTGTCCTGTTGATACGTACGGCACAACGATAACCATCCTATATCGGCAAGCATCTGATATCGATACCTATAGTCCTGGTTGCACAGAAGATGAATATATGGATCTTACTTCACCCCCTGAAATACACACAGCTGTCAAACGAACGTATTTTCATCCCTCTGACAATTCGCTTCAACCTGCGAAATTCGTAAAGCTTGCCCAAGAACAAATACGGACAAAAATACGCACGAAACATCGTCCAGTCTACAACCATAAAAACGATACGCCAGTTAACCCTCATTTATCTCGATCACAAGCAGTGCACATTACAGCAGCTTGTCGACAAACAGTCAACGCCACGTCACATACTGTAACAAATATACAGTACGATTCCAGATTATCCAGTAGAGAAATAGCGATGCTGGAGCTGGCGAAGCTTTTATGAGCATCCCTGTTGTGTCTCACTGTACTTGTCAATACAAGTACTCCTTGTCGCAGATGTGTTATAAATCTTTTTACCAACGCATATTCATTTTTTTGACCGATTAAATCTAGCAATATTATTTTTTTTTTTGGCCGATTACGTCTGACAATATTATTTCTTTTGGCCGATTACGTCTCTCGCATATTTTTTTTGTTGGCCGACACGTCCCTAGTACATTTTTTTCAGCTTGCTTGATGATGACAGTTTCTCGATGTCCGGTTCCTGATTAGTGATGTCACAGCTGCGACTGGTAACCATGTTCCCCCCGGTGAGGTAACCGCTGACAATCAGACGAGATTGAGAAATGCCACCAGAATAGTTACATTTTTAATTTTTTTAGTATTGATTCAGTGTATAGTGATGATATACAGTTCACCATTGTTGTTGCTATGCTTAACTTAAATCGGTCGTAGAACATTTTAAACACTACTATTGAGATGACAGTTTATAAATAACCACACTTACGAGTAACAGATAATTCTTAATGTTACATTCAATAAAATGCAGACCCTTGTGGGCAAGTCTACAGCTTTACCACTGTGGATTCCAAACATTCTTTGTATTATTGTGTCACACATTGAGATTTGATCACCTTTAATTTCCTCTCCTTTACAACCTTCGCTCCCCTGTTATTCCAGAAATAAATTTTTTTATCTTTATATGAAACTATGGAAATTCACGCTGGATTGTTTCATTCTGCACTGATTGTCCTCTCATTCATTATCATTGATGATGTCCACGACTTACACTGAACACTTTCTATCCTTTCACCTATACCAGTCCTGTTCTTTTGTCATAGTTGTTCTATCACTCACCCTCGACAGCATATAAATAGGACGCCAATGTTATTGTATTAATAAAAATTGTGACATATTGTGCGAATTCTTTACTCCACTGATATATTATGAGTGTATAACCACACCTTTTAATGTGCAAAGTAAATAGGTTTTTTTTCATTGTTGTAGTTTTTCACCATGACCAAACCCATCCTGATTGGGTAATAGTATTTTTATTTATAGTAAAATGGAACTGCTTTACAATTTTTGTATTTTGTGTATAATGAGAATAGATAACATAGATATGGAATATGTTTACATATCTAACGTTGACCCAACATTATAGGAAGAATGCAACTTCCCCTCTACTCCACCTTTCACAACCCCCTCATCTTATTCGTTTACTCCCTTCTTACTTTGTCTTATATGATGAATTTTTTTCGCATTGACTTCATTCAAGACTCAGAGTTTACCTTTCATCAATATCTCCATCAACTTGAATTACAATTCTTTTGTAATCTGGAAACCCTTTGTTCCTTTGTCTCCATAATGAAACCAGATTTAATATTTCTACCATCTTGTCTACATATGACTCTACTGACATGTTTTCTTTGATTGCTGAGCTAGCTATCTTTACACACCACAGCTAGAATCCACCATACCAAGAACCGGAGGAGCTAATAGTGTGTTTAGTGTCATTATTGTGGTATTATTATTATACTGTTCAAAAAAAGAAACGCAACATTATTGCACTGGTAATGGACACCAAATTTCAAACTTGTACCAAAATTTTATTTTACGGAATTAATGTTTCAATTTTGGCATGAAGAAACTTTCAGACATTACCAATGAAATGATGTTTATTAAATTTGGTTTGGACTTTTATTCTTTGCAACTGAGGCATCCGTTTCAGTAAGGTGTATGGAATCCTCTGGCCTCTATCAGAGAACGACATCTCCTTGACATGGATCCGATTAGCCGTTGGATCTGTTGTTGTGGGATGGCTGCCCACTCTTCCCGCAGTGCCAGAGACAACTGTCGGAGATTGGCTAGAGCCACGTCTCGCTGGCGGAGTCGTCTGTCGAGTTCATCCCGTAAGTGTTCTATGGGGTTCATGTCTGATGACATGGCTGGCCACGGAATGGTATGGACGTTGTTGTCAGCGAGGAACTGGGTGGTGAGTTGTGCCACACTAGGTCGAGCGTTCTCCTGCTGAAAAATCGACCCTCGTGCAGCCAGAAGTGGAAGGACGTGAGGACGAAGAATTTCAGCGACGTATCGTTGGGCATTCAGGCGTCCTTCAATTTGCACCAGGTCACTTCTTCCCATGAAGTTGATCGCCCCCCACATCAGTACACCTCCACCACCATGTGGAGGAGCTTCATCAACGCTGTTCTGGGCGTAGCGCTCATGGACACTGCGGTAAACTCTTCTCCGTCTATCGTGTCGCTGGAGCACAAAAAATGATTCATCACTAAACCAAACCCGTCTCCAGTCATTCCCAACGGTCCATTGACGATGCTGGTTCGCCCACTGCAGTCGGTTCTGGCGATGCCGGTCCGTAAGAACAGGACCTCTGTAGGGTTTTCTCGCCCAACGACCAGAGTCGTGCTGCCGGTTCCTTACCGTTTGATCTGAAATTCGACGAGCTGCTGACATTGACAGGACTGTGGAGGATGCAGATGAAAGTCGAAACTGAGGTGACGCAGGCGTATGAAGCGGTCTTCGGCAGTTGTGACTCTAGGTCTTCCACTGCGCGGCCGGTCTGCCACTGAGCCAGTTTTTTTTTAAATCACCTCCAAAGGCGACTACTGGGGCTTCTAACCACATTAAATTGTCTGGCCACTACACTTTGTGATTGTCCAGTCTGTAAACGTCCAATGATGATGAGTCGTTGTTCTGTAGTGAGATGAGCCATACTTGCGCATTAAATTTTCAACTGAATTTTTTCGAGGAGCGTCAATCTTTTATAAGCATTCAATAATATGGTCAGAGAGTTATGTGGTCAGTAAGTTTAACGGGATTTTCATGAACCTGTCACGAGTTATTGTCAAAAATGTTGTTTTGACTTTGACCTCTTTCATGACCTCACGAATCAGGAGGTGAGTACAATTCAGGTAACCACGAGAAGTTAATAACCAGGGGGACACAGTCGATAGGTTGACTGATGTCCAATCAGCGAATATCTTTTATAAAAGTAACACCAAAAATGTTGCGTTTCTTTTTTTGAACAATATATTATGGACTCTTTACTACTTTTAACCACAAATACATAGTGGAGGAATTAGACAACGACAGATTGATGAGAATGTTAACATTGAAAAAAAAAATACTAAAGATCCCTGAGGCACCCACTCACTTGTGCATGAGACCATTCAAATGACTACATTTGCACCCATTGCTTTCACCATGTAGCTCATGGAATCATTATATTCCCCACTAACTCACCCCCTGATGGTTGAGATATGCGTATTGAATGGTTTTGTGATTACAGTTAAAATAGATGTGAGACTGAGGAAAATGATAACCTTTGATGACAATACCTCATGAACCCTCTGTTTGTAAATTATACACATGATGATAATGCATCAATGACATTGTTGTACATTGAAAATCTCTTCCTTTACGTAGTCACGTGACAGATAGTTCAATAAGACTGACACATTTTTACAGTTAAATAAGATATGAGATTGAAGAAAAAGATAGTCTCTGATGACCATACTATACAAGTGGTGATAATTACATTTGCCAATGATACACATAATGAAGATATACATGCTGATGATACACGAGTTGATGTTACATAATACACATGCGGATGATGCAATTGTGATATTATGGTTACTTGAACGTTTCTGCCTTTACGTAATCACGTGACAGATAGTTCAGTAGGACTAATAACTTCTTCGTGGACCGATTACACTGCTACAGTCAATTTGACATTGCATTAGACTGTACTACTGTACTATAATCTATATTTGCTTCCTGAGACTGTGCGTACTAGGCTGACCAGCTGAGCATTTTCACCCTTGACATGACAATGTTTCCATTCCCTTTCCTTTCATGCACCATAGAGATATTAATTGTAAGATAATAGACTGCCCATCTGACTGACTCAGACTGTAGTAGTTCTGACAGCAGATGTTATAGACACATTTGAACTGACAAATCTTCGTCTCAGAAGGCAGATTCGGTGTCGATCTTGTAAAAATGTGAATTTTTTTTACTTTCTTAAACTATGCTGACATATACGATATTATTTGCTGGATTAGAGTTGGCTGAGTTTTAACAAATGTATTATTGGACGTTTAGGCTAACCTGGGCGAGTTATAGATGGATTTCAATGAACTATAGATACATTTTTTTGGTAAGATGATAGACTGCCATCTGACTGCCTCAGACTGTAATAGTTCTGACAGCAGATGTTATAGACACGTATGAACTGACAAATCTTCGTTTCCGAAGGCAGATTCAGTGTCGCACTTGTAAAGATGTAAAATGTTTTTCACTTTGTTAACTATGCTGACATATATGAAGTTAATTGTTGGATTAAAGTTAGATGAGTTTTAACAAATGTATTATTAGACGTTTTAGCTAACATGGTCATAATTTACGAATGAATTATTATTACATTTTTACAACATTAGTACTTAGAAAAAAAACTTGGATGCATTATGGGTGGACTATTATTATATTTTCACGACAATGGTACTTAGTTAAAACGTGGATGCATTATGTAAGGACTACTATAAACATTTTACGACGTTGGTACTTAGTAAAAAACAAGTGGATCCATTATGGAAGGATTACTATTACATTTTTACAACGTTAGTACTTTGATAAACTTGGATAGTTTATATAGAGATTGATATAACATTTCAACATGTTATTAGTTTGATAAACTTAGAGTGGTTCTATGTAGATTGACATAACGTTACACAATGTTTTAATTTGAGAACTGAGACAGTTTATATCTGGAGTAATGTATATATACAAGAGCCCTCGCTTAGTGACTTAGATTAAAAAAATTTTTTTGGACATCGATTGTTTTGTTGGAAAAAAAAGTTTTTAGAGTATTGATGGTACCCAAATGTCTCTTTGCGGGATACATTAGCGTGGCCCCTGGATCAATGTAGCTGTATGACCTACCACCATAGCACTTATTCGTGCTAGTGTCTAAACATATAGAAACCATCATACACTGTTATAGAAAACCAGCAAGTAAGAATTTTTCTACAAATAAAAATAAAAGAAAAATTACACGTCACACACTCAGAGCAGGGTGAAGAGAGGTGAAGTTGTAAGTAGCTCAACTTTGACATAACCCACGCTGCGAATTGGCTGGAGTTACCATGGTGATTCAGTGACGTACACAGGGACAACCTTGCTCCCTGTGAGATAATAGGATGGAATGACCAATGAAACAGGACATAGAGAAAAGCCTTAACCAATAGAAAGTGGCCAGCTACCCCAGGCACCACGAAGCCGGCAGAAACATAACTTTTAGAAAGTTAGTTGGAAGTAGTTGAGCAAAGCGGTAAGACGCGTATTTGACCGTCTTGCTCCTACGTAGATGTTGATATGCTCTTTGTGTATATATCGTCTCGATGTTTATCTTGTTTCCTACTAGTCGATGTTTATCTTGTTTCCTACTAGAGTTACTTGCCTTTATGGGAACTCTTCTACTTCCTGCTTCTAAACATGGCGTATTAAATATTGTCGGTTTGTATACAGTGCGTTTGCCTTCGTGATTATGCTTCGTGATGTGAGAATATATGAGAGCCAGCCACGTCTTATTATAATTAAAAATATTTACTACACACGAAGGTAAATATCAACATGGTGGCAGCGGTGTTTTTTTCTACAGAATTCGAACTATTCTGCTGAAGATCTTGTAACACGTGTGCTGACTCATAGACCGGTAGGTTATTGCGTGCATACCATTGTTAGACATTTCGTCATGGCAGAACGGCCCTTATTTCGGTTACCACCCTGCCTAGACATAAATAACGTCGAACCAGACACATTTCGTAAATGGAGACGACAGTTAGAATTATACATGCATGCATCAGAAATGGCTTCTAAACCTGATTCTGTTCGGGCGGCCATTATCCTACACTGTGCTAGACCTCAAGCTGTTGAAGTTTTTGATCAACTGGCAGAGGAAGGATACCACTCTAATCCTACTAAAATTCTCGATTTGCTCCAGAACCATTGTAGGTCACGAAGCAATGAAGTATTACATACCTTCAGATTCTGGAACACACCTCTTCAAGATCCTTTTAATTCCTATTTAACTGAGCTGAGAACTAAGGCAGATTTATGCAACTTTAACCTCAAGGATCGTATGATAAGAGACAAAATTGTCTTTACTGTCAACAAAAGGTTACAAGAGAAGATCTTGAGAGAAGCTGACCTCGATCTAAAAAAAGCCATTCACATATGCAGAGTCTTTGAGCAAACTGGAAAAGACATAAGAGAGATGAATAATACAGTACAACCTTCTGAAGCAAGGGTTGAAAAGGTACAGAAAAAATCACTCAACCATAAACCTCCCAAGAGAGACACTGGGCATGCTGCTGGTAAAGCCTGTCAAAGTAACACTGACAATGGGTACTTTGAACCTAGAAAGGAGTGTCATTACTGCGGACAGAAACATCTATTGATTAAGAAAAAGTGTTCTGCGTGGGGAAAGTTTTGTTACAATTGTGCGGGAAGAAACCATTTCAAAGTTAATGGAAAAAGTTCATACTGGTAAAATTTCAGTTAGACACAGCAGCTGATGTGAATACAATCTGTCAACGCTTTGTGATGCAAGAACAACTGTTACCCACTAAACAGAGGCTTGTTATGTGGAATGGTACTAAGATGACTCCACTGGGAGAAGCTCTATTAACCGCTGAGAATCCTAAGACTGGGACAAAACACAATATAAGGTTTACTGTTGTGAAAAATAGATTCACGTGTTTGCTGGGCAACAACACACTGCAGGATCTACAGTTTGTGACAGTCAACACAAACAAATTTATTGCTAAGGTGGCTACTGACAGTTCAGATAATGATCATAACTCTGATAACCATCTAGGTGTCCTGGGTGAAGCTGTGTTGCATATTGATCCTAATATTCGTCCAAAGGCACTGCCGTGCAGAAAAATACCATTTTCACTTAAGAGCAAGGTAAAGTCAGAGCTTCAAAATCTAATGAACAGAGGTATATTAATACCAGTAGAGGAACCGACTGAATGGGTTAACCAAATGGCTGTTGTTGAAAAATCTGATGGTTCCTTAAGAATATGCATTGATCCTAGACCCCTGAATGAGGCTTTGCAGAGAGAGCATTACAGATTGCCAACTTTGGATGATGTATTGCCTGAACTCAATAATGCCAAGATTTTCACAAAGCTGGATATTAAGGAAGCATTCTGGCATATCAAACGTGATCAGAAGTCTAGTAAACTTACAACAATGATCACACCTTATGGTAGGTTCAGATGGTCTAGATTACCATTTGGCTTGAATGTAAGCAGTGAAATTTTCCAGAGGCATCTAGCACAAGCTCTTGAAGGTCTTCATGGTTGCATCAATGTTGCTGATGACATAATTATTGCAGGTTATGGATTAAACAGACAACAAGCATTTAAGGACCATGATCTGAAGCTTAAAGCACTGAAACATAGGTGTAAAGAGAAAGGCATTAAACTGAATGACGCTAAAGCTCAAGAGAAGAAAGAAGAAATTACCTTCATGGGTCACCTTATTACTGCTCGAGGTGTTGAACCAGACAAGAAAAAGGTTGAGACAATACTAAACATGCCCGTTCCTAAGGACTGTCATGAGGTTCGCAGATTTTGCGGCATGATACAGTATCTAGCAAAGTTTCTCAACAATCTTTCAGAAGTTCTTCATCCAATAAGAGAACTTACCCGTAAGGATACTCCCTTTATCCGGTCTGCTGAATGTGATCAAGCTTTCCAGAGAGTCAAGAAACTGATTACTTCTACTCCAGTACTCGCATACTATGATCCTGATAAATCTTTGTGTATTCAAGTTGTACTTGGGGCTGTCCTCCTACAAAATAGTCATCCAATAGAGTTTGCTTCAAGAGCTCTAACTGAAACAGAACAACGCTGGGCTCAAATTGAGAAGTAACTCTTAGCTGTTGTATATGGTTTGGAACACTTTGACTAGTACACTTATGGAAGGAAAGTTACAGTCATCAACGACCATAAACCTTTGGCAGCCATCGTTAAGATACCTCTGAGTCAAATTCCTCGATGACTGCAGAATTTATTGATGCGCAGCCATTGATATGACTTTGAATTCCAATGCGTACAAGGTTCCGATCTTCTTATAGCCGACACACTGTCCAGAGTTTGTATTCAGAATGTCACATTGGATTCCTTAGCTGATAGAGAGAGCAATGCAGGAGCTGATGCACCTGTAATATTACCTGAAATACCAGATGTGATGATGGAAAAGATTAACGCTGAAACTCTCAAAGACAGCGTGCTCCAGAGGTTGAAGTCGACCATTTTGGATGGGTGGCCTAAAAGAAAGTCTGATGTACCAGCTGAGTTTATGCCTTATTTTGACATTCGTGATACTCTGACAACAGAACAAGGCATAATACTTAAAGGAGAGCGTATTCTTATCCCAAAAGCACTGAGGCCTGAAATCAAGCAGAAGCTACACGCTGCTCATCTTGCATTTGACAGCATGATTGCCCCGGGCCAGAAGTTGTCTTTTTTGGATCGGCATGACAGCTGAGATTCGACAGATAGTTGACAGTTGTCCAGAATGTCAAGAAACGAAGGCAAGGAATACTAAAGACCCTTTAAACCAACACTCAAGAGGTTTATCACCCTGGAAGAAAGTTGGCACTGACATCTTTATTATAGAAGGCCGATACTATTTAGTCCTGATTGACTACTTCTCCAACTTCATTGAGGTAGACTTTCTACCTACAATGACAGCATAGTTAGTCATCAGGAAATTGAAGTCTCATTTTGCTCGTTATGGTGTCCCTAAAGTTATTGTATCTGACCAAGGTACTCAGTTTACGTCTGCACAGTTCAGATCATTTACTTCTAGATGGGGAATACTTCATGTTAAATCAGCACCAGGTCACCATAAAGCCAATGGATTAGCTGAATCTGCTGTGAAACTCATCAATGGTATGATGAGAAAGACTGTTCAGGACAATACAGATGCATATGAGGCACTACTTGAACTTCGTAATACGCCGAGACAAGGGTTTGATCAAAGTCCAGCAGAAATACTGTTCAACAGGAAACTGCGCACACTGATACCTTCTGCAGTCAAACCCGTTGCATCTCACAGCAGAGTTATTGAAAGTAGAGGCAAGAGAGACAGATCAGGGAAGAAGTATTATGATAAAACTGCTCATGATCTGCCCAAGTTGTCTCACCAGCCAGTCTACTATCAAGACCCTTAACAACCAAACTGGCAACCTTGAAGGATTAATAAGAGGCTCTCTGAAAGAGCAACACCTTTCACACCTGATCCCGAGGATCTGGAAATTGATGTCTCCTCTCCAGTTCTACCCGAGCAACAGGTTGTTTTGCCAGACATGGTGAACACTAGTGAAGCGCATAGCTCCTATCCTATAGAAGATAATCCTTCAACTCCAGCTACTTCTAGTCCTGGGAAAGCTGGCAAAGAACATTCTCTCCTACCATCTTGCCCTAAGAGACCTCAAAGAGATCGCATGAAACCCTCTTGGATGAATGACTTTGTTCACTCGTAGAGAAGGGGGGATGTTGATATGCTCTTTGTGTATATATCGTCTCGATGTTTATCTTGTTTCCTTCTAGTCGATGTTTATCTTGTTTCTTACTAGAGTTACTTGCCTTTATGGGAACTCTTCTACTTCCTGCTTCTAAGCATGGCGTATTAAATATTGTCGGTTTGTATACAGTGCGTTTGCCTTCGTGATTATGCTTCGTGATGTGAGAATATATGACAGCCAGCCACGTCTTATTATACTTAACAATATTTACTACACACGACAGTAAATATCAACAGTAGAGATATTAGATCTAAATGTGTTATGATTCAATACGCTTCAATTGTACCGGCAGTTGCAGAACGAGATATCAATTTTATATGGATGAAATCCATTAATGCAGATGTTGTAAGTGGTATTTCCACGTAAGTAGACTTGAGACTTGTATCGCTTTTTATTTCAGCCCAGCTCGTCTGATTTTTAAATGTCGTAATAATACATGTAACAAAGTTGAAGGGTTATAATGAACGAAACCCAAGACTATAAGGATCTTGAAAAGAAACTAAAAGTTGTAAAGATATCTACAAAAGGGATATGTAACGCAGAGATAATCATCAATAGGAACTCAAAGGATATTGACGAGGTGGACGAATATTATAAACCTCCATGGATACAAAAAAAAAAAAGAAGGGAAATATATAGTACACGTTAAACTTGTGGGACGTCTTGAATCGAATGCTTGATCAGTATTATAACATTTAATGTTGGATTATTGTTATGCAAGTTGCTGTTAAAAATAGAATTCATTTTAACTGACCAAGCTGTTGGAGATTTCTTACATGTTGGACAAACTAGAGAATGCAAGATTGAATTATGCATACCAGTATTCTCTTCTAATTATAACAACTAATTAGAGGAACGAACGGACTGGCGCTCTTTACATAAACCAAGAAAGCAAAAACTCTGGCGGACTTTAAGCCAGTCAAGATCAAACTTGGGATAGGATTTAAAATATACAGAAAAGAAATAAAAAAGAAAACTATTAGTTACTCGCTTCACCCCACGGTAACAAAAATTTGGAACACTTATGACTATAATTTTAACTTGATTATTTTCGTATTTGCGATACACTAGTGCGTCACACCTCAATTATTTTATGATCGCGAATCATTAGGGCTTGATCTTTTGGCACATAGATCTAGTTCATGTAGCCATATTTGCATACTTGCTTAAGCTGTGTAGTTGGTTCTTCCTACACTCTTTCTTTGGAATGTGTTGTCTGATTCTTGTGTTTTATTTTGCGCATTTCTTTTATTGTTCACTCACTCCCATTTTGGAACATACATACATACATTCCACGATTTCATTTTGTTCACTGCTTGAAAAAATTTCTGTCCCTCATTTTTATTACTTCTTATCAGTTGATTCAGCATTTTTTTCATCCTTCACTCCTATTATTACATTATCTCATTTCATCTGCCACTTACTGATATGTATTTTGTACTTTTTGTAGATTTTATATCATTTCTTTCGTTTTCATTGAGTCATTTAATCTTTGTCCACAATTCCATCCCACTTATTACTATATTGACTTAACATTAATTTTGTTTGATTGATTATTGTAAAATGGACTCTGTTTGACTTCTCCGGTATATTTTTAAAAAAAAGTGAAAGCTCTGCTTTTTTTTTTCTCCGGGGGCTATGTATATTGTTAAGTTTTTTTTACGCGTGGAAGTTAAGTGTGTGAGACTTTCACATGCCAGTCTATTTTGTATAAGACGCACATGTGAGCGCACCTAAAATAAATCTTCATTTTTTTTATATATATTATTGCGTACGTTTCTGCATTATTGATGAATGCAGATGACGCACTTTGTTGCGCTGATTTGTTGCTATATAAATCGTGCCATTGAGGCTTTTATGATATAGTAATCGTCAAAGATGGACGTACTTTTGCGTTCTTGCCCTAATGTAATGGGAAGACATGCGAGTTAATATATTTATAATTCAGACTTATAAGGAAACATATCCTTTGAAGTATCTTCTTCCAGATATTTATATTTAGCCAGGATAATGGCTCGTTCTTCGATGTCTCCTGCCTCAAGAGACTTATAGCCCTACGTGTCACGGCAGGACTTCCATTGTATCTGTAACGATCAATGGCTAGTGTGTCCCTCTGACACTAGGAGCGGGATTGTAAATTGAAGTAATATAAATTCTATGTGAATCGATGAAGTTTTCGAATCGGTCAAGATGTTGACCATATCATTATAACGACCGGTGTTCTCAACCAGAGGTCATGTCAACATACATTTTAAACTATGTTTGATGCTACTACACAAACGTAACATGAAATGCTCCTACCATAATGTTTATATATTGATGCAACTTCATTTACACATGATGTCACACCAAGATCGTTGTTCCCGTCTGTAAATAATAAATAGTGTCGATGTACTACATGGGTCCAGTCTACTTAATCCAGTGTACATCGCTAACCATTGGTCAAGTTGATGACGCTTCTTTTCAGTGTCGTTGACCTCATCATCATTGACCTATCCTTACGGCACACACTTTGTATTCGCGTTATAAAAATATAAATCGGCCAGAGACTATAAGTCCGATAATACCACAACCATATAACAAGGTGGTATCAGTTATGCACCAACAAACGATAAAGAAGAATCTGAGAAAGAAGAGTTTTACACCACACTACAAAATGTCTTGGACAATAAGAAAAGAAAGGACATCACAATTTTGATGGGGGGACCTAATTGCGAAAACAGAACAGAGAACACTGGCTTTGAAGAAATCATGGGAAAACATGGATTAGGTACGATGAACAAGAATGGGAAACTATTAGCAAACTTCTGTGCTTCAAATCAACTAGCTATAGGATGAAGCATTTTTCCACATAAGGGAATACATAAAGCAACATGAATATCACCAGACTACAGAAATGAGAATCACACTGATCACATATGCATAAGTAAGAAGTTTAGGTCATCATTGTATGATGTGAAAGTATGTAGATGAGCAGATGTTGTATCAGACCACCATAATCTGTTAGCTAAAACAAAATTAAAACTCAAAAAATTTACAACAGCATATAGCTATAGACAACAGTATAATGTGGGATATCTAAGAAATCAGGAAATAAGAGAAAATTTTTCAATCACAGTATCCAACAAATACCAAGTACTCCAACAGCTGGAAGATGAAACAGATATGGAAGACCACTGGCAACAAGTAAAAAATATATGGGACGAGACATGTAAAGAAGTACTGAGAAAAAGAGAACGTCAGCACAAAGCATGGATAACAACAGAAACCATTAGTAAGATAGAAGACAGGAAAAACAAGAAAGCAGATTTAAACATAAGCAAAAGCAGAAGCTCCAAAGCCAAGGCTCATGAAGTGTACATATAAGCAAACAAAGAAGTAAGAAGAAACATCAAAAGAGATAAGATGAAATGTATTGATGATTTGGTAAGGGAAGCAGAGGAAGCTGGAGCCAAAAGAAATATGAGGGATCTGTACACCAACACAAAGAAGCTAACAGGGAAATATAAGCAAGCAAATGGCCCCATAAAAGATAAGAATGGAAAATAGCTTAGTAATATACAAGAACAAATAAAGAAATGGACAGAACATTTTGAGGAACTTCTCAATAGACCATCTCCAACTAATCCCCCAGACATTCAGCCAGCAGCAGAGGAGCTACAAATAAATTGTGAAGAGAAGAAATAAAGAAAGCCATAAAGCTTCTGAAAGATGGAAAAGCAGCTGGTCCAGATTGCATTCCAGCAGAGGCCATCAAAACAGATATTGATACCTCTACACAGATATTATACAAACTACTTGGCAAAGTCTGGGAGAGAGAACGAACGAACGAACGAACGAACGACCTTTATTTTCAAAGGGTTAAGAATTGGGCACGCAGGCCCGTCTGACATTCTGCCCTTCCTCTCTCTCTCATCATATATGCTGTATCCTTTCATCCTCACATTTACTTTAAGCATTATTAAGGCATCATTATAAAAGTAATATTACATTTGCAATAATCATCATAATTAAAGTGTTTTTAAAATAAAATTAAAATAATAAAAAAAACCAAAAACAAAAAAATTAATAATAATAATAAATTTGAAAAAAAAAAATAAAAATAAATAAATAAATAAATAAAAAATAAAAAATAAAAAATAAATAATAAAATAAAAAAATAAAAAAACACAACAAAATACAATAACAACAAGACAAAAAAGTCGAATTCTTCGTGCTGTAAATTAGTGATTTGAGACATATTCAGAGGTATGTTATTTTTTTTTTAGGTTCATCAAGATGAGGTGGGTAAACAGTTACTTTCCTCGCTGTCTTTGCGTCCCAAACTCAAGACCAGAATCAGACAAGATCGATGGAAGGAAGATTATCTGATCAAGTTGCCTAAGAAGGGAAATTTACAAGAGTGCTCAAATTATAGAGGAATAATATTACTATCAGTGCCAGGAAAAGTATTAAACAGAATCATCCTTGAGAGATTAAAAGAGTCTACAGACAAGCAACTGAGAGATGAACAAGCAGGTTTTCGACAAAATAGATCCTGTACAGACCAGATAGTCACATAGAAAATAATAGTTAAGCAAAGCATGGAATAGAATTCACCGCTATACATCGGGATTCGTAGACTATGAAAAGGCATTTGACAGTGTAGACAGAAAATCACTTTGAAAATTGATGAGGCATTAAGGAGTTCCCATGAAGATCATTAACTTAATAAAGAAAACATATGAAGACATGACATGCAGAGTTCTTCACGAAGGTCAACTTACAGAACCGTTTAGGATTAGAACGGGAGTGAGACAGGGATGCCTCTTGTCTCCATTTATTTTCTTACTAGCAATAGATTGGGTTATGAAAACTTCGACATCACACAACAGAAATGGAATCCAGTGCAATCTGACTAAACAGCTTGATGATCTGGATTTTGCAGATGACTTGGCTCTTCTGTCCCATAACCATAATCAGATGCAAGAGAAAATGAAAATTCTCGATGAGAGGTCACAACAAGTGGGCCTGAAAGTACACAGGGAAAAGACAAAGATTATGGGAATAAATGCAAGAAATGATAACAAGTTTGAACTTGAAGAAACACCACTAAAAGATGTAGAATCTTGGAAGTAATATAGACAAAGTTGGAGGGACAAACAGTGATATAAAAAAAAAGAATACAAAAAGCAAGAGGAGCTTTCATTGCATTGGGAAACATATGGAGAACCAGAAAAATCAAGTCCAACACAAAAATAATAATCTTCAACTCAAATGTGAAGTCAGTCCTATTGTATGGCTATGAGACATGGGGAACAACAAAAACAACAACCAACATGTTACAGACTTTTATAAACGGGTGCTTGCGTAAAATAGAAGGACTGAAACGGTATGACAAAGTCACAAATGTGGACTTGATGACAAGAACCAGACAAGTGCCAGTGGATCAAGAGTTTAGAAAAAGACGCTGGCGATGGATAGAACACACATTGAGGAGACCTGTTGATAGCATTGCAAGGCAGTCCTTGTTCTGGAATCCAAAGGGAAAGAGAGGCAGAGGTAGACCAAAAAACACACGGAGAAGAGACATGGAATCTGGTGTAAAAATGATGAGGAAAACATGGAAAGAACTTGAGCGGTTGGCACAGGACAGGAAGACTTGACATGTGTTTGTTGAAGGCCTATGCTCCTTGGGGAGATAAAGGGTTTTGAATGAATGAATCGAAACCATCGACGGTGGCTAGAACCGACACCACCTGACAGCTAACTAAAATTTGTAAAAAAGAAATCCTAAGAGGAGTTCCGGATAGAAGGCCTCGGCGAAGGTTGTGTCGGTACATGTGTGTTGAGAAGCCATGTTTGAGCGGTCTCATCTATGCAGAACAACCAAGGTATTTGTAAGTTTTGATTCTTGAAGTTCTTGAAAATGAATTTAGGTTGTGTTAAAGTTTAATGCTATCATTCATAGAACAGAATAACGGCAGTCGCTATATTCTGATCTAGGAGCAAAGACTAAGTAAGATAGTAACTGAAGTAAGAACATCTCGATTTTTTTCAGTCCCCAGCTAGAATTTATTTTGTTAGGGGAAAGAACGAAGAACTGCAATAAATCAGTTGAAAGGTCAGAAGCTGGAGAAATATTACATTTAAGTAAGAAAACAGAGGCTCAACTACTTTTACTGAACGTTATGGAAAAGAAGATCAAGGTAACCTAGGTCATGAACCACACGGGATTTTATGTATCTCACACGCTTATGGAGAGAGACAGGAAAAAATACTGGTACATATAGAAACCACCAACATTAAATGAAAGAAATTGATCTGGTACCAGCTGCATTTGTTCATTATGTTTTATGTAAATAAACTATGTTATTTGACTCGGCTGAATTATGCAGATTTAGTCAAGTTTTCAAAGTTAGCGCTCTATTAATTAGTACACCACTATAGCACACAATAATAACTATCGAGAGACGAACGAACCTGTTTTACCTCTACAAGAATAAACAACTCTAGCGGACGGCTAGTAAACTAAATTGTCAGATAGTTTAAAGCAATACTGTTCCTGCAAACTGTCACACAGTATTTACACAGAAGTGACCCGATCAATAACAGCTTACCCACGGACACATAATGCGTAAATAGCGCGGTCACATTGTATCATAAATTAATTACCCAGTCTAAAATTACATCCTTCTGGCTACACGGTCACATATTCTGCCCCTAAATTGTTTGTGGTCCCCACAAACCTACTCTGCTCCATTGTCAGTTCTAAGTGTATGTCTCTTTACTTGTCGGGGTCTGGGAGAATTGTCCGCTCGTACCGCATCGCTACTTGGTTGAGAGTTCATCGAGCTAGTGCCTGCAGTTGTCGGCCTTGGCGGGGGATAGCTTACAACGTGTTTCACATTTGCGTTCCGTCGATGATGGCGTGAATTTACCCGCAATCTGATTTAGATTGGTGTCCTCACCGGAGCGTCGGCGAGTATTCCCTCCAATCTGTTTAAGACGAGTTTCCTCATCTGAACGTTGACCGCTTTTCTTGGCGCCCTCAGGGTCATAGTTGTCACGGCTATCTCTTGGCCTGCACCCTGAAGACATCCAAGATGTGTCGGTACGTTTAGAGAGAGCGCTCTTTGAGGGACAAACCGATATTAAATGCTCTGGGGACTTACATAGAAAACATCGTTACGGAAGCGGGCCCTGAGGGCACTTGGCTGCCATGTGGTCTAAACAGTCTCCAGATTTGTAGCATCTTATTTTTCTAGGCTTCCTCTGTGCCATGGGTCACCTCCTGCTACCCTTACATTTTTGGCCGCCAATACCGCATACACCTTGGGTCTGCACAAAACCGTGAGGTGTGACTCGAGGCAAGAGATATTGTGGGAATGTAACCACTAGTTGTTGGACCTTGAATTGTGTACGTTTAGGAAGATAATCATTACTAAGATGTGATCTCATGTCATCCAAACTGAGCATAGGACTCCTGATTTGCTCCCTAGAGGGATGGACGGAGCTTTGCCTGACAGTTTGACGTGGCTATCATGTGGTACAGGAGTAGATATGTAGATTTAAACTGAAACAGTGAGAGTCGAGTACAAGGATTGAGCAAGGTTTTATTACATTTCGGCACTACCCCCAAGCTATGATTTGCAAATTTGTGCCGAAAATGCACGATTTCTCTCTCAATAATACCTTAGTTACGTTGAGCGCACAGGGAAGTATTTGGTATTGCCGTAAAGGGAATTGTTTGTGTGTCTCGGATTGTAGCAAATTCGAAACCTTTTTCTCATATACCTCTGCGTGATTTGGCATTTAAAATGTTCCTTCGTTTTACGCTAACTTCCTTATAAGGAGAGGTCACGCAGTGACCCCATTGTTTCAGTCTAGGCCCATTCATGAGGCATTGGTGTTTATCTTTCTGATTGGTCGTAACAGCACGTAGCTTTCTCTGCGCATATCCGGAACATATCGACAGGTACTTCCGAACGTAAACAAATAACTCATTGAACGTTGTACGAAGTACGACATGATTACAGTCTAAATCTCATTAAATTATGTTCTATTACTTCAAAATTGGAAGAAAAGGTAAGAAAACAAAGCAACTTTCTGCCGTTAGAGCACGTAGAAAGTGTGTAATTTCCAGCAATGTTACAACCGAATCAGCGGTGAATGATAACAAACCTGATGTAGGCTTTTCATCAACTATGTCTGCATACCAGTATCCGATAGGCCTATAATTAAAATCGCTGATCCAATAGTGACTTTCATCGCTGGACCAAGTCGATCTGATATAAAAATGAACTTAAGAGGGAGCAAAATTGGTGTTTCTCATAACACTGTCTGTGCTAAACCTACGTACAGAAATATGCAGATCAAATTGTTGATCATTTGGATACCATGCACAACTCTACAGTATTTCAACGTGCCGTCAGCATCGTCCGAGCTGAACATGCTAAGAGTCAGCATCGTACCATTAATAAAAAAAGGAAGACATTGAAATCGCTGTCAGCTTTGATGCAACATGGCTACCTAGAGGTCACAAGTCACTGATAGGTGTTGGCAGTGTTATCGACATCTTGACTGGCATGGTCATCGATACGCACGTTATGTCTTCCTTCTGTTACACCTGCGAGAAAACTGGACAGTAGCAACTGAAAAACCAGCCTAACAAATTTGAACAATTGAAAGCAGAGCATCAAAAGGACTGCTGCCGTAATTACGAAGGGTCAGCCGGAATGATGGAAGTAAAAGCCTGTGAGGTTATCTAGCTTCGTTCAGTTGCAAATCACAAGCTACACTACCCTGTTTTGCTATCAGATGGTGATTCCAAGGCCTACAACAGACTCTGCGACATCAAACCGTATCGATGCCGTATGGTCCAGAAGTTGACATAACCCCAGAAGAGTGCGTCAACCGTTTCGCAAAGCAATTAGGCACTGCACTGAGGACACTCATTACTAAGTGCAGGAAACAAAAAGTCACCCTTCTGGGAAATGGCAATGGTCGTCTGGATAAAATGCCATAAGAAAACTGTATTTACTACACCATGGCCATCCGCCTGCATAGTACACCTCCAGAGGTGAAACAAACCATCATGGCTTCTCTCTACCATGAGTATTTGACAAATGACAAACCCCAAAATAATGTTTGTCCGCCAGGCAAAAACTCCTGGTGTTTCTATCTGGCTTCCATGGCCAAAGGAGAAGCTGCTGGATCCCACGAGACCTAAGTTCATATTCCGCTAGACTGCAACCTGCTCCATCAGCACGTAGCCCTTATTTATGAGCGTCTTACTGATCAGCATTTGCTCAAGCGGTTTGAGCTAGGTGCAACTCAAAATGCAAATGATAGCCTCCACAATGTTATATGGAGTCGTTGCATCATGCGGATATTTGGGTCATTAAAAAAAAAGTCAAATTCAGTGTAATAAATAAACAAACAACACACAAAGGTATTTTATCAGGCACTCAGTGAGAAATAAAGAAGTAGAAGACCAGACAACAGAACAAAAAACAGAAGTGATAGGCTTACCGGGATGACTCTTTGTTGCTTGACCACAAAGTCAAATTCAATGTCCTTGTGGCCATTGGAGAGTTCAACTTTGGTCCATCAGCCAGTGCAGAAATCAAAAAGCTATATGTCCAAGCATCTGGAACAAACTCGAAACGCCTTGGGCAGGTGCGATTAAGGAAACATCTGACCAACAGCCAGAAATATGCGGCTGACAAACTTGTAAAAAAGACGAAAAAAATTAGGCACGAGGTAAGACAAAGGCGAGAGGACGAGTTGCAATTAATATTTTATTAACAACAAATTTAAAAACTAACACCTATCTAACAGATCAGTCTGAAATTTGGCATGCATGTAGTACACATATATATCTTTAAATTGCCACCTACGTTTTTTGATATTTTGGTAATTTGCTTTGATATATATATATATATTTTTTTTTTAATTCAAATTTTTTTCATACAAATATAGTGTTTTTTTTTAAATCATTAAAAATAGAATTTTTTACTTATCAGAAAAAGTATGTGTAAAATTATTTTAATTGTCAGTAGCAGCATGTGTGTGCAATTTGATAAAGTTTGGTCAATGGGAAACATGATTTTTGCTCTTGAAAATTGGTGAAAAATCCAATATGGCGGATGATATATTTTTTGGAATTTGATTCCTGGACATACATTGTGTCTATTGAGAACATAACAAGTTTGAAAATGTTATTAGAACAAAAGTTAGTTTTCACTGTAGTGCTTCCCCGAGTCAGTGGTTCTCAATATGTTTACATACAAGTGACATCAAAGGCTAAGCGCCTGTTATAAAGTCAATGTGACGAAATGGGTTATAAATTGTGGGCACTTGGATTGAGCTACCAGTCTTCCTATTTCTTTCTGATTTTTGGCACTCCCATTTTCTGTAGATATAAGCGGGGTAATTGACTTGTCATTCTTGAATCTGACAAGGTTCACTCACCTGTTTCTGCAATGTTGGTAGGAGATAATTGACGCGTCCCTGACTCGTCGTTGCGGACAGCGGCATCATTCTTTATAGCTCTTTTGACCACGAGTCAGAAACCCGACACTCAGTTTTTGAGGGTGAGCGGCAAAAAATTCCATAGTCTTTGACAGCCGGAAAACTAGGCATGATGTTCTGTAACTGTTGCATCATATTATGCGACAACCAGGGCGTAAGAGTGACTTTGTGTCACGTACGAGACACCTCCGCTGTTGGATGGCAATCACAAAATCATCCCTGTGTTTTGATGCCAATTAAAATCTGGGACCCGCATTTCCTAATAGCAGTCATTCTGTTGCGCACAATTCTCTTGAAGTTGCGTTTCTAGGGGAATTCTCTAGTTAATAATTACGATTGTTTTCAGCATTCCCCGCGCACGTGTTAGCCAACGCTTAAACACCTGTGCCATATTCTTACTAAATATGTAGTCTACTGCTGTGTCTAAATTGCTTCAGTCTTAAAATTCATGTCGTGAGGAGGTAGAGACCTAGTCCAAGATTTACAGCACTGGCGCAATTATAGGGCCTAGTCCTGGTCCTGATAGTTCTCTGCAAGAGGAATCTACAGCAAGGGGATTATTCCACGAATTTTATCTGCAGAAACCAGGAGAAGAGACGGTCATAATTTCTCGTACGGCTAGACGCCAACATGCTGCGATCCCAGTGGAGTATAAGCGCACGAGTGCCAACGAAGTAGGACCAATTGTGAGAGTGCACTCTGGAAAGGTAGCTGAGAGGGAAAGAGCTCTTAATAAAAGGTGGACGGGGACAGGTAGTGAAGTTAATAGCGGTGTGCTGACAATAAGAAGTCAGTGGCTTAGCTTGTGTCGGTAGGGACTACATTTTTTCAGGGTTCCCTGCTGAAGGATTTAGCAGCACATCCATTCAATATCTTAGGAGTATAAATCTGGATTGATTAAGCTCCTTTATTATTTCGATTACTAGCCTTGACGGTATCTTACATTGATACATGCACTTTTGTTGTTTGATGTTGTGATTGATATTTACACTTTTTACCACAGGTTTTTCCTTGTTGTTAATAAACTAAAAAATTACTCAGAGGATCAGACTCTACTTTCTATCACTGTACACCAAATCATTATTATTAATTACATTTTCATTTCTTTCTAACACTAGTATTTATATAAACCTATTCTGCAAAAAACGTGAGAATCCTTGTTCTCAATTTTCTCTAGTTATATTTTCTTGTCCATTCGTGACAAACACTTGAGAATCCTTGTTCTCATTAGTACATAAACAATGTATCAACTCAAAAGTTACACTGATTCTCAAAATCTCATATAGAGTAAAAATGACATCTTTCTTATGTATTACTGCGAGATGAAACACTATGAACACTTTTCTCAACAAAATAAAACAGTTTGAATGAAATTTATTACAACATGACCGCTGTCATCACAAACAGAGGCAAGACTGTGGCTAGCCTCTTTCCAAGAGTTCCCCTAGCCTAATGTATTGTTGTTCCGTATCATCAGTAATGCATGTGTATGAATGTGCACATGTGTTTCTGGTTACCTTGTTAGTTGTACAGATGTCTACTTGCCAACAACAAATTCAAATGATATGATTACAGTACATTATATTACATCATTCATTTACATCACATTATGTTAAATAGTCCATTCTTCCATCTGCTATCTTTCCATCCAAGCAGAATGATTCCGACATATATTGCTTATGGTTATCAACAGTTTGAAAACCCCTGGCCTACTTTGTGTCCATACAGCAGTCAAATAAATTTGGGGTCATTGGTACCAATGGGTTGAGAACCACTGGGATATCGTCTCCCATGCTGCCATAAACCTGTAGGATTGTCCTTGCGGCCAGGGCTTAAGAACCACTGATTTACATGGTTGCTACTTGAGCATTACATCCATATGAGTGGGTTCCTGGTCTCAACCTTGAGAACCATTGGCTATCAGTCAGATTATTACGTTCATAACAATGGCTACTGAACTGTTGCCCATCGTTACATAGTGCTATGTTGAAGTTATAAGCAATTATGTAACCTGATAGGATAATCATAGAGCAGGATACATTCATATAAACACATTAAAACAGGACAAGGATAGTTCAGAAATCAGTTCAGGATCGTTTCACAGCATGATTGTTCAATGAAGTGACATATTTAAATTTAATTATGCATTAACAAAATTGGTACAGTAGCCCTACTCACCCTCTGGTCTTTTTCGGAAATAACTAACTTCTGGCAAAGGCAGGCCAGCATACATACTCAATAGTGAAGGAATACGTGCCTAGCTCTCACCTTTTGTTCTCTGCGTTCTATCAGTACGTGTGTGTCCTTTCACTGTTGTTGTTTTGATGAAATGATGGGTGGAGATCGGGCACTCAACCTCTGATCATTGTTGCCTCTTCTCTTTCCATCTTGGTCTACCCTGTTCAACCTGAAAGTTGGTTATAATTGGGGTATTTAGTGTCATTTTCTTTACTAATTTTGTATTCAATTTAAATAACTGTTGTCTTTTGCAGTTGCTGATTTTTATTTATATTAGTATTTGTCAATTTTATTTTCTCTTTTGTATTGTTTCTAGATAACTATTGTCCTTTACACTTGGTTTTAATTTGTATTAGTATTTGTTCTTTTTGAGTTGTTGTCCCTTTTTTTTTAATACCTTGTCTTTCCTTGTCCTATGAGTAGTTATTTTTTTTTTTTTTGTTAATGCTTTGTTAGTTCTTGCTGCTTAATTTCTATTTAGTTGGATGATTTTCCTGAAGTTCTAACCTTATATTTTTTCCTTTGTTTTATGTATATATCTTTTAAGTATTGATTGGGCATCTCTTGGGGCATCTATACTTAAAACCTTATCACCTGTTAAGTCTATATTGTGATTTCTATAGTAAGTTTTTAATTCAAGCCTTTGTTGTTCATACTTTTTACAGTGGATCAGGTAGTGGTCTATGTCATTCTCTTCCTGACATTCTTGGCAGTGTGGTTCTTCTACCATGAAGTATGCTGCACCGAGTCGGAGACGCCACAGTTTTTTTGTTCGATGGTATCTTTAATTCTTCTCTGACCTGGCATGTCCTCGTTGGTTCTTTCAGCAGTTTGAACGCGTGTCTGCCTTTTCTACTTTCCTTCCATGTTGTCTTCCATTCCTCGTTTATAGTTTCCTTCACTTGGCTCTTGATCTCTGACCTTCCCAGTCCTGCTTTTATATTGTTTTTACTTGTTCTTCCCTTCTTGGCATTCTGGTCTGCCAACTCGTTGCCAGCTATACCTATGTGTGCTGGAACCCACACTAGCCTCACACTACCTCCTCTGTTCTCTAGTGATGTATTAATTGCTAGAATTTCTTCCTTTATGTCTGGCCGGCTACATTTACCTGGGTGTTCTAGTGCTTGTAGTGATGATAGTGAGTCTGTAAATATCGTAACAGCTTCTGGTGGGTTATCTTCGATTATTTCTAGACTTTTAAGAATTGCTACCATCTCTGCAGTAAAAATCGATGCCCCTTCCGTTATACTGTAGCTCTTTTTTATTCCCCATTGTGGTATTACAACTCCGGCACCTAGTTGCCCACTATCACCCTTGGATCCATCAGTGTAGACGGCCAGACTTTGTTTAGTTAGTTGCTCTATGAACTTTCTACTTATCATTTTGGCTTCCTTATCTTCTATGTTTTGTTTGATCTTTTCAGTAAGTGAGTAGTCTATGATTGGTGTTTTTAGTTCCCAGGGTGGTATTTTGCTTCTGTATTTATTACTATTTTCAATTGTGTTTGATAGTTCTTTGAACTGCATTAGGTCTTCTATAGTTCTCCATCCTGTTGGATATCTATCTTTATTTAAGGGGACATCCCATACACTTGGTTGGTTTTTGACAAATGCTTTATGTGCTGGGTGGGTCACTTCTTGTGCTACTTTACTCCAATAATTTAATCTCAGTTCTTTCCGTCTTAGACCAAGGGGAGGTATGCCGAGAGCTACTTCTAGAGCTTCTACTGGTGTCGATATAAATGCACCTGTAATAGTTCTCATGGCTGCATTTTGAATCCTGTCCAGTTTTGCTTTGTTAGAAGCTGCAGCTGAGTCATAGACTATGCTGGCATAATCCAGTTTCCCCCCTGATGAAGGACTTGTAGAACATAAGCATTATTTTATTGCTGGCCCCCCATCCATTACCTTTTACAATCCTTAGTATATTTAGGGGTCCCCTACAGCTTTCTACCAAATTGTCTATATGTTTATTATAATTTAGTTGTTTATCTAAAGTTATGCCCAGAAATCTAGTTGTTGAGGAGGTACATATTTTCTGTCCTTTAATGGTTATATTGATTTTGTTTTTTTTTTTTTTAAATTTCCTTTGCTGAAAATCATACCTACTGTTTTGTTTACATTAATTTGGAAGCCCCAACTTTTCATCCACTCTGAAACTTTGTCTATTTGATTTTGAAGTTTTTTGTAAACATGGTCCAAGTTTTTTCCAGATCGCCAAATGGCACAGTCATCTGCAAATTGTGATACTGCATTCTTTATGTCATTAAATTCATCTGCTAAATCATTTACAGCTATAGTGAAAATTGAAGGAGAGATCACTGATCCTTGAGGAATCCCATTCTGTTGTTCATATATTTCTGACCTATCATTATTCACCTGTACAGCAAAATACCTGTCCTGTAAAAAGTTTTCTAGATACCTATAGGTTTTACCAGTAATGCCAATCTTTTTCATTTTGTAAAGAGCTCCATCGCGCCAGCATTCATCATATGCTCTAGCTACATCTAGAAAGACTGCCACTGTTTTCTCTTTCCTCTTGAACCCTAGCTTTACATCATGTTCTAATCTTACAAGCTGGTCTACTGTACTTCTGTCTGCTCTAAACCCTGACTGGTTTGGGCTATATAACTGGTTTTTTTCCAGGTAGAATTTAACTCTTTTATTCACAACAGTTTCCAGTATTTTACCTAGTTGTGATGTTAAGGAGATAGGCCTATATGAACTTACTTCATGGGCTTCCTTATTGGGTTTTAGAATGGGTACTATCATAGCTACTTTCCATGCTTTTGGTATCTTTCCTAAGTTCCAGATTTTGTTATAAAGTGAAGTTATTATGTTTATAGTTCTTTTGGGTACTTTCTTAAGGATTTCATAACTAAGTATATCTTGCCCTGAGGCAGTATTAGATTTATCTTTTATTGCATTAGTTACTTCTTCCTCTGTTATATCAGCATCTAAATAGTTTGTTTCATCTATCTGGTCTGGTAGTTCTTTTAAAAACTGTATCCTAAGTCTTTCTCTTCTCTCATTTTCTTCCTGTCCAAGGCTACTTTTTGCACTGACTTTATAGAAATACTCGGCAAGGGCATTAGCTTTTTCTTTATCTGTTTCTGCTCTCTTTGGTAGTTTGATTGTTGGCATTATTGTTTTCTTATTGTTCCCTTTGATTGCCTTAAGCTTTTTCCATACTTCTCTAATTTGAGTGCTAGGTTTAAGTGACTGACAAAACTCCTTCCAGTTAGTTTCTTTGGCTTTGAATATTATTCTGTTAGATTCATTCCTAATAAGTTTATACTTATCATAGTTTTCTTCTGTTCTATTATTTCTATATTTTTGTAAGGCCCTTTTTCTTCTCTCATGAATTTCTGCACAGCTTTTATTCCACCAGGCAACTGGTTCTTTATTCCATTGAGTTTCTCTTTTCTTATTAATGTTACTTATTGGTTTAAGGTGTTGTGGCATATTTTTATTTGGTATATACTTTATTGCTATTTTCAGAATTTCATTGGTCAGTGTTTCCGCCCACAAGTCAGTATCATCTGATTCCATGTCTTTATATTCCATCACCTCCAGCTCTGATTGGAAAGCTTCCCAGTTTGCTTTTTTATAGTTGAAGGTAGGTTTCTCTGGTTCTGGGTTTGGAATGACATTTTCATGCATAGTTATTACAATGGGCAGATGATCTGAGTTTGTGTCTTGTAACACTTCCCAATTTACATTCGCTAGGTTGTTAGTTGCTATACTTATGTCTATTGCTGAGTCTGCCCTATTAGCTTGTGGATTAATTCTTGTTGCAGATCCATCATTTAGTATTAGTAGTTCATTGTTTTCTATGAAGTCAAGTAGGCATTTTCCTGCATTATCTGCATGTTGTCCACCCCAAGCACAATGATGGGAGTTAAAATCGCCTACTATGATTGTTTTGGGGCCTAGTCTGGTGCTTATGGCTAGTATTTCTTCATCTTTAATTGTGCCATCTTTAGCATATACATTTAGAATTGTTAGATTGTTTAGTTCAGCTGCTATAGTAACCTGGTTACCTTCTATATTGGTTGTATTAAATACTTCCCAGTCTATGATTTTAAATTTTTCGCTAACTAAGACTGCGACACCTCCTCCTCTACCTTCTTTCCTATCGTGTCTAAGTATCTTAAAGCCCTTACAACTATATCTATTATTTGGGTTTAAATGGGTCTCTTGAAGAGCATATATATCAGTATTTCCTCCAGTTTCTGATAGTAGGGGTGCAAAATTTTTTTTAATACCCCTACAATTCCACTGGATAATTCTAAATCTTTCTAAATTGAATTTTATCATCATCTAGTATACCTTTTATTTTGGTTAACTATCAATTTTGCTCTTATTCTTTATTTCCTGTACTTGTGGACCCACTATCCATCAAGTTCTCAAGAAAATCCTTATTTAAACTTGTCATTATTTCCCTAACTTCTTCCGCTAAGTGTGGTAACAGTCCCTCAAATCGTTTTTTGATAGTTTCTATGATAATTTCTTCTAGGTTGCTTTTGTTCTTTTTGACCACTTTCCTATTTTCATCCAATGCTACATTCCCTTCTCTCCCTATGTTAATCTCCTGTTTTTCACTTTCCATTCTTTTTAGTATTATTTCACTTTCTTCTTTTTGTTCAGACAGTTTGACTAGTATCATTTCATTTTCTTCTTTCAGTTCAGTCAGTTTAGCTATATCCTGGGAAATTTGGTGCTGTATGGCTTTCACTTCTTGAAGCAATGCCTCTGTACTTTTCAGTGCACTTGTGTCATCCGAGGATGTAGTTGAATCATCTGACTGGTTTTTTGGTACTCTTTTATTACTTTCTAACTTGTTCTTACTTTTTTTTTGCCATCTGTGACTTAAGCATTTTGACATCTTCTTGCACACTCTTAATTTCTGTTATAACTTTATTGTTCGTATAAGTATCATTTTCTTTTAATTCTTTAATGACAGTTGTGAAAGGGGTTTGGGTTGTTATAGCTACCCTCAATGCTTTTTTGGTCTGCTGATATACTGGGCAGCCCTGGAATCTGGCGCTGTGATTTCCTTTGCAATTAATGCATTTTCTGTTTGCATTATCCTTTTTATAGTCAGTATCTGACTTTGCCTTTTCGCATTGCGTGAAAGGGTGTGCCCCCGCACAAAACCTACATACTGCCTTCCCCCTGCAAGTGTGGCGCCCATGACCAAACTTCATGCAGTTGGAGCACTGCAACACTGGGGGAATGAAGGCTTCTGTGTTTTTTTGTGTTTTCCCAAATAGTACCGTCTTGGGGGGTTCCCTACCTTCTGTTGTTATCACTACCACTGGGGTAACGATACTCCCTTTCACCATTATTCTGTCCTTTCACTCCAATTACCCACGTATTTATACGCTTGGTCGGCCATCTTGCGAGAATCCGTGACTCCGCGCTGATTGGCTATGCCGTCAAGCAATTTCGGTCGAAAATATTTCTCGTATTTAACTTCGGGTAGGTGATCTGTGTTAATTTCTAAGCAGACAACTTAGTCGTTCTCATTACTTGCAAAAGCTATTGCCTCTTGAGATATCTCGTTTTACTCGGACAATGTGCGACTTTTCTTCCATATCAGTCTTTCCAAGATCCGTCTGTCTTTTTTTTTCTATGCATGTTAAAACCGCACTATTCATCATTTTCCGAACTGGTTGACCCACTTACGTGATCATATCCCCAGAATTATAAAAGACATTGTCTTTCTGGTTATAACCACACCTGGGTCTACATTTCCTCTATGACTCGGTGAAGTAGAATTGCCTTCTGTCAATCCCTTGATTTATAAGCAATTTATTACTGCGTGGTCCTAACACTGATTTCCTCCCTACCGGATTGTTATGCATAGACGATCTCCGTGTAGCAAGCTCTCGTTTCATTGGTCGAGCTATTTAGCATTACACATGTTTCGACGGTGTTTACTTTGTGTTGATTACCTAGATATCGAATCCCAATCGCATTATGCGACAATGGTATTATTTGGTGCCGTGACTGTCACAAGTTCATGACAACTTTGGAGTCGATCAGAATGCCGCCGCTGAAGTCATTTTTTTAAATGGAGCACTGATGATGTGGCGTGCTATGTAGAAGAGAGTGTGTGTAATAGAAGGCTGTGTGTAACAAATCTCATGTCAAATGTGATAGAATGCACTAATAACTGGTTGTGCCAGAGTGGTATATGTGTTCATTCCACGAAGGTTGTGATATCCACAGAATCTCGATTTGATTTTGTACAACCGCAATATTCTGTGCTATTGACCAAGTTAATTATGCAGCATTACATTCTGCCTGGAAAAAAACCAATTCATGAAAAGCTGAATTCTTCGTTTTATTTACGATATTTAACTACGTAAATGTTTAGTGGATATGCGAGTATGGAACTGCTTGTTCTGACAATCCAAGGATAAAACACAAGTATAATCTAAAGACAAGCAAAGGGAAGCAAGGATGCATTTGGGTAAACACCAACAACAGACATAGGCTCAAACACACACACAGACACACACATATCTTGGCAGCTAAGTATTCAAACTTGGAGGAGTAGACAGTACATTACTATAAGGATACTTGGGAATAATTGGGATTTACTGCGTAAATAGATGTTTTCAAAGCAAACGTTATCACGTCCAAAACATGCATGGGAATATTCAACTAAAATGTAAAGGAGGCAGTCGTATATATGCTCTGAAGCATGGACGAAAACATCCAAGCACTTTTGTAAATATATGAAAGTCACATCTTTCTATCTGAGAATTCTATTATTTTGCTTTGCTCCGTATATAGGTTTACAGTTTTCTCTCTGACAGAACCCATTGATGAGAAGGAAAAAAAAGAACAACAAACATTAACTGATTCCGTACGCAAGATCTTTTAAAACAAGCAATGCCTGACGGCTGGGACCGCAAGAACTTTTAAAAGACGCTGATTTATTTCGTTGTTTCTTTCTATTCTGATATTTTATACTGCCCGGAATTTATCTCGAGCGGAAGTAAACACAAAACTGGGCAAATTTCAACAAGCTTCAACGTCTTTTATTTGCGCTTGAAGGGATTTTTTCACATTTATCTTCATCTTTAATCGTCTTTTGTCGTATCGCCATAATGGCCGAAAAACACAAAGGATATGTTACTAATATGTGAACAGTGAACAAACTGTGTGATCAACCATAACTTTCTTACTTTTTCTGTGTTTCTAAATTGATTATCTGCACACAGAGAGCAGTGAAACTGTATTGTGATAACAATTTATGTTACAAGTTTTACGTTAGTCGAAAATTTTTGTTCAAAATGTCAAGTTATCTTTTTCCGTGTACATGTTATCTGTTATAACATAAACATAACATACAATTAGCTAGAAAGGCAAATGGATTTATATTGTTCATCCAATGTACTTTAATTTGATATATAATATGTTATACTTAACTCATGATTAGACACACATTGTCAGTAAACGTAAATTATGTATGTGTAAATTTTTGGGGCTTAAAAATAATTCCGTCCAGAGCTGAAAATAATTACGTAGTGTCATCGAAATGGCTGCTTTGATTTGAGCGGAGAGAAAACATTTGAAGTAAGATAGATCTGTATTTACTGCTCATGTGATAATAAATAAAAATATTACTCGACGAATTTATCGATTCAAGAACAAAACCACATCCACCAAACACAATTAGCATATTTCTATATTTGCCATTGATAGAGAACTCTGGCTCTAAAACGACTACTACAAAGATAACAACTATAGGAATAAAACAAACAATGAAAAGCGTAGAAATCATGACAACCATTTTGGCTACTTTCTGATTTCGAATAGAAACGTGGTCAGCTTTCGCTGAAGTAGTTGATGTAGTCCGCCATTTAGTAGTCTTCCGTAACTTATTTACTAATGTTATTGTACCAACAGTAATAACAAAAAATGCCCCAAACGGAACACAAACATTATTGATAGCAAAAGAAATCTTTTCAAATTTCTCTCTGTCGCCTGTATGGACAAGACCTAAAAGGGTTTTATTTTTTTGTGGAAAAAATTTGTAGCCCAACCTGTTGACAACGTACACAGGAGCAACACTTGACATCAGGAGGACGAAGATAAAGTCAATCAGAATGAATACTCTCCGGGGAGTAATGATGCTTCTCACCTGAAGGAGATAGATCATCAAAATTTGAAAATAGATAAGAGAAAATTGCATGAACACTATTTATCATTAGTTTACATTGTTGTTGTTGTTTGCGTTTGCTCGACCATATCTCAGTCTTACATGCAGGCATTTTTTTAGTGGTATGAACGCTGTGTCGTAGTTTACAGCTAGGCTGCGATATCTGCGCATTTCGGCCCGAAACATCTGATGTCAGCATGCAATTTTTACGGGTTTGCTTTCCCAGCTGTCACGAAAGGTTCAGATGTTACTGAGAATGTTGCACTGTGAAGGTAGTAATAGATACATTCTGTCCATAAGAAATCATCCTTCACTGTGTTTTTATTTCTGCTTATATTCTATGTTATATACTGAATAGGCTGACCAGTGGCTATATATCGCCAACTATCTAATTTCTATCGAATTCAAACTCCTCCCGCCATAGACTAACACGTCTGTGAAATTTCAGGCAGTGGAACAGGGGATGGCTGGCTACAATGACTTCACAAGCACTTGCACCTCAGAGTCCAAGAGAGTTAGTTAAAATATTTCCAGTAGTTTGTAGGATAAAAACTGGAATACAAATAATCTCAACCCCTGTATGATCCAGCACTATTCTGTCCTTACATACAGTGAACAAAACAAACAGTGTCAGACATTGTGCTAACATATGCACAGGACATTTTACCTCACCACCAATCACAGCCAGTTCACTGTGACTACAATTTCCTTATAAATCCTAAGTTAGGTTCCTTTGTCCATGATCTGCTTCCATATAATGATTTGGTCTAGTACAAATGTACTAAGTAATATCTTGATCGATTCATTACAACAATTCCTGTCATTCCTTCCTTAGGTTCCTGATAAATGTCAGTCTTTTAAGATATACTCTTTCAAGTACTTTTTCTAACTTAAAGTCGTATTTTTGCCATCATTCTCAATTATTCAACACTTTTCACAATGCTGGCTTTCGTCTCTAAAAGTCAACACATGCTTGCGTTTCAGCCGACAGGACATTCGTCGTGTAATATTTCTTAACACACGCTATGCACTTCCTAACACACCAGTGGACTAATCACAGCAAATATATATATATATATATATATATATATATATATATATATATATATATATATATATATATATATATATATATATATATATATATATATATATATACATATATATATATATATATATATATATATATATATATATATATATATATATATATATATATATATATATATATATATATATATATATATATATGTATATATATCCATTCTTACCCTCAGGCAAAACGTACAAGCTGTTAATGGTATCTAATGTCAGCGCCACAGTTGCGGATGGCACAGGTACATGACGATTACACGGTTACCGCTTCTTCTGTACAGTTTGAAGTTTTTGAATTTTGTGGCCTCAATTTAGCCAAGGGCAAGGTCTTATATACTAGCGCCTCCTACGTATCGGATGACATGGGTGGAAAAAGGTGTTAAGAATCTCAAAATGATGCATATTTTTGCCTTCTGTTCAATTAGTAAAAACTAGTTTTTCACTTATCTTCTTTATTTGTGGGACGTTTTGGTCATATAAAGTTTGAATTATTCTGTATTGATCTATCTATTAATTAGTTAGTTGGCAAAATGCATTTTGATATATGCATGCTTTAACTAGCTAAGTTGGGACTAACCATGATATAACGAAGCACTTTCACTCGATATTTCTATCTTACTAGAACACTATTCGAGAACGTTTTTACACCTACCTCTAACATAACATTCCCGTTGTTGAAATATATAATCCTCCTTTGTGATACTTCTTTATTCTTTTCATAATTAAATATCCTGGTCCCATCGGTTACACAGAATATGCCTCTATGTTTAAGCATAGTAGGTTTCTTAACACACAATAATAGGGGTGCATTTTTATTGGCTATTGTATCAGAAAATTATCTACATACGGCGTGCGGTATGGTCAGATTAGAAAACTGTGTTGTAAGACAGACCAAATTACGACAGAGCTCCCCTACTTAAAAGCGTGAACCACCTGGTGGAGCTTTCCTGTCTGGGTTTACAATCACAGTATTCTCCCAATAGTGGTTCACTCTGCCTTCCTTCTCTACTGGTTTTCTATAGGTGGGTGCCTAATTAAGAAATCTGCACGAACGTTCTGCGATCCAGGGATATATTCAATGGTAAACGAGTAAGGTTGTATTAGAAGTGACCACCTTAACAATTTTGCATTACCATATTTAGCTTGGGCGAGAAAAGCCAGGAGCTAGTGATCACTTTTGCACCACGAAATGCCTACCATACAGATATATTTGGAACTTCTTGATTGCCCAAACGAACACTAAACATTCTTTTTCAACTGTAGAGTAGTTTTTCTCTGCGTTATTCAATTTGCGGCTGGCATAATCAACGGGGGTTCAATTCTCCTGATTTTAATTGTGATCTTTGCAATAATGTTGCTTCCAAACCCACGTTACTAGCATCCGATCTCGCCACGAATTCCTGACTCAAATCTGGTAGTCTCAATATAGGTCTACTGGTGAGTTTATGCTTTAGCTCTGTATATGCCTGCTCACATTCTGCCGTCCACTCTATTTTGTCTGGCTTTCCTTTCTTAGTTAAGTTCTAAGAGGCACACATAGTTTTGAAATTTTTGATATATTTTTTTATAAAAACCACACAGTGAGACAAAGGATCTCACATCTTTCTTGGTTTGTGGACTTGGTGCTCTGCAATTTTTCCAAATTCTTGGGATCAGGGGTCATATTACCCTGATATACTGTGTGTCCCAAGAATTCTAATTCTTTGCAGCCAATACAACATTTTGTAGGCCTAGCAGTTAAATGTTCCTCTCTGAGTCTATCCAATAACATATCCAGAGATGCTAGATGTTCCTCAAATATTTCAGTGGCGATGAGGATGTCATCCATGAAATTTGTGATAGCTGGGTTTTTCAGGGGATCCAATAATTTTCTCATCATTCTGGAGAACACACTCGGAGCATTCTTCAATCCAAAAGGCAACATATTAAACTCATAGTGGCCTTCCTATGTGCTAAAGGCAAGAAAGGGTCTGATCTCTGGCTTCACTGGAATATGGTAATATCCCTTACTGAGATCCACATTAGAACAATATTTTGCCTTATTAAACCTGGAAAACAGTTGATTGGTATCCGGTACTGAATCCACCTAAGACTCTGTGACATCATTCAGTTTCCTATAATCTATACAACGTCTATGTTCCCCAGAGGGTTTCCTCAGCAAAACCACACTAGAGCTATAAGGAGATTAACTATGGGAAATAACACCTTCTTGCAATAAGTATTCTATCTCTCCCTTTAAAGCTTGTTCCTTAGCAAAAGGAATTGAATAGGCCCCCATACAGATTGGTGTTTGGTCTAGTAAATTCATATCATACTCCAACAAGCTGGTGTGCCCCGTTTGTCCGTTAACACGTCTGTATGATTCTCAAGAACCTTCTAAATCTGCTCCCTCTGCCCTTTTGTCAAGTGATTTCTGACTTTTACCTGCGCAGGAGTTTCGCAGGGTCTCAATGGGTATTCATATGAGGTGAGAGGTTCAATCTTCATTTTTGTAGCTATGGCCAGGGTCATTAAATGTGCACCTTTAGAAACCTTCCTATCATGATATTTCTTGATTAGGTTCACATAATAGATATTTTCTTTTCCCTTTTTGTCTATCTTGTAGTTAGTTCTAAATAACTTTTCTAAAACTTTATAAGAGCCCTACCATCCTATTTAAAGTTTATTGCTGCTGTCGGGTAACAAAAGAAACACCTTCTCCTTCACAGCTAGCTCTCTATCCTTCGCCTTCTTATTATAATATTCAGCATGTTTCCTTCTGGCTTTTCTCAGATTATCATTTGCGAATTTCCAGCCAGATTTTAATCAAGATGTCAACTCGTTCACATACTGGTATGATGAGGTTACAGTCTCTTCTGCTTTCTCATCTGTCCATGTCCTCATTAAGGCTTCTAATGGACCTTTGATGGGCCGACAAAATAACAATGTTGCCGGTGCCATTCCTGTTAAACTGTGTGGGACTTCCCGATATGCAAACAATGCAGCGAGTAATTAGAGATCCCACGTATCAGGTTTTTTGTGTGCCATCTTCCGCAGGATAGAAATAAGAGTTCCATTGAATCTTTCTTCCTGCCCGTTCCCTTGGGCGTGATAGGAACTACAGTTAAAGTGCCTTTCTTGGAAGATCCTGAATCCTTCTTCAGTTAGTCTCCCCTTGAACTGAGAGCCATTATCAGTCAAGATTTGGTTGGGAAAACCTAACCTAGTGAATATTGTAAGTATCGCCTCGGCCACATGTTTTGAGTCTATTGATGACATGGCTACTGCCTCTCCCAACATAGAGCAAGTGTCCACCATAGTAAGAATATAGCTGTTTCTCTACTTGGTTCGTGTGAGAGGTCCAACAATATCTACTGCAACTCTCTCAAATAGAGTTCCTATGATAGGCATTTCTCCAAGAGTTGCAGGTGAAGTCCAATGCTTTGGAGCTACCCTTTGACATTCTGGGCAGGATTTGACGTATCTTCTTGCATCTTCAGTAATTTCTGGCCAGAAATGTTGACAAGCTATCCGTTGTCCCGTGGCACTAATTCCCATATGTCCACTGAAAGGTATAGCATGTCTTAAGTCCATCACCTTTTCCCTATATGAAGAGGGTAGAACCAGTTGTCCATGGCCATTGGATCCTGTTCCAGCTTCCCTATGAAGCAATCCGTTCTTCATATAAAAGTCTCCTTTATTAGGACGGGTATGGCTTTTTGGTAGTTTTCGAAAGCAAGGCTTTAAAGAGCTATCCTCAGCCTGTGCCTTCCTCATCTCCTCTGGATGAGTATTTATAGGGGTGTCTTCCTCTTTCCTAGATTGTGACCTGGTCTGTACTGCTGCGATGATCACAGGTCGTTTGCGGCTTCTTAAAAACACATATCTACACTCCTGGCTATTGAAAATGTCATGGTTGCTATCTCCGTGGTTGCTCCTTGCATCTCCACTATTTCTGCGGTATATTGGTCAAGATGCACCAGGGTAGAACTCACAACTGCGTCAAAATCCAATCCTGTATCATAAAGGCACATGATAGTAGCACCATTACAATTTACTTCTTCACACACATGGGGATGTTGAAGGTCTGTCTGTCTTGTAGACAGTTCCTTGGTTCTTTGTTCCCTGTTGGGAGGCATGGAGCGAGATATGGAGGATTTTTCTTCTTACAATCCCTAGTATTATGGTTGTTCATTTTACAAATTTTACACCATTACACTCCCTGTTTATAGGGTTTCTTATCTTGTGCCTGAGGGTTCATGTCTCTATGATCAAATCTAGGTTTGTCATAGTCTTGTTTGTATTTTTGGTGTTGGTCCCTATGTTCAAACTTATTCTGGTTTTGTGGGGCTCTACTACTATCTCCTTGTTTCTTCTTAACTCCAGCTATTTCTGACTGAGCTGCTTGATATCTCTCAGCAACTGTTAAGATCTCCCCCAATCTCTCTGCACCTTGTTCCATAAGAAATTTTCTCATGTCTGGAGGCATAGACTCTCTTACTTGCTCCATCATGACCATTTCTTTTAGGTCTTGACACTTTCCAAGAGTAGTCCACTTCTCCAAGTAAGTTTCTAATCTTGCAGAGAATTGGTGGTAAGTTTCTCCAGAAAGTAGCTTGGCAGTTCTGAATTTCTTCCTATAAAATTCTGAGTTATTTTCATAGCGAACCAGCAATGCCTGTTTCAAGATTTCATAATCTTCTTGGTCCTCTCTGCCAAGTTTTGTGAAAACTTCATAAGAAGCTCCTCTCAGCACTTGTGATAACGTACGGCTCCATTTCTCTTTCTCTGGGCCATAGTTAGTAGCTAATCTCTCATACCTACATAAAAAAGACTCAATATCATCTTCTTTCTCCACAAATGGATCCAAGTACAAATTTATGGCTCCATTTGAGGCGCCTTGACTTGCACTAGTGTCAGATGTAGTTGGACTACTTCCATATACTGGAACATGTCCTTGAAGTTCAAGCTCTTTCAGTCTCAACTCATGTTCTCTTTGCAATCTCTTTTCTTTGGCCTCCATTAACCTAGATTCCCTATCAGCTTCTATTTGTAATCATTTAGCTTCAGCTTCCCTATCAGCTTCTAGTTTCTTAGCCTCCCTATGTTGCGCACATATTCTTTTGTATGGAATTATGCGACGCACGGATTACTGTAGGTAGGTAGGTATACAAATGTATTGTATGACTGTTTGATATGAACAGTATTTATTTTGAAATGCTCTCATGGTCAAAGTTATATCACCCATGATTAATTCATACTTTTGTTTGTGTGGGTGATCTCTCTTGAATATCGTTTTGGCGGATGGATCTAGACTCCGTTCATTCTATTCTTTGTTCGGACAGAAAACAGATTATTCTTGCTTAGGTTTATGCAGGGATGTTTATGGTCCGAGTCTATGTTTACTCAGTGTCTGTTGGAGACGATTCGGTCTTATATCGGGTTATTTTTGTATGTCTATGTCGGACTATTTTCCTTGTACTGTATTTTGGGATCAGGTGCTTTTCGGCGCATGAAGATACGTTAGGGAGTTCTTCGGTGATGTAGAAGCCTATGGCGGGAAGTCATGTCTTAGACCTGCCCGAAGTTTGTGATATCTTTTCTGATTATGGGAACAAAGATAGTTTCTTCTGGGATGGTTAAATCCATGAGTTCCCTAGTGTTCATTCCATAACGCGAGGAGAAGAGCGTTTCTGTGTTTGCTAGTGGTTTTTTTCTTAGGCCAAGGTAAAAAAAAACTGTTTACTGAACTTTTTCCATTCCTAGGCCTAATATGGGCAGACAGCTACATGAATTGAGCCATGTCAGTATGTCGGAACGACATGTTATCTAGCAGCACTGATTATGTATATATGCAGCAACTATGAGGAAAGAATATGCTGAATGTTATAGAAACAGTTATGTTCATGAACTGAATCTTTAATGAAGCTTCATTGTGCGTCGTTATCGTCAACGAGGTTCACAAGACTAGAAGCTATTTTGGAATGCTATTTATTGTTGATCATTTACCAGAAAACAGGGACGCCCTTATTATCAGGTGATGATAAAGAGATCATACTTATGAAAGGAAAACCTACTATTGGTAGTTTAACGTTTTCTCAGGAAATATTGGAGGAACTGTATTTAACGGAATGTTCGCTAGAGTGCAAGTTACGTTTATGCTAAAGAGGTTCGATCTAGGAATCAAGTTGGAACCTTGTATATTAACTGACATGATCAGTCAGTAAGGCCTGATGAATATTTATATAAGTTATGGAACTCTGAATGCTTGTATACTGACGTTCCATTATGATCATTGTGATTTGATGATTTTCTTCAACATGAATGCCAATTTATTATTGTACACCGTGGGTCAACAATATGCTATTGATGTCGACCTATGTTCCTGTAACTGTACCCGTTCTGTCCAAGTGTGTGCGTCAAATTAAACTATTGAAACGTTCCCCGTAGTCTGCATCAGTAACTTCTAGATACGCATGAATGAGTGTTTGAACCTTCAGTCAACTCCAGAACAGTCTACACATTCGCGTATTGACATTTATTGCAACACTCATTATCAACAATGCATTCTTGTCGGGGCCTCATTGAGTTCCAGGACAAGATGACCTGTATACCTGACACTGTGCCCGGTTATTAGAGTTGACCAGTTACACCAATACACCTTTACAACGTGCTCTGATATATACACAGTTACGATGAAGCAAGAACCAGCTTTATCACCTATCAGCTTCTATTTGTAATCTCCGTTCTATTTCGACCTTCCTATCTTCTTTTTCTATATACTTAGCACACTCAGAAGTAACATACTGAATAAGAGCTTCCCCACTTAAGCCAAACTTCTTTGCCGACTGCACTGTAGCAGAAATAAACTTTGCCAAGTCTGCCATTCTCAAGCACTCTTATCAAAATTAATAGCAAACTTAATTGAAACATTTAATTAATTAATTAAAACCACTGTCAGCGTATTCAGTCACCAAATTTTTGTTTTGTATTCACCGTTCTGTGGCCTAATGGATATGAAAGCAGTTTCATAAGCCAGATATACCAGGTTCGAAACCTGCTGCAGGCGGTTTGGTAGCATATCGCTTTGTGTGGATTTTTAACAATGGTATAAGCGCCGAACCGTTCAGAAAGCAATGGCAAACTACTGAATGAAAAATAATTGCCTAGAAAACCTACTGCTAACCATAAGACTGACTTTCTCAAAGAAAAGACGCCAGGGTAGTGCTGACATCTCGGGACTGAAACCCCATCGTCACGAAAAGGTTCAGATGTAAATTGAGAATGTAAGATATCCTGGACAAAAAGCTGTATCAGGTGATACCAGGATAGTGCCAAGTAAGAGACTGGTCTTTCAAGAAATACCCCCTTTTCTGAAAGAATAAGGGTGTTGTTACGTGCATATTTTGACGCACATATTACAAAAATCGATATGGCTATTTAATATGGGAAAAATATAGACATTCATTCATTTGTGTATGAAAATGCTGTCTATGGTAAAAGCGAGAGAATCCATGTTCGATTCACACTTTTGATTATAGGAGTAATCGTTCTGGATATTGATCCGGCGCATGGATTTTGCTCTCATGCCTGTACCTATTTTTTAGGGCCAGAAAATAGATTAATTTGCTTATTAAGTTTATGGCCTGAATTCATATGTATTACATATTATTAGTACAAGTAGAATCAGTCCTATATTGTATATTTTGGATGGGTAGGAGATTTGATGCAGAACAGAAAAAATTAGAAGTTGCAGCTGAACAGGAAAAATTAGAAGTTGCAGCTGAACAGAAAAAATTAGAAGTTGCAGCTGAACAGAAAAAATTAGAAGCTGCTGCAGAACAGAAAAAATTAGATAGAGAGGCAGAAGAGAGAAAAGCAATAAGAGAACATGAGTTTGAATTAGAGAAATTAAAATTGACATGTATGAGTAATGTTAATCAGGCATCTGGTGGTAATGTTAAACCCTTTGTGTACAAGGTCAAGGTACCAGCGTTCAACTCTGCCAGTGATGACATAACATTTTGGCTTTCTAGATTTGAACGGGATTGTCGAGCTCATAATGTTGACAAATCACAGTATGTGAATCAGTTGTCTGAAAATCTAAAAGGGGACTCTCTGAGTAAGTTATATTTTGTTGAAGAGGCCGACAAGGATAATTATGATGCTGTTAGGGCAGCTTTGATAAAGAGATATCAGCTGTCTGAGGAAGGTTATCGTCTTTTGTTTAAAACAATGAGGCATGAGGTAGGTGTAGAATTCTCAGAATTCATCTCAAAAGCACGAATTACACTTTCACGATGGATTGAATTATCCAAAACAGAGAAAACATTTGATGGTCTTACGGATTTATTGCTAAGAGACAAGGTCATGTCTTCTGTAAATAAATCATTCCTAGAGTTCTTACATGAGCATAAACCTAGTACATTAAAGCAAATGGAAGAATATTGTGACCAGTATGCCACGGCACACCCTGACATGATTCTTAGTAACTCTAACATTAAAGAGAGTATGCCAGTTGCTTCGGCAACAGAATATAATCAGAATTACTCACACAAATTCCAAGGATCTAAAAATAAATTTGATAAAAAGGTTAATTGGAATAAGTATCAAAACCAAGATAACCACTCAAATCAGAGTTCTTCTTTGAAGAACTGGAATCGGGCTGATAGTCCTCGACACGCGAGGGGTACCCATAATTTTAGACATTCTCGAAAGGGGAGTAGCTATAGAAACTACCCAAGTTCTTCATGGAGAGAAAAGAACCAATATTACAGGGATACTCAGTATAATGAGCGTGATGATTATGATCATGAATATTATGATTCAAACCCAAATAGGGGTTATAACAGAGGAAATAATAATTATAGAGACAATCATAACCGAGGTAGATCACAACACAAAAGACATGGTAAATCGTATTACCAGGCTAACTCTGCACAACAGGAGTTCCACGACACCGATAATCAGAATAATGATAAAAAAGACTCCAATAGTGTAGCAAATTCCGCTTTCGATTTTGCTAGAGCATCTGAGTGTTCGCAATGCAAAACATTATTCGATCCAACCACAGTTTCTACTTTAAGCTGCGGTCACCCGCTTCCCGCTCTTTCTGCGTCAATCGCGCATAATGGAAGGGGCGCTCTTGTTTTTAATAGAGGCTTAATAGATGGTACTCCGGTATCAATTCTTTTCGATTCGGGGTGCACTACCATTGGAGTGAGGCAATCACTCGTAAATCCTTCTCGAGCTACAGGCAATATAGTCAAATGTGTAACATTTGGTGGCACATTGGAGAAGTACTCCACTGCCATTATCAATATTGCTACGCCTTTCTTTACAGGAGAGGTGCAAGCATGTCTCTTGCCGAATCCGATCGCTGATCTTATCATCGGTCGCATTCATGGAGTGAAAGAATGCACTCCACAACAAATTTCTAATTGGGAAAATGTTAATATGCAATCTGCTAATGCAGTAATCACTAGGGCTCAAGCTCTTAATATGCCACAATCTTCACATTCTGAAGATAATGATGCGCAGATCCAAGATGATCCCTTGGAGATTTCCCATGATTCCTTTATCAAACAGCAGGAAGATGATCCTACTCTAAAAAAATTCTTTACTCTGTCAACGAAAGGTGATCCGAATAAGGATACAAATCGTAAATCTTGGATTACGATGAGGAATGGCGTATTTGTACGTATGGTACAAGACTCCGCTAAGTCCATTCATTCTCAAATCCTTGTGCCTAAAAATATGAGAGTTAAAATCTTACAGCACGCTCATGATTCGCAGTGTGCTGGACATATGGGTTTTTCCCGTACTAAAGCTAGAGTTCTTCAATCTTTCTTTTGGCCTGCTGTGAATAAGGACATACGAATCTATTGTCGATCTTGTAAAGTATGTCAAGAGATTAAATCCAGAGGTCCACGCCATGATGCACCTATTCAGGCTGCAGACATTCCCATTCGACCATTTCAAAAAATGGCGATAGACATCATTGGTCCATTTAAGATAAAGTCTGCTAGAGGACACCAATTTATTTTGACGTGTGTTGATATGTGCACACGTTGGCCGGAGGCTGTTCCTCTAAAGAGCATAACTACTGCTGATGTCGCAGATGCTCTTTGGTTAATATTTTATCGTCTGGGGTTTCCAGCAGAAATATTATCCAACCATGGTACCCAACTCTTATCGGATACCATGTCTCAAGTAATGTCGACTCTTAAGATAGAGAGATCGCTGAGTAGTATTTATCATCCTATGTCCAATGGGATGGTGGAACGTTTGAATAGAACTCTGAAAAACCTACTAGGTAAGATAACAGAAGATCATCCTCAGGATTGGGATAGGGTTTTACCCGCGGCTCTCTTTGCATATAGAGAGGGCGCCAACGAACATACAGGATTTTCTTCCTTTTAACTTGTCTTTGGCGCGAAACCGCGAGGTCCTATGTCCTTACTTCATGATCTTATAACTGCTGATAATATTGTCGATGACACAAAATCCTCTTATGAATATGTCATCGCACTTAGACACAAGATTATTGAAGCATGCAAATTGGCAACTGCTTCTTCTGAATTTGCGAAACAGAAGGCAAGGGAATTTGCCAATAAAAAGAGATGCTTGCGACAACTTTGTCCAGGTGACAAAGCATTTGTCTTGCTACCTTGTAGGGAAAATAGACTTCTTATTTCTTGGAAAGGTCCGTACGATATAATATCAAAAGTTTCCGATGTTGACTATATCGTCGATATTAACGGGAAGCGTAAAACCTTCCACATCAACATGCTCACGGAATTCCATGAACGTCCTGATTATTTACAACCTGTTTTCCAGGCAACGGACGATTTTCCAGTCCAACATGGACAATACTCATCTCTGTCAGTAATACAGGATGAGGAAACGAGTTTCTCGGATGTAAATTTACCTTTTCCAATGATTCCTCTTCACTCTAATGAATCATGGAAAGATGTTGCAATTTCTCCAGAATTATCTCCAGGAGAGCAGAAACAAGTTTCTACTATGTTAGAACAATTTCAGGATGTCCTTACTGACATTCCTGGTCAAACTGATGTCATTCAACATGACATTATTCTTACTGACCATAGTCCTATAAGAGTCAGACCGTATCCTATCCCGATACATTTTCAAGCACAGGTAGAGAAAGAGTTGGATGAGATGATAGAGTTAAAAATTATTGAACCATCCACATCAGCATATTCTTCGCCGATGGTTATTGTACGAAAAAAAGACAATAACATACGTCTTTGCGTGGATTATCGCAAATTGAATCAAGTGACTAAATTTGATGCTGAACCTATGCCTTTACTAGAAGAGCTACTTACGAGACTATCGAATTCTCATTTCTTTACTAAACTCGATTTGTCTAAGGGATATTGGCAAGTTCCACTATCCGAACACGCCAAACCGTTTACTGCTTTTTCGACGCCTAGGGGTCTATTCCAATGGAATTTCATGCCTTTCGGTCTTATGAACGCCCCTGCAACATTTGTACGCATGATGCGTCGAATCCTATCTCATCGCTCAGATGTCATTGCGTATCTTGATGACATCTATCTTTTCAGTGATACTTGGAACGATCACTATAATGGGATAAATGAACTATTGTCTATCTTACGCGAGCATAACCTGACAGCGAAACCATCGAAAGCATGTATTGGTTTTAGCGAAATATCTTTCTTAGGACACCGTGTTGGTCATGGGTTCCTAAAAACAGAAGACCGTAATACAAGTAAGATACTTAACATTTCTATTCCTAAGACTAAAAAGCAAGTGCGAAGTCTCTTAGGTCTAATACAATTTTATGGACGATTCATTCCGAATCTGTCCTCCATTATGTCACCTCTTTCTTCCTTGCTAAAGAAAGGGTCTCCTAATGTAGTCCATTGGACTCAAGAATGTCAATCCTCTTTGGATAAGGTTAAAACTACGTTTTCTACTTCACCTATCCTAGTATTGCCTTCTAAGGATAAGACATTTATTCTTCGTAGTGACGCTTCATCCACCGGGATCGGAGCAGCACTAATGAAAGAGTACTCTGGAACTCTGCATCCTGTGATGTATATTTCTCGGAAATTAAATGCCGCAGAGAAGAATTACTCGGTCCTAGACCGTGAATTATTGGCTATGGTTTGGTCAATCCTTAAACTGCAAAGATTTCTTCTGGGCGCGCATTTCATTGTGGAAACTGACCAGAAAGCTCTTACGGCTATTCAGAGTAAAAATCTGAAGAGCGCGAGATCAACGCGATACGCGATTGCTCTACAGCCATTTCATTTTTCGGTGCGAGCTATCCGTGGGTCAGAAAATGTGATGGCAGATATTTTGTCTAGATGCCCACATGATTCATAACTGTTATACAACTTTGATACAGTTGTTTCTATGTTGAAATGTGTACACATATGTAATATATCATATATTGATTGTAACACTACTTAGCGGTTCATTGATATTTATTCACCGCTGATCTTTCAATGTTTTTTTCGTCTTTGATGATCATGATGTTAAGATATCTTAGATGAAATTTATGTATAAACTAATGTGGAAATGTGTCATTGCTAATATTGTAGTATGCGTTGGTGACACCTCTCTGGAAATATTAATACTTAGAGAAGTACCTTCTCTAAGGTCAAAAAACTTATGCTTATCATCTGCGCATTGTTATTGGTGCGTTGTGAGCCTATTGTATGTTGCTCCTAGATGTATTTCAAAAAAAAAATGTACCATTTTTTTTTCCCGAGGCTTGTGGTAATCTGTTACGTGCATATTTTGACGCACATATTACAAAAATCGATATGGCTATTTAATATGGGAAAAATATAGACATTCATTCATTTGTGTATGAAAATGCTGTCTATGGTAAAAGCGAGAGAATCCATGTTCGATTCACACTTTTGATTATAGGAGTAATCGTTCTGGATATTGATCCGGCGCATGGATTTTGCTCTCATGCCTGTACCTATTTTTTAGGGCCAGAAAATAGATTAATTTGCTTATTATGTTTATGGCCTGAATTCATATGTATTACATATTATTAGTACAAGTAGAATCAGTCCTATATTGTATATTTTGGATGGGTAGGCGGGACTAGATTCTTGTTACGCCGCTGTAGCGGAAGTAGGAGTTGTCTTAACGAGTTGTGAGGAGTTCCGATGTACCGTGACAATGGCGGGTACGCCTTTTCTAGGGCTGGCAGATTCTTAAGGAAAAATGATTTATGAAGTGGTTTTTCTTCTATAGGAGATTGTTCCTCTACTAGAGTTTGTGTTAGAGACTCTCCTAAGGTACGGTACCATGTATGATTCGGACTCCATGTAATGCCAGTCCCTGTTATTGATGATCTCAGGTCGGTTAGACCTAGCTGGAATTTTGTGCTTCACAACGCTAGGGTCAAGTTTGTATCGACGGAGATGACGGGCTCCATACTATAATTATGTCTACGTGAGGTAACTGGATTACTGTAGATCTGTATGGAGGAACTTTATGAAATTATGCATATGTATTGCATATTAACTTTGGCTTTTAATATATCCTCCTGTGAGCGAGTGAGCGACAACTCAGGAAGGCGGCCATGTTAAATTCCTGTCATCATACTTTAGTATCACTGTCCAAAGAACGGGGCATGTATCTTATTACTCGGACAGTGACAAGGAGATCTCAATCTTGATAGAAACCCCCTTTTCGTGGTTTGATAATATACTACAAACTATGGACGTCAAGCAACTTTAGTAGTTTACCGATCCGCCTTCACTGACGCGTTTAGTCAGATAGGGGATGCGGCCATAATGTATCATGACATTGAACTTTTGATGTACTACCCATTATTTATGAATGTGTCATGACTTCAGATCTGCTATGTATGCCTACAAATCGATATGTCAACATACCCATGATGTACTCGTATGTCCCAGTGTGTACGTCTGAATAAATTGTGTAAACAAAGATCCTAACAGTCTGCATTGGTGCCTTGTAGACACATGTGTATGAGTGATTATATTGGTCAGCACACGAACAGTACACCATTCGCGTTAATCACAGTCTACACTTCTACTCCATACATACACCATCCTGCGTCGGTTGAAGTGACCAAGTTTAAGGCCTGCTTCCCCTGGAGCCTTAGAGGGAAACTACTGTTGACAGCCACCTTTGCCTTCCCTAACTCAGGACTAGGGTGAGTTACCCATTTATAGCTGGGTAGACTGGAGCATGCCTGATCTCAACAACACATCACGCTTCTTTACAGACTGACACTTTACAGCGTGGGAAAGAAAGAAACTTTACAGGTGTATTGACATCAACGGTTAAGATCAGCTGTATAAACTTCCAGGTGTGATGAGAGTGAATGTCCTGAAAGTCTATTTGCTCCCTTTCAAGATCCTCCTATGATATTATGTATTATTATTTGATGATGTTGGCTAATTTTGCTAGAGGTATTAATTTATGATCTATCTCTATAACTATAATATATATCAAACAAAACTTGTAACTCAATGTAAATAATATCAGCAAGTCTGATAGTACATATTTACAATTTTATTTAACCTATACCGGTTCTCTTTTCGGTTAGGTAATTTAAAGAAATTCAAAGATATTTACAGCATAAAATAAATAAACATAGAAACATTATTTATAAAACAGAATCCTGTCTTGAAAGTTTTATTTTTCTCTACACTGATTAATTATTATAATTCACTATAGTTTGTCACTAAGTTGAACTGAGAAGGTAGTAATAGATAAATTCTGTCCGAAAGAAATCATCCTTCACTGTGTTTTTATTTATGTTTATATTCTATGTTATATACTGAATAGCTGACCAGTGGCTATATCGCCACTTATCTGTTGGTTGCGGAATTCAAACTCCTCCCACCATAGACTAACACGTCTGTGAAATTTCCGGCAGTGAAACAGGTGGTTGCTGGCTACAATGACTTCACAAGCACTTGCACCTCAGAAAGCAAATAGAGTTAGTTAAAAATACTTCTAGTAGTTTGTATGATAAAACCTGGAATACAAATAATCACAACCCCTGTATGGTCCAGCACTATTATATCCTTACATACAATGGACATAACAAACAGTGTCAGATATTGTGCTAACATATGCACAGGACAATTTACCACACTACCAATCACATATATATAGTCATTCTTACCCTCAGGCAAAACATACAAGCTGTTAATGGCATCTAATTTCTGCGCTACAGTTATGGATGGCAAAGGAACGATTACACAGTTACCGCTTCTTCTATACAGCTTGAAGTTTTTGAATTTTGTGGCCTCAATTTAGCAAAGGGCAAGGTCTTATAAACTAGCGCCTCCTACGTATTGGATGACATGGGTGGAAAAAGGTGTTAAGAATCTCAAAATGAGGCATAGTTTTGCCTTCTGTTCAATTAGTAAAAACTAGTTTTTGAATTATATTCTTTATTTGTGGAACGATTTTAGTCATATAAAGTTTGAATTATTCTGTGAATTATTCTGTATATATTTATCTATTAATTAGTTAGTTGGCAAAATGCATTTTGATATATGCATGCTTTAACTAGCTAAGTTGGGACTAACCATGATGTAACGAAGCTCTTTCACTCGATATTTCTATCTTACTAGAACATTATTCGAGAAAGTTTTTACACCTACCTCTAACATAACATTCCCGTTTTTGAAATATATAATCCTTCCTTGTGATACTTATTTATTCTTTTCATAATTAAATATCCTGGTACCATCGGTTACATAGAATAGGCCTTTATGTTTAAGTATAGTACGTTTCCTAACACACAATATTAAGAGTGCGTTTTCATTGGCTATTATATCATAAAGTTCTCTACATATGGCGTGCGGTATGGTCAGATTAGAAAACTGTGTTGTAAGACAGACCAAATCACGACACCAGCTACCCCTCGCTGGTATGTAAGCTTTACCTCATGCCCACACAAAAGTACAGTGATATGACTGCGCCAGTGCACGTCTTTTGATCTCACATGCAACTCTGCCTCACAGCCCGTACTAGGAGGCCCCTTTCTGTGGAAATCACACACAGCCCGTGAGGCAGCGTTCGCCGAAATTAATCTAGAAAGAGAGTGTACATGTATGCGTACGTGATTAAGAGACAGAGAAGCCAGACGGGTGAAGGAAATATTAAGCAGATGAATATTCTAATGAAAAATATATTATATATTTCATGATACGTATTTCTGTAAATGTCTTTACAATTTAACTAACATTTACTTTAAAAAAAAAAAGCCACACTGATTACACTGACAAACAACATTTTTCTTTCTTATATAAGAATAAGTGTTCTTAGGTCAGTTTCTTGCGCTGATTTCAAATTTGAAATCCGTTTATCTCTATCACGTCGGGTTCTTAAGATATTTGTGAATAAATATATTTTTGGGAAACCGTTCTTTGCCACGTTTCATTTTTACTATATAACTTTTAAAAAATTAATAAAATGCAAAATAATTCTACTTTTTATACTGCTAAAAGATGCATGACATATGTTACGTTATATTTCAAATAGTTACTGTATTTTGAAATAATTCTGAGTGAAATATGGCTTCTAGAAGTTGCAGAAATTCGGCTGATCTGTTCTGTTACGTGTGCGGATATTTTACCGATCGTGTTCACCAGAAAAACTTTACACCATTGCTAAAGAAAGCATATGAACTTTATTTCGATTCGAAAGTTGATGATGCAAATAAATCTTGGAAGCCAAATGCAGTTTGTTCGACTTGTGCAAATACATTGGCAGGTTGGTTACGAAAATCGCCGAAGCATAAGTCGATGCCTTTTGGAGTGCCAGTAATATGGCGTGAACCGACAAATCACGCTACTGATTGTTACTTCTGCTTGACAAATATCTGTGGTTTCACTTTTAAAACTAGAAAGTCTGTGGTTTATCCAAATATTGAATCGGTTTCGAAACCAGTGCCTCATGATCCAATCACGTGTCCGATCCCAGTTCCACCAGAACAATATCCGTTGGACGTGAATGAACCATCAGAAAGTGATAGTTTACCTGCTTTAGAAACTAATTCTGACTCGGATTATGTACCGGTGAATGATGGTGTTCACTTAATTAACCATTCAGAACTTTCAGATCTAATACGTGATCTCGCTCTCACCAAAGGACAAGCGGAATTACTCGGTTCGCGACTCAAAGAATGGAATCTTTTAGCGCCCAATACTCCGATATCTAAATTTCGTCATAGACACAGAGAACTTGTTCAATACTTTGAGATGGATGATGACATTTGCTATTGCAAAGATGTAAAAGGTCTAATGGTGCACCTCAGTCATGAGCACATAGTCAACGAACGGCGATTTTTCATCGACTCTTCCAAGACTAGTCTAAAAGCCGTGTTATTGCATAATGGAAATTTATTTTCATCAATTCCAGTCGCCTACTCTGTTCATATGAAAGAAACTTATGACAATATGGCTATACTTTTGGCCAAAAAAAAGTACAATGACTACCAATGGCGGATTTGTGGAGACCTAAAGGTCATTGCAATTCTCACGGGCATGCAGACTGGGTATACTAAATTTTGTTGCTTCCTATGTGAATGGGACAGCCGCAACAGACAGGAACATTATGCAAGAAAGGTGTGGCCTATCAGGGATCGTATGCAGCTCGGGCATAAAAATGTAATACACGAGCCATTAATTAACAAAGACAGCATCATTTTACCACCGTTACATATAAAGTTGGGGCTCATGAAGAATTTCGTAAAAGCGTTAGATAAAACGAGCAAAGCTTTCACTTATCTTCGAGAAGAGTTTCCGCAAATTAGCGATGCAAAGATGAAGGAAGGTATCTTTCTGGACCTCAGATTAGGAACGTTATTGCAGACAAACAATTCGAGAACTTGTTACATGGTAGTGAACTTCGCCCATGGATGGCATTCAAATCGATCGTCGATAACTTTCTGGGAAATCACAAATCTGTCGACTATGTGCATATTGTTAAGCAGTGCAAAGATGCATACAGAATTATGGGCTGTAACATGTCCCTCAAAATCCATTTGCTCGATTCGCATCTTGACTTTTTCCCTGACAACCTTGGCGAAGTCAGCGATGAACACGGAGAACGATTCCATCAAGATATCGCCGTAATGGAGTCACGTTATCAAGGACGGTGGAGTGTGACCATGCTTGCCGATTTCTGTTGGATGCTTCATCGCGATGTACCACATGCCATTCACCGAGGAAAGTCGACTGCAAAGAAATTCATGCCTACATAACTGTTATACTTCTTGTACAAATGATGTTGTAATACTGTATGCGTTGTTAAAAAAATTCAATTGCATATTTCTAGAGATCCCGACCTGATAGAGAAAAACGGTTTGCAGATTTAAAAACAGCGCATTAAAATTGACCAGAAAAACATAGAAATGTTAGAGAAAGAAAAAAAAAATTTTTTTTTGTTAGTCAGTGTTATCAGAACTAGTAGAAACATAACAACTATCAGGAATACCCTTTTTTCGTTACTGTACTATCGAAGCAGCTGCAAGAACAATCTGTTGTTAAAATAGCTTCTGAGCAACTTCTTGACTAAGCTGTTATAACGTTTTTACTCTCATGTCACTGGGGTTGGAACCTGGTAGCATCACACTCTAGTATACTCTTGAGTTGGGAAAGGCAAAGACAGCGATGAAGGGAACTGATCACCCCACCTTATAAAATAAGCTGGACCTAGTAAGATGAAGTCTCAAACACATCACTCCCCTACGGCAGTTTCTGCTATGCGATAACCTACTTAATTTAAATTCAATGCCAAATTCAGAATCTAATGGGTCAATTCTGGTATAATCAGGGACGTTATCTTTGTATCAAAGATTCCCTAGTCACTCGGACTCGCGAATGAGCAAGATGAAGAGAAGCCCTGGCTAAATCCGACTATGGGCACCTTTCATTTCTTATTTTCTTTACTTTAATGACGTTAATTGTTCTTTATTTAATATTGCATTTAATTACTATAAAACAAACAAGCTCGTCAATGCCTATAGAGCTAGGACAGACAAGACACATGTTAAGAAAACCAGTTGATAATAATACAAGCTAGTCAAATTTTGGAATCCTCAGGACAACAAGATGGAGACCAGAAAACTCACTGAGAAGAGAACCGGAGGAAGATAAAAGGAATAAATAAAGACAGGAAAAATGTTGACCGGATGTCAAACATCAGCATGGGACCGAAGACGCAGCAAAAGTGATGAATGCAGTCAGTGATCCATAGCTTGACTGCTTGCGTCAGGGTCAGCGAATCAGATCTGACAAAGACCCTTCCCCACCTCCAAGTGGTGGTCCTGAAAACAGGCTGCATAACTGTAGTCTGGCTGAGAGAGTAGGGGTCGAAGAGGGAAGGCAAACCCTGTCCCAAAAAATACCGTGCTGAAGTCGGGTGTGTCGGCCAAAAGGCGCAAATATCGCAGCTTCGCTTTAAACGGGCACAACGCCACCAACGTCCTTTTTAGGACGAACAAGGAAGAAGAAACATCAGCGTGATTTTGAAGGCTTTTTGTTGACCTGGGCTTCAATAGCAGCTGAACAATATTGATAAATTAATTAAGTGATTAAAACTGCTGACCCTCAATATGGAATCATTATGTTATCAGTTTAGTGATCAGTTGTAAAAATGTACGAAACGTTCCCAGTAGACTTATGCCCTAATAAAAGTTTTTTTTTTTGTATTTATGAATACAAACCTTTAAAGGAGCTGTTATACAAAGACATCTCTCAATTGTAACTACGGCAGTGATCCAGCCAGTTACTCGTGCAAAGCTCGCATGCGTCAGAGCAGTGGTCAGGTACTGAACTTCTATGGCATCGTAAGGTAGGTCGAGTGCGATGAAGGGTGGTGAAAAACAAATATTTGTCCAAACCATCGTTGTTAGTGAGCCCAGATCAGCTACCGCTAGACCTGGGTAAACATAAGCATAAATGTATATCCCAATGTTTAAACAATTTTAAAGCTTATTATGTTCATGTCGCAGTTGCATTTAAGATATATCCATCTAAAAGCTAAAGTTTTAATACAACTGAACTGTGTAATTTTTGAGTGTCCTTTCTTATGTTTATTAGGTTTTAGTATTATTTTCTTTAATTGTGTCACATAATTTGTCGTTCGCATTTACTCATCATCTCTCTCTCTCTCTCTCTCTCTCTCTCTCTCTCTCTCTCTCTCTCTCTCTCTCTCTCTCTCTCTCTCTCTCTCTCTCTCTCTCTCTCTCTCTGCAACTGTCGTGTGGTGTATTTGGGGAAACTACGACAGTAGTTATCGCCGGAATAGATTATGATATATTAAGTAGAAGGTCTCCAGATATTGGCTCGTTAAGAAAATAGAGACCTTTCCAAGATAAGGACAAGAAGAAGAGAATGCGATTGCTTTCCAACGGGACAGTATTTTCTGGTGAATTATTGAACGAAATCTGTTTCCCCACGACCTTATCTTCTAGCCTTAGATCCCGTAACAGAGAAAGCCCCAACCTTATCTGAGTGTAGAAAGTTACCTATATGTAAATATTTAACAACAACTGAACGAGTGATACATTAACAAACTAGATAATCATCAGACGATTAGTGGGTTTATTAAATTGTATTAAACATCAACACACGTATAGGGTTAGTAATGATTAGAACATGATGATGGTGAAAAACTCTTCACATAAAAACACACAGATGAGATATCAATATCGTATTTAATGAAACAGAAGGATGAATTTGTGTCAAGCTAAATGATAATGATGTGATATGATACGTGTTCCCAAAATAGTGAGTAATCTACACAGTCCATGTGTCTCTAAATGCTTCTCTCGGGTAAGATGATTCCCATGTATGCATATAATGTTCCAAGTTGTTATAATTTATGTCGAATGGATATCTCAAAGTCAAGGACGTTCTGATGAAATCTTTTGGTGTACTAAGAACGTTGACGATATACAGTCCTTCACGGTTTGACAATATATATGTAGCTTTGACCACCAGCTACCGGTTGTCGTATGGAAAATGTCTGTTGTCTAATCTCCGATGAGTACTGGCCAGACTAGATATCTTAACGAAATGTTCTTCATATGTAGACTCATTAACTTGAGTATGTAATCGTGATTCATGAAATATACTTTAGAGTCTGCTTCATAGAATGCCCTCTTCAATTATTTTCCGCCAGTACCATAATTTTAATTGATGATAGACTAAAAACAACACTCAGAGAGTTGTTTTGGCACGGGGGTCAAATCTGACAGACGCTCGGAGAGTTGTTCCGGAGTTAAACAGTTAAAGGTGTGGTGCACTTGGTATAAATACGAGACTCAACATTTGAGCTCTTTAGCTTGACTTCCAATGGTAAGCTTTCGATGGAGCTTAACTTGGCATTCAAATAAGTAATCAACTGTGAGCTTTAGATTGTCTCATGTAGTAAGCGTTCGAGTGATTTGAATTTGATTTAAATAGGTATTGAACTTGTAAGCACGTGATATAAGGTGACGAAGATGCTGAGTCCACCGTCTTAATCGTGAGCGAGAAATATTCATTTTGAACTGAGGAATGAAGGATGTCCTATGGCGAATTCCGCTAGCTAAATGATAACTTTTGTCTGGTTAGACGTCCGACACGCAGCGTGTAGACTCAGACCTCTGATGTACTGAAGACACACAAAAGTCTCCTTACGTATTTACACTTAATATCATTGGTAGACTTTTATTTATACTACTCCTACATTTGATCTCTATGAGTTCAATTCGAATGATGTAAAATAAATTTTGCATGAGAGCGTGTGCGCATGGAAGACTGTGATGATGATTTAACAAACTAGTTGAAGATGAAGTACGAACTATTAATTACGTTATATCAGCATATCATCTTAGATAACAATCTTCTTATTTTATTTAGTAATGTATTAGAAGAATTAATTGAAAAGCTAGCTTTCGCACATTTAGCTAGACGGCTAGGATAAATAACTAAAGAATTACAAAAAGTATAAATAACACTGACAAACAACATTTTTCTTTCTTATATAAGAATAAGTGTTCGTAGGTCAGTTTCTTGCGCTGATTTCAAATTTGAAATCCGTTTGTCTCTATCACATCGGGTTCTTAAGATATTTGTGAATAAATATATTTTTGGGAAACCATTATTTGCTCCATTTCATTTTTACTATATAACTTATTAAAATATAATAAAATGCAAAATAACTCTACTTTTTATACTGCTAAACGATGCATGACATATGTTACGCTATTTTTCAAATAGTTACTGTATTTTGAAATAATTCTGAGCGAAATATGGCTTTTAGAAGTTGTAGAAATTCGGCTGATCTGTTCTGTTAAGTGGGCGGATATTTTACCGATCGTGTTCACCAGAAAAACTTTACACCATTACTAAAGAAAGCATATGAACTTTATTTCGATTCGAAAGTTGATGATGCAAATAAATCTTGGAAGCCAAATGCAGTTTGTTCGACTTGTGCAAATACATTGGCAGGTTGGTTACGAAAATCGCCGAAGCATAAGTCGATGTTATTTGGAGTGCCATAATATGGCGTGAACCGACAAATCACGCTACTGATTGTTACTTCTGCTTGACAAATATCCATGGTTTAACTTTTAAAACTAGAAAGTCTGTGGTTTATCCAAATATTGAATCGGTTTCGAATCCAGTGCCTCATGATCCAATCACGTGTCCGATCCCAGTTCCACCAGAACAATATCCGTTGGACGTGAATGAACCATCAAAAAGTGATAGTTTACCTGCTTTAGAAACTAATTCTGACTCGGATTATATACCGGTGAATGATGGTGTTCACTTAATTAACCATTCAGAACTTTCAGATCTAATACGTGATCTCGCTCTTACCAAAGGACAAGCGGAATTACTCGGTTCGCGACTCAAAGAATGGAATCTTTTAGCGCCCAATACTCCGATATCTAAATTTCGTCATAGACACAGAGAACTTGTTCAATACTTTGAGATGGATGACGACGTTTGCTATTGCAAAGATGTAAACGGTCTAATGGTGCACCTCGGTCATGAGCACATAGTCAACGAATGGTGACTTTTCATCGACTCTTCCAAGACTAGTCTAAAAGCCGTGTTATTGCATAACGGAAATTTATTTTCATCAATTCCAGTCGCCTACTCTATTCATATGAAAGAAACTTATGACAATATGGCTATACTTTTGGCAAAAATAAAGTACAATGACTACCAATGGCGGATTTGTGGAGACCTAAAGGTCATTGCAATTCTCACGGGCATGCAGACTGGGTATACTAAATTTTGTTGCTTCCTATGTGAATGGGACAGCCGCAACAGACAGGAACATTATGCAAGAAAGGTGTGGCCTATCAGGGATCGTATGCAGCTCGGGCATAAAAATTTAATACACGAGCCATTAGTTAACAATGACAGCATCATTTTACCACCGTTACATATAAAGTTGGGGCTCATGAAGAAATTCGTAAAAGCGTTAGATAAAACGAGCAAAGCTGTCACTTATCTTCGAGAAAAGTTTCCGCAAGTTAGCGATGTAAAGATAAAGGAAGGTATCTTTGTATGACCTCAGATTAGGAAAGTTATTGCAGACAAACAATTCGAGAACTTGTTACATGGTAGTGAACTTCGCGCAAGGATGGCATTCAAATCGATCATCGATAACTTTCTGGGAAATCACAAATCTGTCGACTATGTGCATATTGTTAAGCAGTGCATAGATGCATACAGAATTATGAGCTGTAACATGTCCCTCAAAATCCATTTGCTCGATTCGCATCTTGACTTTTTCCCTGACAACCTTGGCAAAGTCAGCGATGAACATGGAGAACGATTCCATCAAGACATCGCCGTAATGGAGTCACGTTATCAAGGACGGCGGAGTGTGACCATCCTTCTTCTCTTGTTCCGTCCTTAGCCAACGACCGGCAAAGCAGTCAGTGGCCATTACGCCTAGTGGCGTCTTAAGGGCAACAGCGAATAGATTTTCTTTGCCGTTGTTCCCATCACGCCTAATGGCGTCTTTAGGGCAACGACAAATCAATCCGTTTGCTGTTGTTTCCGTAATCAAAGTGACTGGCAAACGGGTGATCAGCCCGTTGGGGAGTGTGACCATGCATGCCGATTATTGTTGGATGCTTCATCGCGATGTACCACATGCCATTCACTGACGAAAGTCGATTGCAAAAAAATTCAAGCCTACAAAACTGTTATACTTCTTGTACGAATAATGTTGTAATACTGTATGCGTTGTTAAAAAACTTTAATTGCGTAATTCTAGAGATCCCGACCTGATGGAGAAAAACGGTTTACAGATTTAAAAACAGCGCATTAAAATTGACCAGAAAAACATAGAAATGTTAGAGAAAGAAAAAAAAAATTTTTTTTGTTAGCCAGTGTAATCTGTATACGACCTTCTAACCTTCTTTTCCCTCCACTAAATCCTTTAAGAACACAATACACCAAAAAATATGAATTACTTAATCCACACTGAACTAATTATAATCTATGCTCTGGGATATTCTCTACACCACTGATGCGTGATGCCATATGATGATGGATGGTATCCGCATGTCTGGTTTTGTGTGGTGTGCAGATGTGTTCAGTCAAAACAATGTTCATACAAAAATAACAGGGCAATCCACATAGGACGTCAGTAAACTCACGACGTATAAAGTCAATGATTCTTGAAACAGCCGTTGACGTTTTTTCTTCATTATTTATTGTGGACGCCACAGTGACAAAATGGTTACGCGAATATGTAGACACATCAAACAGTCATTATCACAGCAACATTCAATACAGCAATAGACGGTAGACAGCATTACAATGATGAGTCAGATGCATGTTATATTTCATAGTGCTGTAAATGTAGTCAGGTGAAAAACTCCATCCTTTTCTATAACAGCCAGGAGATAACCAGATATATGAGATCAGTTCACTCTCCTTAGTCTGACTTCAGCAAGACAGACACGTCTGCCGAAGTATAAATAATGTCCTCAAAAATATCCTCTAGATAATAAAGGTTTTTCAAACCTAGTTCATTTAACAAAGTAGCAAGTAATGGTCCTTGGAACCTGCATCAACCGATGCAGCACAATACAGCGACATGTGAGCTAGGAAAACATCTCGTGACGACGACTTTCGAAGACAGGCTATGAACCAGAAATCGTTCACGACCAAAAATCGATAGAGTTAATGAAAATGTTAATTTACCTTGCCTTCCGGAAATACACAGAAATATTATGCCTCCCGGCATGTGCAAATACACTAGAGGTATTATCTCGAATAAACGAAATATCCATAAGAGGACTCTCACATTCCTGACAGAACAAAAAAATAGCGGAGATCCCCTCTTCAACGAGGCATCTCTTTCGCCATTCCAAATCGCTCACTCCACTAGTGGTGGGCGGAAACCGATCGACCAAGAAGCAAGACAAGTCATGCGCAGTCCAGCGCAAAATGACCACAGCTCAAACTTAACTGCATTCGATACCAACGCGAGAAGACAAATGCTTACCGAGAAAAGTGACTATAAATTTCAAGCAGTTGTTGCCCTTGCGTTATAAAATAGATATTGAAACAAAACGATGTTGCGAGAATTTATCACGCAACAACCACAATGTTAAAAACTGCATTGATCTCTTACGAGGTATACTATATATTGTATCGCTGGTTTAGCCAATGCGTCTGAAATCGTCTAACCCCTCCCCACTGCCAATTACCAGATTTCCAACTTGTGACCCAGAGCCTTGGATCTCTGTTGTCTTCTGTCACTCTATAAGTGGGATCGCAATTCGCCACCAAATTTCGTTCGCGTTGACTGTCAGTCTTTGCCAGACCACCCAGTGTTGGCTGATCGGAGGGCTAGAAAACCACCAGTGTCATCTATCTGTCATAAATCCTGCTGACTAACGAGTTCTTTTGACGGGCCATGATATTGTTTTACATCTGGAAGCAAATATTGGTGTTCTGCGTCATAGGCCTTTGATATCACACTCCCAGAATCCATTGTTTGCGTGGCCATAGTATCGTGCGTGATGGTGACCGTGTTTTGTTTAAACAACGGCTTAGACTAATCTTTTGTGTCAGCCGCGTTCTACTCAAAATTAACAATAGTCCAAGGTGGTATGTTTTGTTAGGTTTACCCGGGAATTCCGGATCAAAATAAATCGCTTATGACCAAACTGGGGTTTCACAAGATTATGATGAAACCAGATGTGTTTAACAAGGTGGGAAACTGAATCAAAAGAATTTCTCCACCACCGATGAAAGAACAAATGTGGTTCTCTAGATACCAGTTGCGAGTAATAAAGATTACAGTTTACAGTACAGTCGTGATTAAAAGAATACTAGAACAACGATGAAAGAGCAAATGTTGGATGAAAGAGCACAATGTGAGAGAAAATAAAATAAGAAAGATGTATGAAAAGATAGAGCGATAAGGCTTGGCGCTCTTTTATCAAAATAGCCCCCTCCTAAAGTTTTATGTCAGTCAGACTCACGAGAGCTTAGCCTTCTCGCCCGGGATTCATTAATCGTTGACCTTATCTTCGTTATCCTTCCCTATTTACATCATTGCTTTCTTTTGTTTCCTTGAGCATCCGTTGGCGACGAGTTTTTGCTCGCATCAGAGTGTGAAATCTCGAGGTCGTAAAGATGCCTTACTGTCGTAACACGGTCTATTTCTCTCTCCATCTTTGTCCCCCTTGCCTTCCTCTCTTCCTCTCTTCTTTACTCTCAGTAATTTTTATGTTACACTATGGTCTTTTTGGTGCTTTAGTCAGCGTCTCCCTGACATCACAGCGCCTATTAATGGTAACTGAGCAAATAACGCAAATGCGCAAACTTCAGGTTATAACAAATTGCCAAGCGATATACCTTTGTGAAGAGTATAAAGGCATCTTAAAGTATAGAAGCCTCCATCGCTTCATTGTATCCCATTTGATGGGCATGACAAAAAACGCCACAGTGTCAAATGTCATTGTAGACAAGTACGTTTATGCCTTAGGAGACGCAGCACGTGCCAGAGTTGGTGTGACTGAGAATGGCAGGGAAATCGAAATGCCTATGTCGATGTCCAACAATTTCGGGGGAAAGTTGGACACAAGTCAGAGGAATTTTAACCCTGGAATAAATGGTTCTAAACCATTAAAACAAACCCTGCGATCCGCTGAGTTGTTGCGCTCACTTCCATGTGTCCACTAAATCGGATAAAGTGGCCCATCTCAAGCACCTGGTTCCTATAGGTAGCAGGAATTACTAATTAGTTGTGTTCGTGTCCTTCATTGCCAGCTCTGCGATACTTCAATCCGTTCTTCATAAAGAAGTTTCCCTTGGTAGGTGGGTTGCGTGTCCTAGGTGTTTTTTTTTAAAAACAAAGCGCCAGTGAGGAATCTTCCATTTGGGCCTTCTGCATTTCCTCTCGGAGGATATTGGTAGGATGTTTCTGCTTTATGTCAATTTTTTACTGTTCTCTAGTCTGTCATCCTTCCTCCTTAGATCCTTAACCACCGACCGTCAAAGCAGTCAGTGGCCATCTCGCCTAGTGCCGTCTTGTAGGGCAACAACACATTGATTCCACTTTGCTCGGTCGGTGGCCATCCTTCGTACAGTGCCCCAACTCTGGTTCATTCTTTGCATCTCAGCCTCCACAGTTCTCCGCCAAGTTGTTTTTGGTCGGCCCCTCTTTCGTTTTCCTTCAGGGGTCCAAAGCATAGCTGTTCTTGTGATGGAATCGGGGTCTCTTCTGAGGACATGACCAGCCCAGCTCCAGCGTCTGCCACCTATGATGGTGTGCATGTCCTCTTGCTTGCTACGAGTAAGTAGATCTTGGTTGGTGATGGTATTCGGCCAAAAGATTCGGTGAATTTTTCTTAGGCATTTTGTGTGAAAAGATGACAATTTCGACATTTCCTTCTCTGTAACTCTCCAGCATTCCGAACCATAGAGAAGCACAGAAAGCACACAGCTCTGATATAATCTTAATTTTGTGCTTGTGCTGTATTGGGAAGACTTCCAGATGTTGTTTAGGCTAAAGAAGGCTGTTCTTGCCTTATTCATTCTGATGTTGATCTCTTTGCATGCCCCACCGTCTGGTGTTACTATGCTTCCTAGGTATGTGAAGGTATCTGTCTGTACCAGTTGGTGTATCCTTACTGATTTGGGCTCAGGGTTGCTCACATTGAGCGTCATGACCTCAGACTTCTTTAAATTGATGTTCAAGCCCACCTGCTGGCTAAACTAATTAAGTCTATCCGTTTTTTCCTGGATGTGTTGATGTGAATGTGCTAGTAGTGCAATGTCATCTGCATAGTCCAGATCTTCCAATGTAGAAAATGTAGTCCATCTTATTCTTCTTGGATTGTCCTCTGTTGTCTGCCGCATCACCCAGTCTATGACTGTTAAAAATAGAGTGGTTGATAAGGGGCATCCCTTTCGTACTCCAGTCTTCACCTCGAATGTTAGATTGCTCTGCCCAACACTACACCTAAAGTTGGCATAGAGGCGTTTTATGATTGACACTATGCAGCTTGGAATTCCATAAGCCCTCAGTATTTTCCATAAACTGTACCTATGTATGCTTTCAAAATCCTTTTCAAACTCAACGAAATTTATGTAAAGCTGTCTTTGCCATTCTGTGTATTGCTCAGTAATGTTCCTGAGAGTGAATATATGATCTACACATCTTCTGTTTTTTCTAAAACCTGCTTGTTCTTTCCTCAATTTTTGGTCTACTGCCTTTGAAATTCTCTGTATAATTATCCTGCCTAGTATTTTGCTGGGAACTGAGAGAAGAGTAATTCCTCTCCAATTATTGCAGTCTGCAAGATCTCCCTTCTTGGCCAATTTGACAATTATTCCTTTGTTCCACTCTGATGGTGTTGTCCCCGTTTTCCGGACTTGTGCAAATAGTGGTTCAAATAGTTATGCTGCTAGCTCAGGGTCTGTCTTAAATAGCTCTGCATTTAAGTTATCATGGCCCGGAGCTTTGCCGTTCTTTAACCCTTTGATTGCTTTGATGATTTCTTCTTTTCGTGGAATGTCTGTATTTACATCTAGATCGTTTTCAGCCTCAGGAACATTCAGTTGTGTCTCTGGTGGTTTCTTGTTCAGAGTTTCTCTGAAGTGCTATGCCCATCTTGTTTCCTGTCCCTCTGCTGTCGTGATGAGATTGCCTTGCTTATCTCTTACTAATGTAATATTGTTTTCACCTCGTTTTCCGCTGATAAATTTAGTTATTTTGTATACTGTGCTCTATTATAGACCGAAAGGAAGGCATCAAAGAAGAGTTGACCACTCGAAAAGCAGCGGCTGGGAGACTTTATCAGGCCATAAATCGAGGATTCCTCAGCAAGAAAGAGGTTGGTAAGAAAACGAAGATGGCTGTATACCGCTCCACCTATGTCCCAGTCTTGACATATGGATGCGAGTCATGGGCAAAGACTACAACCCACAAAAGCCAGATCAAAACCTCAGAAATGAGGTATCTGAGGAAGGTGGTTGAAGTAAAAGGAAGAGACATGGTCCGCAACCAGACGATACGTCAAGGCCTAAAATCCCACCCGCTGCAGACCCAAATAGAACAGTCCCAACTAAGATGGTTTGGCCATGTCTGCAGAATGGGAGAAGATCGGCTACCACGACAAGCATGGGAAACAAAGAGCCAGGGATCCAGACCTCCAGGACGACCCAGAGTCCGCTGGGAGGACAACATTAGACAATCTTTGAAGGACCGAGGACTAGAATGGAACCAGGCCAGGAAGAAGACAGCTGATAGAATAGTCTGGCGCCCTCTCTTCCAAACCTCTACACCTCACGGTAGAAGAGGAACGACTAAGTAAGTAAGTATACTGTGCTTTGTTATTTTCTCAGTGCTGCCTCCTCTGCCTGTCTTGCAAGATCGTCTAGGAAATTCATTTTGTTGGCTCGGGTTTGGCGTTTAACTTCCTTGTCCAGCAGACTGTACTGTTCGCTATATAGTTGCTTTAACCTGGGGGACTTCGCTTCTGTTTTCTTTCTTTTAATTTCCTGTCTCATCTTTTTGGCGTTTAGTGTTTCTGGGGTTATCCAGTCTTGCTTCTTCCTTTCCTGGAATCTCAAGCATGATTTGCTGCTTTTCTTATATATTGTTGAAATGGTGTTGAAATTCTGGTCTATATCATCAGTCAATGTCTTTTCCATTCTTTCGGCAAATTGATATCGTTTCTTAATGTCGGCTGCAAAAGCTTTTCTGGTAATGGGTCCTTCAATTTGCTGATGTCAAACCTTTCCTGTGTAGTTACAGTTGGTCTAGCCCTTCTTAGTTTCACTTTCAGTTTTACTACAACTAAATGGTGATCACTTCCCACATCTGCACCTCTTCTTACCTTCACATCTTGTAATGCATGTCTCCATTTACCGTTAACCATGATGTGGTCTATTTGGTTTCTGTCCCGACCATTTGGTGATTCCCATGTTAATTTGTTAATTTTCTTTATGTAAGAAAAGTGTTCCTCCAATGACCAGGTTGTTAATGCTACAGAAATTTATTAGTTTATCCCCATTTTCGTTTGCTGTTCCGCTGTCGCATTTCCCCATTGTTCTTTCATTATATGTATTGTGTGTACCAACTTTTGCATGGAGGTCTCCCATTACTATAACAAGATCATATCTAGGTGTGTCTTCTATTTCTTTCTGCAGTTGTTGATAGAATTCATCCTTGACCTCCTCATCGCTATCATTCGTTGGTGCGTAGCATTGTATTATTGTAGTGTTGGTGAATCTCCCTCTCAATCTTAATCCTAACAGTCTGTTGTTGATGGGTTTCCATTCCAGTGATGTCCTTTCTATCCCTTTCTGTAGAATAATGGCTACGCCTTCAATGTGCTGTCCTTCCTGTCTTTCAGAGTAAAGTACTGTTTATCCTGTTGCTGTTTTTACTTTTCCTGCCCCTGTGCATCTGCTCTCGCTTATCCCTAGGATGTGTAACCTATAGTTTCTCATTTCTGCCGTGACCTGTTTTAGTTTACCTGTCTCGTTCATTGTCCTGACATTCCAAAATCATATTCTTGTATCCTGTTTTGCGGTCAGGACATCCGTTTTCATGTCAGTGGCTTCCTTTCGGCTTTCACCACTGACAGTCATACGAGCCACAGACTCTGAATGTCCATCCCGCAGCAAAGTTTGTTCATTTATTGTTGTTTCCGCAACTTCATTGTTTTTTTACATAGACAGGGAGGGGAAGGGAGGGTCAGCCCTATGCTAAAACCCCCAACCTGCAGGACAAGGGTACCAGCTTTTTTCTGACCCTTACCCACACAGACCAGTCCAGCTTGGTTGAACCTACCAGGAGTAAAACTCCCACTGGCATAGCTCTGGGGATTGTCAGGGTACGCAAGCTGCCATACCGCTACAAGGTATAGGTACCATTGATGGCAGCTCTAGTCTGTACGGCTACCAAAACTAGTGGTTGAGTAGGCTCTCTAAGGAACACATATCTACATCCCAAGATTAGAGAGTAGATTGGTTCATTCGTTATGGCTGCACGAATCTCTCCTGTTACGTAACGAGACTCGACTCTGATACGTGCAATCGGCAGTGTCATGGGTGCAACATCCTTTGACGGACCTTGGAGGTCGACACTCTCTTTTGTCATCTGGTCAGGGGTGACAAGTGAAGCTATGATCACTGCATCGAAAGCAAGTCCTGTGTTGTAATGACACTCCACAGATTGTCCGTTTACGAGGACTGGTTCGATGATGGGAGAGTGTTACCGGTAGAAAACTGCTCCTTCCGATTTGACTATTTTATCTGCAGACATGCTTCGTGTTAGAGTGGAGGTCTGCGCTTGCACTCATTAGTGTTGGGATTGCTTAAGCGACAGTACCTGCATCATTTATCTCCCTGTCTCTGGTGTTGTGCAGCATTTTTCTTGTTTTTGTCTTTGTAGTTATCCTGTTTAGCGTGATGTTTCTTGTTGTTTCATCCATTGCATTGTCATTATCTCGCAGGCGATCATTAATTGCCCTCAGTATCTCTCCTTTATCCATGTCCAGTATCCCCCATATGGGTGCTCTCGAGACTAGTCTGCCAGCTCTCTGATTGCCGCATACCGCTGCATGACCAAGATCCACACCTGTTCTTGAAGACTTGAGGATTCTTTTGATGTTTTCCATTCCTGCCGCAGCAATCCGTTCTGGAATTTCCTAAGCATGGCTTGAGAGTCTGACAATAAAACTGCCCTGGTTGATGGAGGTTTCAGACAGCCACCTCACTAGCTGCCTGTACCTCCATTTTCATGCTGGAGGTTGTTGTCATGTTGGCTCCACTCTCTTCAGCAACGTTTCTGCCCTTAATCTCGCAAATGTGTGTATGATATCCTGGCTGAACTTCAGAAGCAAAGCTGAGTGTAAAACTATGCAAGGTAGATGTGATTGTTCATTTTAGTATACGAAGCACTGCATTACAACGATGTTCATGTAGATTTTGATAATCTTGCAGACTCCGATCTTTGAAAAAAGATGGAATAAATCCTCATTATACTAGCTATTCTTCTTCTTCTTCCATCCTTAGCCACCAACCGGCAAAGCAGTATGTGGCCAGTACGCCTAGTGGCGTCTTAGGGCAACAACAAATTGATCAATCTATCGCTAGCCCCACCCAAGCCTATGGTTTTTTAGATGATATTGCATGCTTCATTAACGTGGTTATAATGCAATTAGCAAAAATGTAATGAACTTGAGCAATATTTTTGTTGCTTGTTACTTCAAAGAACTAGTTTGATTTATTTATTGATATGGTACTATGCAACCAATGTTTTATGTTCCAAAAAATCGAACAGTTTTTACGCTGTCGACAAAACTGCATTGTAAACTTGTTTGGCACCGGTTGGATATGACTGTTGTTTGATCGTATTTCATGAAAGAAAAAAAATTACTTGGAAGAAACATATCAGATTCCTTTTAACAGCTGTGCCTTTTTCTTGTAGCATGAAGTCAAAACTATTATTTTGTACATGCATTTAGCAAAAGAAAGATGTATTTACTTTTAAGATAATCGCTTATTTCTGGTAGTCTCAACAGCGCTGTTCACTTACCACGTTCAGTAAACAGCCGCATACTAAATTCATCATTATATTCGCATTCTAAAGGCAGTGTCGGGATCACATCACAGATCTTTGGAGAAAATAACTTTCTTTCGTGTTCATACTAACTTTTCTGAATTTACTGCATATTTATGTCACATGTAATGTACATTTACAATGTAATTAAAATATACTTTTGAAGCAGTAAAAATTAGGTGTCTTTATATCTATTATTTATGACTAATGAATATCTCTTTTCGTTGTCCACATAAGTTAAATTCGTAACGAGCACATCAAGATGAAAGCAGATAAGACAAATTTTAATCTTATAAAAAGGCCTGAATTAAAGATTTTTTTTTTCATTTCCTTATGTGCTCCTTATTGAGAATGAAGCTACAACTACAGATGGCCTATTTACTTCAAAACATCTTACATCAAAGCACATGCTCCTGCTGCAGTTGTTCATGTAACAATTTGTTTTACATGATAAAGTTTTTAGCTTCATGCACAACCTGACTCAAGCTACCTTGTATGACTCATCTGTAGATTGAACAAGTAAGCCAAAAAAGGAGTACCTTGCCTAAACGTGTCAGATTCAACAGAGGGAAGTATTAATATTTCCATAGAAAACAAACATTCTGTCTCACTTGATATTGAAAGTAGTAAAGTGGTAGGCAATAATATGTTCATATTTGTTTTTATGTTTCCTGTCTCATTTTACTGGGCATGAGAGAGATCGAGGTTGCGTCTATGTTATGAACCTCGAGCGATGTAATGATACTCTAATAAACATAACAATTAATGGCGAATCCCAGTACTATGACACTCAGTCCCAAATAGCTGTAATTAAGATGTGGTATAAAGAATAGAATTTATATACCGATAAGACTGATGTTGACTGAATCCCTGAAGCCTTGCTTTACAAAACAGATGATGTTGATGATGTTAGTGATGATTCCAAATACATCGATAAATTGGCACAACACAGAAAATATAACCCATTGACAAATCAATGTGTCTTCATAGCTCAACCATAAATCTGACGTCTTAGGGACGTTAGAAATATTGTTGACTTTCATTCTGGATGTATCAAAGCTCGCTTCACTCGTTTTGATTTTATTACAAACAGATATAGACGTCAACTGTCACATTTTGTGACACGTTATTTTTTTACACAAATATTTTACTTTACTAGATCACGTGCTGTAAATTAAAAAAGGAATTATTTTATTTGTAAGCATTGACTAGAAAAGTTTATTCACGTGCTAAATCTGGCATGGTGTAATTATTTGATATTGCAATGTTATATAAATATTTCGTATTTGACCGCTGACTGCAAATTATTATAAGACAGGATTTTTATCAGAATACATAGTTTTATGAAGAATTTCTTTTCTTCATTGTTTTTCCATAGTGAACACTTTTATTATGTGTTATTTGCAAATTAAAGCAACATAGAATCATGTAAGTCATAACTGAAAATGGCATGTTACAATTACGTTCTGGTAAAAACTTGCTTCCAGTATGGATGAATGTATCAAACAATCTTTGACCAAAGAAAGTTAGTATTAAGAAATTGTAAACACGAAAATTATATTTTGTCACTGGCAGTCCTTTCAAACGTAGTTTAAATTTTCTTTCACATAGAGATTATAAATGACTAATGCTGGTATAGAGATACTAATCATTCAGTTGACACGCACAGAAACCAACAATGGATTTCTGTAAGTGCCCGGATTAAAACAATCAAAACAAAGACAATCATATATTAATGGTTATTTCAGTCTGTTACGCTCCTAATCTATTTTAATGTATGACAAATGCACTCACTGTCTTCTATAATTATATGTCAGTGCGGACGACACTGACAACAGTCTACTAGCTACACCTGTCGTGACAGCACTGTTATTAGTCCATAAAATGACATATCGCGTTTATTTCAAAATTTTTGTGTACTCTGCTGACTGCATCAGATTCTACCATATTGACCTTCCATCCATAGTGTTTTTTTATAATCTTAAATATTACAGTGTAACGTTATTTCAGACTACTAAATAAACCAGCACCACCTAATCCACAGACATCCAGCCAGCAGAAGAGGAGCTACTAATCAATTATAAACGTCCAGATAGGGAAGAAATAAAGAAAGCCATATAGTTTGCAAACGATGAAAAAGCAGCTGGTCCAGACGGCATTTTAGCAGAATTCATCAAAGCAGATTTTACTCAACCTGCTTAGTAAAATCTTGGAGAGAGAAGAAATATCAGCAGAATGGAAAGGTAGTTATCTGGTCACGTTGCCTAAGAGGAAGGATTTACGAGAGTGTACAAATTACAGAAGAATAATGTTACTATCAGTGCCAGGAAAAATATTAAAAAGGATCACCTTAAGGATACTAAAATAATCCATAGACAAACAACTGAGAGATAAAAATGCAGGCTTTCGACTAAACAGATCATGCACAGACCAGATAGCTACACTGAGAATAATAGCTGAACAAAAGTTGGAATGAAATTCACCACTATATACAGGATGTATGAGCTTTGAAAAGGCATTTGACAGTGTAGACAGAGAATCACTTTGGAAATTGATGAGACATTATGGAGACCCTTTGAATATCAAAAACGTTATAAACAATGCTTATAAATACAAGACATGCACAGTTCGTCATGAAGGACAACGTTCAGAACCATTTCAATAAGAACTGGAATGAAGAAAACATTTCTTTCGTTTTTACCAGCATTATATTGTGTTACTAAATCACCGACGTCCCACAGCAGAAATGAAATGCAATGAAATCTGACTAAACAGCTTAATGATCTAGATTTTGCCAATAATGTAGCTCTTCTGTCCCATAGCCGTAATCTGTTGAACATATTCTATGAAAGGTCACATCTAGCGACAGATAATGAGAAAAAATGCAGGAAATGGTAACAATGTGTAACTTGAAAAAATGCCACTACGAGATGTAAAATCATACTCATATCTTGGCAGCTGTTAAGGCAAAGTTGCTTGACAATGATTTCAAAAGTAAGATTACAGAAAAGCAAGAGAATCTTTCATTGCATTGGGAAACAAACGGAGGTCAAGAGAAATCATGTTCAACACTAAAATAAGAATCTTCAGCTCGAATGTCAAGTCAGTCCTATTATATGGTTCTGAAACATGGAGAACAACAAAAACAACAACCAGAAAGCCACATTCTTGTATACATAGGGTCTTGCATAGAAATGAAAGATATGTCAGGATCAATAATGTGAAACTGATGACAAGAACCAGACAAGTGCCAGTGGAACAAGAAAAGAAAACAAGACGCTAGCGATGCACATGAATTCAAAAGAAACATGTTGATAGTGCTGCAAGGCAGTCCGTGTTCTGGGATTCCCAGGGTAAGAGAGGAAGAGGTGGACCCACACAAAAAAACCTCGGAGACGAGAACAGGAGACAAAAGTCAAAAATAGTGAAAATAAGATATGGAAAGACCTTGAGCTTTTGGCACTTGACAGGAGGATTTAGCACGTGATTGTTGAACGTCTATGCTCCTGGGAGAGCTAAAGGGTATTGATGCTAATATCCCCCTTCGATGTAGACATTTTACCGTATATAATGGTATTAATATATTAATTGAATATATACCGCCTACATTTTTAACTAACGCCCAAGTCATCTGTAAATTAAGAAGAGTTTTCAACCTTGAAGTGATACTTTTTCTTGTTTTTATACTGCCAACAACAGTATGAATAGTTTCCCCCAAATCCAGTATTCCAACATACTCGTATATTTTTAAAATCATAAGTATTGTAAAACTACCTTTAAGTACTCCACAATCCTATGTTTTCTAAATACAGTTTGTGCTAGCTTAGAGAATAAAACTATGATATATTTAGGTGCTTGACATGTTAGATTGCAGCGGCATGTACAGTTTCTAAATGTGTTAATATTCGGAAAACATATTTTGTAATTTTTAAAATAACGGGACTACTGTCCCAATATCTGATGGAAACGAGATTTGATTAGATGTTTGTTCTGTGGGAATTTCGCGATCACCGGAGGCACAACAGGTGGGATCAAACATCTGGAAAGTCTATGTATGGCTGCCGTCTCTCTAAGCCATAGAAGATTACATTTACGCTTAAAAATCAGGATGTCGAAGACGTTTGAGCCGAAAAGTGAGCACTGTTCGAGGACCCCTTGTCAAGTGATATCACAAACTCACTTTATATTTTCTAATAATGCTTTAGAGATATCCTTTGACTTTAGTAACAGTTTATTATAATAATTACAAAGACAAAAATGTTTGGTCAAAGGCAAACTAATAATTTATTGCACAAATTTGTTCACAAATTTCTAAAACTAAGCAGTCATCACCAGCCTTATGCTGACTGCATAATTATCTAAACCCTGTCAAACATGATACTCTCGCAGGCAGATTTTATTTACTATTATTACCATTTGTATTTTCGCTCCTTATATAGCCATCTCTGTAGCTGTCCCCTTTAGGAATGTCCTCACACATCATTGATGTGCTCTTGTGATAGCGGCTTCACTAGGAGTTTATTTGACATGATTAGGTTGTAAGTCGTGAACACAACATTTTATTAGTCGTCTTGTGCAACATGACTGAGGGAGAAGTTGCACTAGTCTATCTTTGTCAATCTAACAAGATGGTGTGTATAGTGGTTGTTGTCTTGTTGACAGTCGATGATAGTTCAATAAAGAATAATGAACTACACGATATACCCCAGTCTCAGAAATGAGCACTGGTGAATAATAGCACAAAGGATAGTCAGACAGTAAAGACCCCTGGTCCGGTGGTAATAAGAAGATCAAGAGCCTAGAGTGTCTTCTCGTAATAACTATCTTATGCTTTAAATAACAGTGAAATTCAAATTGAACTCAATGGTAACTTTATGAAATTAACAAAATCCAAGCTACAATCAAAATCAATTTATTTATGATTCTCTTTTCTTCTGTTCTTGAAATTGATGAAGATGCTATATGGATATGAATTTTCTATTTACACAATATCCACAGAAATCACAGTGATATTATATTGTTTACTTTAACTGAATTACAGTGTCTCTGCTTTTCTGACAAAAGTTAACCAATCTTTTTCTTCATATGACTTGACTCTTCACACATAAATTGATCTAATGTTCTTCTGTTCCTGCACTTAACTGAGTACAACATGTCCCAGGGAGTAGTTGCACTACTCTTTCTTTGTCAAATACAAACTTGTTAAGTCTGTAAAGCTATAGCAGATTGTCGTAAATTTATTTTGAGAGAAAAGAGTCGTAGAAATAGTGGTCCGGTTTAGAGTGGAAAATGATGATGGAAAGCTCAGTGATAGAAAATGTAGAGATTTAATAGTTACTTCACAGCGTGCTGGAGGAGAGTAAAGACAGACTTATTTACGACAAATCGTGTCTCTCAATCTTCTCTTTCACTCTCCTAGTCAAACAATTATTTGCCAGTTTTCCAGACTCGCATCTGCGCGCACACCGATTCGGTGTTTTCAAACACACACACGACGTTGATACAAACTATATTAAACGAATAGGGGAAATGTTGGGCTTTGGGTATATCCAACACACAGAACTAAATGAGTTTAGGTGATTTTATTCACTTTAAACATCAAACACTAAAAATATCAGATATTACATAAATTATCATAAGTACACAAATGCAAATAACAAGTTTGGGAGGGGGTGAAGAAGATTGGTATCGACTAAGCCCTTCCCGCTCATTAGACAAAGACAAACCCAGTCCAGAGATAGATAATATCAGGAACACGGGTACGTTAACCTAACAGTAAAGTTAATTACTCTGAAAGAGGTGTTACCAAGTTAGGTATAAGTGATAGAAAAAAAAACCTGTTCTTCCCAGCTGTTCTTCCCTTTACTAAGCAAATGGAAAGGAGGTGGTTTTAAACAGAGTTAACAAATTATCAACTATCCCCCTTAAAGGAACAATGTAGGGTATACAGAAAAGATATATGTTACCAGGTAAGCAAGTTAACAAAATGGTCACACAAAAGAATTAATTTCCTGTCATTCATACACGCGCTAGCAAAGGCCTTCACTCATCTTGCTCTCACTTACCGATTGTGAAAAAATCTTGCACTCCATAGAATAACACAACAGCAGTTACAACTCAACTAAATGTATGAGTGTTTGTTCAAGTTCTAGCCCCAGATTATCGGGTAGGCGGTCAGCACATAAAAGGATCCCGTAATCGCTGGAAAATGAATCTGTAGTTGTGTCTCTTTTCTTAATAACAGTTTCTATGGGAGGGCACGGTCTCTGATACCGGGGTGAGGATGGTGTGGTCTATTTGACTATGCCGCTGATAATAAAATTCTTACGCGTGCTGGTACACTTTATCCGTGAGGTATGGTTTAAGTCCAGTGAGAAAACTAGTCACATCACTGTTCAGGAAATTATGAATTATCTCTCTGTGTCAGTAAACTAACAAAGCTCGGGCCAGTGTTCTTCTTCCCGTTACGACTTAAGTTGTTTGATGGTGCGTTAAATTTGTCTTTGGGTGTGCTTTCTTTGCTATAAATTAGATAGCGGAATTCCAAACATAGAATCGCCTCAAAGATTAAAAATTTACACAGTCTCAACAAGTTCTGCGTCAGGGGAACTCTACACACTGTTTATGCTTTGCTTTGCTTAGATTGATTTCTTTATTGCTTTCTTAATGCTGGGATCGCACAGGTTACGATCACTCTGTATGAAAGAAAAAAAAGACATGTAATATACCGAAAACAAATAACCTTCTAAAGCGCGATGAATTTCCCGTTAAGCCTATAATACACTCGAGTATTTAATTATGTATTTAATAAACACTGCGCGAATTCTAGTGGTTAAAAACCCACATCTATAAAACTAGGACTTAACTGAATTTATTAATTATAAATTCCTTCGCGACTTTAAAAGTTAATTTAAGCATCTATTATCTTTTGAAATAATATAATAGATAGATCATTATATTTAAAACTGGAACTCTTGAGATGGTTTAATTAAATAGATTTAAATTAACACAAAATCCCTTGAAATAGAATGACTAGACCACTGATCACTTTACACAATATATATTTTACCGCTTTGCACAGAATTAGAAATCACTGCAAATATATATAAAATCCAGGGGAAAATCTATAACAAGATTTCAATAAAGCTAGTGCTTCTGTAAAGATCTGGCCAGCGAGTGATAACGTGTCTAGTTCTTCATGGTCTATTTAAGCGCCGATAGTCTCCCCTAAGATCCCTCGGTCTGTCTCTTTGATCTCGACGCTGTATCCTACATGAGTCCCGGTGGAATGCGTTCTGGCAAACGAAAAGTTACAACAAATGTTCAGGGGTTCTAATGTTATGAAAAGCTAAAGGTCCCTTTAAATCATCCATCATATCAGGGAAAATTCACTAGTCAAACTAGACGTACGTCACAATCGTCCCCACTTTTAGACATGAAACCATTTTTCATGTTTTCATTTTTGACAATGGAGGTGACCTGATTGGTGATTTTAGGATGAGTGGTATCTTCAGTTTGCTCTTCTTCCTCTGTAGACCAGTTTCTACTCAGAAAATCAGCCCCGACATTCTGTCTTCCCGGAATATATTCCACTTTGAAAGAATAGACGCTTAGAAGGAGGGCCCAACGCATGATCCTAGCGTTAAATTCTTTATTGGCACCAAGAAATGCTAACGGAGCGTGGTCTGTTTGCACCGTGAAAGATGTACCATAAAGAAACTCATGATGGCGTCTGATACCGTCAATCAGAGCAAGACATTCCCTTTCAACTACGCTGTAGTTCCGTTCCGCTTTATTTAATTTCCGACTGCAATAGGGAACTGGAAATAGCATGTTCAGGTCACTGTCATCGGCTTGAAGCAGTGTTGACCCGATGCCCTGACCTGACGCGTCGACTCTCAGTACAAAAGGTTTCTTGAGGTCAGGCAACCTCAAAATGGGGTATGCAGACAACTGTCCTTTCAAAGTGCTATACGCGTGTTCGCACTGTTGATCCCATATGACCTTATCAGGACAACCTTTCTTTGTGAGGTCAGTCAGAGGTGCCGTCAGTCCGTTGAAGTTCTGGATGTACTTCTGATAGTATGCACATAGCGATATGAAGGAACGTACGTCTTTCTTCGTTCGGGGTCTTTTTGCTGCCACTATTTTCTCCACGTTCTTCTTAATAGGCCAACTGCATCCGTGAGAAATAGTGTGCCCCAGGAAGTCTAACTGTTCAAACCCGATGAGACATTTGCTAGGTCTGGCTGTGAGACCCGTTTCCTGTAGTCTCCTGAGGAGCATAGCAACCGTAGCAATATGTTCTTCATAGGTTTCCGATGCAATTAAGATGTCATCCATGAAATTATGGATATGGGGACTTTGCAAAAGTTCCAGAAGCTTCCTCATCATCCTGGTGAACACTCCTGGTGCGTTATGCAAACCGAACGGCATCACGTTAAATGTGTAATGTCCTTCACTAGTGCTGAAAGCTAACAAAGGTTTAATTTCCTCCTTGACTGGTATTTGATAATAACCTTTACTGAGGTCAATCTTGGAGAAGATCTTAGCTTTGCTGAGCTTGGTGAACAACTCAGAAACAGTTTGGAGAGGTTCGGGCTGGAATTCCGTTACAGCGTTTAGCAACCTGTAATCAATGCACAGCCGAACTTCCTTATTGGGCTTCTGCAACAGCACTACACTCGAGCTGTAAGGAGATGTAGACTCACTGATAATTCCTGCCTGACGCAGCTTGTCTATTTCTCCGTGAAGTGCATCAGCTTTAGCGTACGGGATGGGGTAAACTCTGGTTTGAACAGGGGTCTCGTTTGTTAATTTCATATCAAATTCAATGAGATTTGTTCGACCAGGTACATCCGTTAAAACTGCACTGTACTGTTTTAGTAGAGCCCTAGTTTCTGTTTGTTGTTCTGGTGAGAGATTGTCGCCGAACTTGACATCTTTAAAGGATTCTGTGGGTTGCAGTGGATACTCCATGCAACCATCATCATCTTCCTCGTCTTCCGTTGCTATGGCGACAGCCAGGAGATGCTCGGAGGATGGCACCGGTCTTTCCAAATATTTCTTTAGCAGATTTATGTGGAAGACCTTCTCCTTTCCTTTGATGGAGATCTTGTAGTTGGTACGTGAGATCTTTTTAAGGACGGTAAACGGTCCTTGCCATCCGATGCGAAGTTTATTGCTTCCGGTTGGAAGTAGCAATAGGACTTTCTCCCCTGGTTGTAGTTCTCTCTCTTTTGCAGCTTTGTTGTATCTTTTAGTAATTTTAGCGCGGGCTTTCTTAAGGTTGGTAGTAGCTAGATCCCATCCTAGCTTTAGCCTTTCCTTAAGCTCAGATACATACTTGCTTGCAGAGACGACTGTCTCGTCAGCCTTCTGGTCTGTCAGGGACCGAAGTAAGGCTTCTAGTGGCCCCTTAATAGGTCTGCCAAATAAAAGTGTAGCTGGCGCAAAACCCGTAGACGCTTGGGGTACCTCTCGGTAGGCGAATAAGGCAGCCGATATATATTGGTCCCAGTCTTCCGGTTTCTCCTGACCCAGCTTACGTAACATCATGGTGAGGGTACCGTTAAAACGTTCCACGAGCCCATTTCCGGCCGGATGGTAGGGACTTGTGTGGATATGTTTGGCCCTCAAGATCTTAAAGATCTCCTCCATTAACAGGCTACGGAATTGGGATCCATTGTCCGTCAAAACGTGTTGAGGGAATCCCAACCGTGTAAAAATTTGCACAAGGGCTTCTGCGACATGCTTGGAATTAGTGCATGGTAGCGGTACGGCTTCGGCCCACATAGTGCAAGTGTCAACTAAGGTCAGGATGAACCTGTTCCTTCTTTTGGTCTTTTCCAGAGGACCAATAATGTCGACAGCAACCCGTTCAAATGGAGTCCCTACTATTGGCATTTGCCCCATAGGTACTGGGGGTGTCAAGTGCTTGGGTGCTACCCGTTGGCACTGGGCGCAGGATTTCACGTACCTGACAATGTCAGAGTTCATTCCTGGCCACCAATAGTGGTTTTTTATTCGCTGAATAGTGGCGTTTTGTCCCATGTGTCCGCTAAAGGGAAGAGAGTGCCCCATTTCTAAGATCTGGTTTCTGTACTGCGTCGGTACTAGGAGCTGGTTATTCCCCGTGTCCGGGTTGCCCGTTCTACGATACAATACACCATCCTTAGAAAAGATGTCTCCGTTGTGTCTGGGGTCCTTAGCCATGGGCAGTTTTTTAAAGCAGGGCGCCAGAGTAGGGTCCTTTTGTTGCGCCTCCTTCAGTTCATTCGGCAACAAGTTTGGCGCAGGCTCCCTCTCCTTCTTGGCTTGCCCTCTTGTGGTTACCGCTGCCACAATCGGCTCCTTAGGTCTCCCAATGAACACATATCTACATCCCAGGATAACTGGGTAGATCGGATCATCCATTATGGCCGCTTTAATAACCCCTCTGACAAAGTCAGAGTGTATTTCTACCAGTGCGATAGGAAGCGTCCTGGGTGCATCACTCCTGAAAACTCCACTAAGTTTGACGGTTTCCTCTGTCTCCTGACCGGGTTTGACTAGGTGCCTAGCGACAATACAATCAAAACTTAATCCAGTGTCAAAAAGACAAGTAGTGGAGGTACCGTTCAAAATTACAGTTCCTCGAGTTGAGGGTCGGTCCCCCTCAGGTTGAGAATCACTGACATTGACTCCACCTTTCGAGGCTGTATGCAAACATCCAATGCGGTTTGCACCGGTTTGTTTGCCCTGATCAGACGTTCCTGGTGTAGGGGTCTTCCCTTTTCCTTGACCTTGGTGGCCGCGCTGCCACGTAGGCTTGTTGGGTTGATCAGAATTGTTGTTGGGGGGGGTATCGGGTTTTGTAGAATTTCGATTTTTTCCTGGGGGGGTTTCTGGGTATTGTTATCTCGTTGGTTATAATGTTGAGAGGAAGTGGAAGAATAGGATGCCTGCTCTAGATTCTGTTTTCGAGATGGCTCATCGGTGGGTTTACGTTTAGTGCTGGGAAGTTCGGCCATTGCATTGCTATAGCGTTCGGCTTTATTGAGTATGTCTTCAAGCCTGACTGCCCCCTGTTCCGCCAAAAATCTACGTGTTTCATTCGACAAAGTGGATTTTATCTGCTCCACAAGAACAAGTTCGAGGAGTCCCTCATATGAAAGAGGTAGGTCAGATAATTCAATGCACTTTGTCAGATAACCCGTGAGACGTGAAGAGAACTGGGGAAATGTTTCCGTGCTCTCTTTTCGGCTGTTTCTGAACAACTGCAGAAACTTTCGGGCAGTCATCTCAAACTGTTGTAGTAAGGCCTTTTTCAACATGTCGTAATCATGTTGATTCGGTCCCAGCTTTGTGTACACGTCATAAGCATTGCCTTTCAGTGACGTTGAAAGTTTGAGCGCCCAGCGGGTACTCTCTAACCCATAAAGATTCGCGAGTCTCTCGAATTTTTCTAGGTAGCTGTCAATTTTTTTGTTAGGGCTAGGAAAAGATTCTAAAGAAAACGACATAGCAGTTAATTGGGCAGATTGAGTACTGGAGAGGTCCATTGATTGAGACTGGGGCGAAGACGGCTCTCCGTTAGTCCAAGTAGAGGCGCCCCGACTCTCTAGAGCCTTAAGCGCCAGTTGATGCTGTCTTTCCTTGTCTCTCTCTCTCTCTCTGCGAGTTTCCATCTCTGCTTCAATTTTCTTCTGTTCCAAAAGACGTTCTTCCGCTTCTTTCTTATCTGCCCTCTCCTGGGCTTCTCTCCTCTCTGTTCTTTCTTTCTCTTCCTTCCTCTCAGCTTCGGCTCTCTGTTGCTTCGCCTTCCTCTCAGCTTCGGCTCTCTGTTGCTCCGCGTCATATATTTCCAATTCCTGGTTAATAAACGCGTTTGCAGCTTCTGCATCTAATCCTGCCTCTTTCGCTTCCAGCCTCAAGATGGACCTCATCTTTATCCTCTCTGCCATTGTTAAAGAATAAGATGAAGTATGCCTAGAGAACTAGTAAGAAGAAACGCGAAAGGGAGGAACTCTGAACCGCTACGAGAAAAAAACACAAGTATAAATTTACCTGTGTTACCTCCTACCTGTACTGTGCAAACTTATCGCTGCTATTATCTGGCAATTAAGGCTCTAAACGCAAGCGACTATGCCACTAAATGGTAAGTTACACTGGAAAAGAATCTACTTTTACTAACAGTCGAGAAAAATTTATATTAAAACAATGTAAAAAGAAAAAAAAAAAAAATTCCCCTAAATTTTTAATCTCTGACAACAAACTCCGTCCCTAAGTCAATTATTGAGATGAGACGTTGTTAACTTAATTTTTCAAAATCAGAACAATCCGTCTTTAGCTAAGCTCAACTCTTTTTGACTTCAAAAACCTTTGTGACTGTAAAACAATCACGCAATCCCAGCAACTCTTATAAAGAAAGCAATATAATTATCTCCGCCAGAGGATAATTAAAATAGCACATATATTTGTTTATCTGTACTTTCTACTGCTGTGGAGAGAAAACAACCTGTAAATATGCTGTGTGGACAACCCAAATACTTAAAGAACGTTTGTCTAGGGGCGTAATTATTTATTTATTTCCCTAATTCACAAAGACAAATCATTCACACTCTACCTAGTTAGACCCAAACTAAATCAGACTCAAAATATCTTTAACCCGGCTATGCGATTGCCTCAAATGTAGCTCAAGATCCCAGAACCAGCCCACAAATATGTGTGCATCAAATGTATCTCAAAATTATCCCAGACGAGCCGGCCAAATATTGTCGTAAATTTATTTTGAGAGAAAAGAGTCGTAGAAATAGTGGTCCGGTTTAGAGTGGAAAATGATGATGGAAAGCTCAGTGATAGAAAATGTAGAGATTTAATAGTTACTTCACAGCGTGCTGGAGGAGAGTAAAGACAGACTTATTTACGACAAATCGTGTCTCTCAATCTTCTCTTTCACTCTCCTGGTCAAACAATTATTTGCCAGTTTTCCAGACTCGCATCTGCGCGCACACCGATTCGGTGTTTTCAAACACACACACGACGTTGATACAAACTATATTAAAACGAATAGGGGAAATGTTGGGCTTTGGGTATATCCAACACACAGAACTAAATGAGTTTAGGTGATTTTATTCACTTTAAACATCAAACACTAAAAATATCAGATATTACATAAATTATCATAAGTACACAAATGCAAATAACAAGTTTGGGAGGGGGTGAAGAAGATTGGTATCGACTAAGCCCTTCCCGCTCATTAGACAAAGACAAACCCAGTCCAGAGATAGATAATATCAGGAACACGGGTACGTTAACCTAACAGTAAAGTTAATTACTCTGAAAGAGGTGTTACCAAGTTAGGTATAAGTGATAGAAAAAAAAAACCTGTTCTTCCCAGCTGTTCTTCCCTTTACTAAGCAAATGGAAAGGAGGTGGTTTTAAACAGAGTTAACAAATTATCAACTATCCCCCTTAAAGGAACAATGTAGGGTATACAGAAAAGATATATGTTACCAGGTAAGCAAGTTAACAAAATGGTCACACAAAAGAATTAATTTCCTGTCATTCATACACGCGCTAGCAAAGGCCTTCACTCATCTTGCTCTCACTTACCGATTGTGAAAAAATCTTGCACTCCATAGAATAACACAACAGCAGTTACACCTCAACTAAATGTATGAGTGTTTGTTCAAGTTCTAGCCCCAGATTATCGGGTAGGCGGTCAGCACATAAAAGGATCCCGTAATCGCTGGAAAATGAATCTGTAGTTGTGTCTCTTTTCTTAATAACAGTTTCTATGGGAGGGCACGGTCTCTGATACCGGGGTGAGGATGGTGTGGTCTATTTGACTATGCCGCTGATAATAAAATTCTTACGCGTGCTGGTACACTTTATCCGTGAGGTATGGTTTAAGTCCAGTGAGAAAACTAGTCACATCACTGTTCAGGAAATTATGAATTATCTCTCTGTGTCAGTAAACTAACAAAGCTCGGGCCAGTGTTCTTCTTCCCGTTACGACTTAAGTTGTTTGATGGTGCGTTAAATTTGTCTTTGGGTGTGCTTTCTTTGCTATAAGTTAGATAGCGGAATTCCAAACATAGAATCGCCTCAAAGATTAAAAATTTACACAGTCTCAACAAGTTCTGCGTCAGGGGAACTCTACACACTGTTTATGCTTTGCTTTGCTTAGATTGATTTCTTTATTGCTTTCTTAATGCTGGGATCGCACAGGTTACGATCACTCTGTATGAAAGAAAAAAAAGACATGTAATATACCGAAAACAAATAACCTTCTAAAGCGCGATGAATTTCCCGTTAAGCCTATAATACACTCGAGTATTTAATTATGTATTTAATAAACACTGCGCGAATTCTAGTGGTTAAAAACCCACATCTATAAAACTAGGACTTAACTGAATTTATTAATTATAAATTCCTTCGCGACTTTAAAAGTTAATTTAAGCATCTATTATCTTTTGAAATAATATAATAGATAGATCATTATATTTAAAACTGGAACTCTTGAGATGGTTTAATTAAATAGATTTAAATTAACACAAAATCCCTTGAAATAGAATGACTAGACCACTGATCACTTTACACAATATATATTTTACCGCTTTGCACAGAATTAGAAATCACTGCAAATATATATAAAATCCAGGGGAAAATCTATAACAAGATTTCAATAAAGCTAGTGCTTCTGTAAAGATCTGGCCAGCGAGTGATAACGTGTCTAGTTCTTCATGGTCTATTTAGCTAAAATGGAATGTAAGTTGAGTGGGACATGATAAACTTGACAACTTATTTGATCTCACGAACTTTTGGGGATCTGACCGCCAAATCAAGAGAAGAAGCCGCCCCCTGGTCTTCGTATCCGCTCGCTGCTGCCCGTTTCGCTTTCCCCCGTTCGCTCGGTTCCTCGATTGACACCGAGACGCGAAATTAGCGGCAAGCAACTGCGTCTCGTATCAGGGAAAACTACTGTCTTTGATAGCGCCGATAGTCTCCCCTAAGATCCCTCGGTCTGTCTCTTTGATCTCGTCGCTGTATCCTACATGAGTCCCGGTGGAATGCGTTCTGGCAAACGAAAAGTTACAACAAATGTTCAGGGGTTCTAATGTTATGAAAAGCTAAAGGTCCCTTTTAATCATCCATCATATCAGGGAAAATTCACTAGTCAAACTAGACGTACGTCACACAGATTTAGATGATCATTTGCTGGTCGAGGAAATGAAAGCACTGAAGCCAATTCTTCCTTCTTCATACATTGGAAAGCTTTTGAAAGTCCTGAAATTCCTAGCTCTGAATAAGAGAACTACACGATTCCCAAATTGTTTAGTGATGTTAGCTTTTTTTTTACTATGACATTGCCGTCATGAGAAATGAACTTTTCTGAATTAACTTTAATCAAATCTTACGTAAGGTCAAATATGCTTCAAAATAGACTCGTAATAATATCTATGGAGTGTGGTCAAGAAAAAAAAAACAGCTTACATAATTTTGAAACCATTTGTTGAACAAACAATAAGAAATATTTCTTTATAAAGATAGTTTTGTTCTAACACTTTTTACTATAAAAATAAAGCTCACAAATAAAGATATTGTTTTATTTTAAATAGTATTATAGTATATTTTCACGATAAATAATGTTAAATAAAAGTAAAGCGAGCCCCACCTAAATGATCAAATCGGGTCACCAGTCTTTAAAGACGGGGCTTGGTTTACAGAAACTTTTTTTTTTTTGCTCATATAATTTCTCTCAGTAATTCTGGTTTATTGACCAAATTTCAATTGGAATCTCTGCATGTAATATCTCGGAAATTGAACTTTACAAGCAGGCATCCCATTTGACTCCACAGTGAGTGAGATTTTCTCCAAAGACCATTACATCTGCATAAATATAAACAATCTTTCACCAAATGCATTGTGTGATGGCACAGAAAAAAATAGAATTTGTCAGTTATGAAGAGCTCAGAGAGAACCTTTTGAATTTTTAAGACTGAAATAAATAGCTCATGTTATACTAGAAAGACACATAAAGTAGTACATAATTTACCACCCCGATACACACTTAAAAACCCTAGAAGTACAAAAAAATAATAAACACTTGCCAGATGTTACGGGCTTAGTAGTGACGAATACAAATAGTCAGTCAACTTGTAGAATATATCACGCTACTGTATATAACACGAATTATAATTGGTGGTCAACAGGACGACAACTTAGGCATAACATGAGCCGGCAAAGTGGAGGTCCACAGGAAAACATGTCGAAACATTTATTGTCATAAAACTGGTTCCATCAGACAATAAAGAAATATACGTGGCATGGAAAAATGTTGTTCTTCATAGTAATTCGTCTTCAGTCCATACATCTCAAATCAAATGCATTTTACAGTACGTGGCAATGTAAATGAATATATTCCTCTCCTTTAATTCTGGCCGTTGTGTAGACCACGAGGACCTAAGCAATGCGGACCAAGATATTCATAATAAAATATTCGATGCAATATTCGAAAAATACTTCCTAGACATGGTAATAACTTCTGGGTAGGTTAAGGTACCATTCTTCATAATATCGAACAAGTGGCGGCCTCCGAAATAAAATGCAACTGACCATCCTAATGCAAGTCTCATCAACCTTAGAAAGCTCGAAAAAAGTACGTCTACTCTGGACGACTGAAAAATACGAAAGGCCCAGTCGGCTGACCGCTAGAATAAAAAAGCACGTGCTATATTACGTCATCAGTGCAGGGCTGGATTAAGCTAGTACAGGGCCTGTAGTATATGTTAAGAAAGGGGCCCTATATTTTAAAAAAAAACAATAAAACAACACAGATATATTTGAACACATACATTTTTAATTTGCATAGTAATTATCATTATCAAAAGTAACAACACACTCAACATTATTGTTTAAATATTAATGTTTCTGCATTTAGCATGAGCAAATTTGTTGATGATATAGGATGTATCAATTTCACGCAGAAGTTTATGTTCAATGCTCATTAGTGTGAGATTGTTCAATCTCTTTTGACCCATGGTGTTCCTTAGTTCATTTTTAATAAGTTTCAGTTTTGAAAATGATCGTTCTCCACTGCAGTTGGTTACCATTAGTGACAAATAGATGTGCAAGGCGATTTCTACATTTGGAAAACAAGACTCCAAAGAATTGTCAATTATCAAACGGTAAAACTGTAACTCTACAAGGTCTAGAGTAGTGCCAATATGAGAAGCAAGATCAGTTTTCAACAGTTCTGTAAACTGCACAAGTTCTTCACAAAGACTTTCTTCCAGATCTTCCGGATATGATTTAATAAGATTCGATGATCTCGTTACCACCTCTTCAGGTGTAAACGACTGTAACTGACGAAGGAATCCAAATACATCATTCAACTTTTGATAAGCTTTCTGGCGTTTTGACAAGGCAGAGAGCAAGCTATCAATAAGGACAAGACATGTTCGGCTTTTAAACTGCTGAGAAGGCGTTTGAGATTCAACAAGTGGATCAAGTGTGCTGGAACCACTGAAATCATCATACTCTTGATTTCGTTTGTTTTTTCTTCGAGTTTGTTCTTGATAATGTCCACACTCAGTCAGATCATTGGCCTTTTGCTCTATGTCTGCAAAAGTAGACCGCATAGCTTGAATATACCCCCGCAGGGATTCATAGAGTGCACAAGCTGTATTCAAGTCTTGGTCACAAGATTGCAAAGAAGCACTGGTCATTTGAAAACGCTGTAATACTTGATCCCACAGTATGATCATTATTCCTGTTTCTAACTTCATCATGGTTGAAAGTAGACCACGAGCTTGTTCACGACACTCTGCCTTCTGATCATTGTTATCTGAAATATCATCCAAGACTTGTTTTATTGCAGAAAAGGTGTGTAAAAGTGCTTTTGTTGCATCTGTCTGAGCGGACCGTCTGGTATCTGACAGTCTTTTCACAAAGGGGAAATGGGACTTATTATGAGTACCGCCAGCACATAATGCAGTAGAAAGGAGACCCCACCAGTAGGTAGAAGCAGAAAAGAAGGTGTACAGCCTTTCAACAAATCCAAAGAAAATGACTGCTTCTTGAAACCCTTTAGCAGCACATTTTCCAACCAAATTTAGTGAATGTGCAAAGCACGGAAAGTAATGCGCAAACTTATTCATCTCTTTAATTCGTGCTTGTAATCCTATAAACTTGCCACTCATGTTGCTGGCGTATTCATAACTTTGACCACGGCAGTCTTTAATATCAATGTCATTTGCCTTTAAAAAATTAAGTAGACTTTTAGTAAGCTGTTCAGCACTATGACCTTCCATATCCAAAAATGTCACAAATCTTTCAACTGGTCCCGATGGCAAAACATAGCGCAGAGTCAAAGTCAGCTGGTCCATATTAGATATATCTGGAGTAGAATCCAATGAAACGGAATAATACTTGTATTTCTTAACTTCACAGAGAATGTGATCCAGTATGCTGGATCCAATCAGATTGATGAATTCCTCACACGTTGTTTTAGATAGATATGATGTATGTCCAAATCCTTTGTTTGCATGAGTACTTATATGCTCTGCCAGAAAAGGGTCAAACGTGGCCAGTAATTCTAACAACCCTAAGTAATTCCCGTTATAAGGGGACCCAACAATTTCATCACTGCCACGAAATGAAAGGCCTCGTTCTGTTAAAAAACTTCACAACTTCAATTATTCGCTCTAGAAGTTTGTGGCAATACTTTTCTTGAATGTCCATTTGTTTCACAAGTTGGGAATCGACACGTTCACCTTTGTTTTTACGCATCAACAGTGAAATTAAAGCTTGTCTATGTGAGGAGCTTTCTTCATGTCGACGCAATAGATTGCTTGCATTTTTTGCAGTCATTAAACCCTTCCACTGTAAACTTTGATGAACATTCTGAACTCATAAGCTTGCATGGGAAACAGAATAGGCGCACTTTACTTTCTGAATAGCATAACCATTTTCTTTCATGTTGCTTTTTTGTAAGTTTATGAATATGTGTAAAATAAGACTTCTGACAGTATCGAGTTTTCTTTTCAGTGTCATACAATCGCACGGATGAAGAGAAGGCACTATCAACATGTTGACATTTTTCACTTCACTTGGATATCCACTATTCACGCTCACAGTTATCTATATTGTTCGGCCAGTCACCAATATCATTAGAGTACTTCGTTTCACTTATTCTTTCACATTCAGACTCAGTGTATACTGGGTTTTGCTGTATGTTTTCTGCTGCACAACCTGCACTAGTACTAGTTGTTCCTGTACTTTCAGCTTCAGCAGTTAGAGTACCATCACCATGAACATCAAAATATTCTTTCAGCTTAAGTGTTTTTGATATCACAAGTTGATCTCTTCTTTCTTTTGCTTCCGTCGCTTTACGTTTTTCACTTCTAGAAGCATAATTACGTACAATATCTCTGTGTCTACTGCTCATTTTTTGAGTTTTCTAACCTTACAAATCAAGAAATGTTATTCAAGATCGAAAGAGTGCGAGCACGCCGTATACCTCAATTAAAACAGGAAGTTTCCTTATCCTGAATTCTAGTTTTTATTGTTAATGCAAATTCATTTCACAAAGAACGAAACAAAATTAGAGGGGCAGTCGCCTAGAGCAAAAAAAAGTGGCTTCCGTCCAAACGTGACCAAATTTTCAACGCAACTTAAATGACTTCCGTCCGCAAACAGTTAAGATAAAAATAATGAAGAGTCACACTAAGTCAAACTCTTATGCGCTTTCTCTCACAATTTCGTGACACCAAATGAAAAGGCGCTAAAGATGGCATAAATCACAAGATCATTGGTTTAACGATCGTATTAGAAGATGACCAAAAAATTATGTACATATTTATTGGCGCGGGGCCCCTAAAAGCGCGGGGCCCGTAGCATATGCTACTTTTGCTACTACGTTAATCCGGCTCTGCATCGGTGGCTGTGACGTAGCAAGGTATGCGGCGTTCAATGAGCGAAAAATCTTACATAAAAAATGACTTTACTACACACAGCTATTTCTCCTCAAATCAATGGATATATGCTTGCGTGTAGCAACTTATTATAACATTTTAATTTTATCCTTAACACCAGATCCGTGCACTGCTGACGGATCTATCAGCATTTTCTGTCTTGAAAAACAATTTTAGTGTTGTGAAGAAATACAAATTCAGTGTTTATATATACTAGCCGCCATTAAAAACGCATCAAAATCGTGACATGTTTCCACTGTTGAAATGTTTATGCAAGTGAGCGATTTTCAAACCCCGAAAGTGTGCAAGTGATGAAGTTCATGTATTCCAACTTTACTGTCGATGTGATGTTTACTTCAAATTTTGCGTGCTTTACGTGAAAAACAAGGTTTTTGATAATTCTGGCTTCATTAAAAGTCGAATCACATTGACATTTGGCACACGCATTAGTCAAGTTTCAGCGAGTAAAACGCGCTCAACTGTTTTCATCGAAAGAAAGTCTGTTAATGTTTTTGTCATGCCTCGACTATCGTCACAAGAGCGATGGCAAGCTGTTGGTATGCTCGGCAGTGGAATGGCGACCAGAGGAGTTGCCAGACATTTCTTCTTCTTCTTCTTCTTCGTTCGCCCTGAAAAGGACGGTGGTTGCGTTGTGTCTGTTTACAACGTAGCTGTGATATCTGCACCTTTCGGTCGACACATCCGACTTCTGCACGGCATTTTTTAGGACCGGGTTTGCCTTCCCATTGCGATCCGTGCTCGCTCAGCCAGCCTGCATTGCTGCATACTGTTTCCAGGACCACCACGTGGAGGTGGAGCACGGTCTTGACCAGCTCTGGTTCGCTGGTCCTGACGCAGGCAGTCAAGCTATGAGTCGCTGACTGCGGTCTCTATTGCTGCGTCTTGGGGTCCCGCCAGACATTTCAATTGTGACCAGTCGACTATAGTGAGGCTGAACCAGCGATTTCGGGCGACAGGTACCACCAATGACCGTCCCAGGCTTGGTCAACCTCGTGTAACAACACTAGCTCAAGATCGCCAAATTATATTGTTACATCTGCGCAATCGCTTCCAAACAGCAACTCAGACAGCAGCTCATACACCTGGCACTCGGAGACTTGTCAGGGCAAACACTGTGCGACGGAGACTTCGCGCCGCTGGCTTGCAAAACAGACGTCCCAACATCGGTCCTATCCTTAATATTCGTCGTCCAAGGGCGGGATGGAGATCAACAATGTTCTCCGATGAAAGCCGGTTTAATGTCTCCTTTGCTGATAGGCGAAATCTTGTACTGGATTGGCCTGCAAACTCTCCTGACATGAATCCGATTGAACACGCATGGGATGAACTGAACAGAAGGGTCCAACAGTATGACATCAACAATGTGAATGATCTCGAGCGAGCACTCATTGCAGAATGGAACGCCATACCCCAAACATTTTTCGAGACACTCTGCAATAGCATGAGACGCCGATGCCAAGCCTGTAGGGGGTCATACACGGTATCAATGATGGCTGTGACAGAATGACAGTGAGTGCTACTTTTGTTTTTACACCTAGGGTTGACAACTGCTTAGGAGCCGGTTCTGAATTGTCTCATGTTTAATAATACAGCAAATTTGGGTTAGTAAATGGATCATAAATGTAAAATCAGTGATTTCATGTATTTTAAATTTAGCACAACGAGTTGCGGTTCATAAACTAATGCAGTTTTTAATGGCGGCTAGTATATTTCATTCGACTGAAACGTGTTGACATTTCCTGCTGTAGTCTGCCGACGATGCACCTCATCTCCTACAGGTAGTAACGTGAAACAAGAATATGATTTTGGAATGTCAGGACAATGAACTAGACGGGAAACTAAAACAGGTCACAGCGGAAATGAGAAACTATAGATTACACATTCTAGGGATAAGCGAGAGCAGATGGACAAAGAGAGGAAAAGTTTAAACACCAACAGGAGAAACAATACTTTACTCTGGCAGATAGGATGGACTGCACAATGAAGGTGTAGCCATTATTCTACAGAAGGGAATAGAAAGGTCATTACAGGAATGGAAACCCATCAACAACAGATTGATAAGAATAAGATTGAAAGGGAGATTCACCAACACTACAATAATACAATGCTATGCACCAACAAATGACAGCGACGAAGAGGTTAAGGATGAATGCTATCAACAACTGCAAAAAAAAATGGAAGACACACTTAGATACGATCTTATCGTAGTAATGGGAGACTTCAATACTAAAGCTGGAACACACAATACATACAATTAAAGAGTTATGGTGAAATGCGGCAGCGGAACAGCAAACGAAAATGGGGATAAATTAAGTTTCTGTAGCATTTACAACCTGGTCATTGGAGGAACCCTTTTCCCACACGAAGAAATTCATAACTTAACATGGGAATCACATAATGTCCGCGACAGAAACCAGATAGAAAACTTACTTACTTAGTCGTTCCCCTTCTATTGTGAGGTGTAGAGGTTTGGAAGAGAGAGCGCCAGACTATCCTATCGGCTGTCTTCCTCCTGGCCTGGTTCCATTCTAGTCCTCGGTCCTTCAAAGATTGTCTAATGTTGTCCTCCCAGCGGACTCTGGGTCGTCCTGGGGGTCTGGATCCCTGGCTCTTTGTTTCCCATGCTTGTCGTGCTAGCCGAACTTCTCCCATTCTGCAGACATGGCCAAACCATCTTAGTTGGGACTGTTCTACATGGGTCTGCAGGGGGTGGGATTTTAGGTCTTGACGTATCGTCTGGTTGCGGACCATGTCTCTTCTTGTTACTCCAATCACCTTCCTCAGATAAGTAATTTCTGAGGTTTAGATCTGGCTTTTATGGGTTGTAGTCATTGCCCATGACTCGCATCCATATTTCAAGACTGGGACATCGGTGGAGCGGTATACAGCCATTTTCCTTTTCTTATCAACCTCTCTCTTGCTGAGGAATCTTTGATTTATGGCCTGAAAAAGTCTCCCAGCTGCTGCTTTTTGAGTGGCAAACTCTTCTTTGATGTCTAACATTCGGTCTACAATAGCTCCGAGATATTTAAAGTGGTCGACCTGCTCTAGGACCTGTTTTCCCAGCTTAATCTGATGTCTTCTTTCTTCTCGTTATATCATCATGGATTTTGTTTTAGAGCTGCTTATGACCATCCCTCTCTTCTCCAGCTCTTCCTTCCAGACTTGCAGGTTGGATTGGAGATATGCTTCTGATTTAGCAATCAGGGCAACATCATTAGCAAATGCCAGCTCTGAAATACATACCTTTCTCATCTTCCAGTACCCCACTGAATACTTTCTTGTTCTCTCCTTATATGACTTGATAACATCGTCCATGAGGAGTATGAAAAGATAACGTGACAGGATATCACCTTGACGTACACCAGCAGTGGTCCTGAACTCTTCTGACTTATGGTTTGCTGTCCTCACATTATTTCTGCAAGACTTGTAGAAGCTCTGGATAGCATGAATCAGAGGTGCTGGAATGTTCTTCCTTGCCAAACAGTACCAAAGTTTGCTCCAAGGACCCTGTCAAATGCCTTTTCCAGATCTATGAAACAAAGATGGATGTCACTCTTACACTCAAGGGCCTTTTCACTCAGCTGTCTGAGTGTGAAGATTAGGTCTTGAGTACTTCGGTTTGCTCGGAATCCGCACTGGACCTAATCCAATTGTGGCTCAGCATGGCGTCGGAGTCTCTGCTCTAGGATTCTAGAGTAGCTTTTACCAGGGGCACTGAGAAGGGATATGCCTCTATGGTTTCCACATTGTCGATTGTCACCCTTTTTGAAAATTGGTGTTATGATGGCAATCTCCCAGTCCTTTGGTATGGTCATGTTGCACCACGCTGCCTGTAGGGCCCTTAAGAGTAACAGGTCGCCTGATGCTCCCGTGTACTTAACCATTTCTGGTGTTATACCATCAAGCCATGCTGCTTTGCCCATCTTTATTTTCTCCAGTGCTGCCTTCAGTTCTTCCATCTTTAAGTCATCTTCATCACCATTTGTTTCCTCTTCTGTGCTAGTGGTTATCATTTCTGATGCTTGACCTTGCTCACCATCAAGGAGTTCTGAGAAATATTCTTACCATCTTTCCATTACTTCCTTCGGGGCTGTAAGCAATTTGCCTTGATTGTCCTTTATGAATTTGGGAGGGCATTGTTTTTCCTTCCTCGTGTTCTTTAGGGTCTTATAGAACAATTTCTGGTTTTCTTGCGCTTCTTTTTCTAGCTTTCCTCCAAATTCTTCTCAGGACTTCTGTTTTGCAGCTAGCACCTTGTTCTTTGCTTCTGTTCTGAGTATCACATATTCTCTATATTTCTCTGTTTAATCTGCTGTGTTTTTAGCTCCTAAGTATTGTTTCCATGCCATTTTCTTCTCTCTTATTTTCTCTTTGACTTCCTCTGTCCACGAAGGTGTCCTCTTTCTCTTGTTCCAAGTCATCATGTTGTTCTTCTGTGTTTCTCACCGCTGTAGCAATAAGCCCCTGATATATGGTCTTAATTTCTGGCTCTCTCAGCTTGTAGGTCTTAATGCTCATTTCTTTCGTTCGTTTACTTAGCTTCTTGCGTGATGCTGGGCAGTTCCTAGGCTGGGCAACTCTTTCAGTTGTTCTTTTGATTGTAAGCAGGTAGTGGTCACTTCCAATCTCTAGCCCCCTACAGACTCTAGCATCCTGGACATATTTGAATGAGTTCTTCCTAACAATGGCATAGTCGATCACTGACTTCTCATTCTTTGTTGGTTCACACCTAGTGTATGCATGTATGCGCTTAAGGGGGAACTTTGTGTTGGTAGCGATCAGATTCTGCTCACTGCAGAATCTAAGGAGTCGCTTTCGATTGTCATTGAAAGTATCTTCTCCATATCTTCCGAAAACTCCACCCCATCTAGCATGGTCATTTCCAACTCTGGCATTGAAATCTCCGAGCATGATAATTTCATCAAGGCAGTCATCCACTGTCCTTTGAAGGAGCTCAAAGAATTTCTCCTTGACCTCTGCTCTCTCATCCTCATTTGGCCCATACACTATGACCAGGTTGACTATGGTTTCTCCTTCTAATAGTTTTACAACCACATCGCGCTCCGAGACAAAGTTCTATCCTTTGATACTATCGTTCTGGTTTTTGGCCACAATGCAACCCACGTCCCCTTTAGCTCATTCAGATGTGGGTACACACTGTATAGAAGCGTGTTGCCATCGAGATCCATGACTCTTTGTTTCCGTAATAGCCAGGATTTCTAGTTTTGCTTTCCTCATCTCTTCCACCAGCTCCTCTTCTTTCCCATTTATACTTCTTGTTCTCCAACTTCCATAGTTCGTTGTCCGTAGTCCGTTCCAGTTCGTCGCCTTTAGACTCAGTCCAGTTTTCTCTCTAATATTACTCGTAATCATAGTTTAAAGATAGACCACATGATGATTAATGGTAGATGGAGTTATTCCTTACAAGATGTGAAAGTAAGAAGAGGTGCAGATGTGGGACGTGACCACCATTTAGTCGTAGCAAACCTGAAAGTGAAAATCAGAGCTGCTGGACCAACTGTAAGTTCACAGAAAAGGTTTGACATCAGAAAATTGAAGGACCCCCTTACCAGAAAAGCTTTTGCGGCTGATATAAAGAAACGATATCAAATTTCCAAAAGTCAAGAAAAGACATTGTCTGATGAAATAGACCAGAAATTCAACACCATTTCAACACTATATAAGGAAAGAAGCAAATCATGCTTGGGATTCCAGGAAAGGAAGAAGCAAGACTGGATAAAGCAGAAACTTTAAACACCATAACGATGAGAAAGGAAATAAAAAGAAAGAAAACAGAAGCGAAGTCCCCTAGATTAAAGCGAACAGTTCAGTCAGCTGAATAAGGAAAATAAACGCCAAACCCGAGCCAACAAAAGGAATTTCTTAGATGATCTTGCAAGACATGCAGAAGAGGCAGCACTGAGAAATGAACACAGTACAGTAGAACAATAACTAAAACCATCAGCGGAAAACGAGGTGCAGACAATATTACATTAGTAAGAGATAACCAAGGAAATGTCATCACGACAGCAAAGGGACAAGAAACAAGATGGGCGGAGCCTTTCAGAGACACTCTGAACAAGGAACCACCAGAGACACAGTTGAATGTTCCTGAGGCTGAAAACGATCCAGATGTTAATACAGACTTTATACGGAAGGAAGAAATCATCACGGCAGCCAAAGGGTTAAAGCATGGAAAGGTTCCTGGCCACGACAACTTAAATGCAGAGCTATTTATGACATCACTGAGCTTGCAGCAGAACTACTAGAACCACTTTTTGCACAAGTCTGGACAACAGGGAGTGCAGCGAAGGGTTTTTCTAGTATGATAATAGTGGTAGAGAAGAAGTAGAATCTCTCTCCAGAAAGGATGAAGTTGCAGTGCTCGAGAAGTACACTGGTATCACAAGTGAGTTACAGCTGTGAATACTCTGAGCTGGACAATAGATTTAGGCTTCAGAAGTATAAGTTGCTACTTTCGCTATTGTAACCCTATGTGATAATATAATTAAATTAGAAAAAGTAACTCAACTTTTAACAGTTAAAAATTTACCAAGTCAAATGAGTACAATTTCAATATTCATTATGTACATCTATAAATATTCTTGTAATGAGAAATGGGTGTTGGAAGATGGTAAAATGTATGATTATTTATAGTTACAAATTAAAATAAATAATAGAAAAAGTCTTGGATTTATCTTCCACTGAAATTACAGAAAAATTTGGCACTGTATCTCTTTGATATCTCTAGCTATCTAGTTCTCATCATAGACAGTCGTTTTAGAAACTGCTCACAGTGTTTTTTGGATGGATACACATAAAACTCATCTGATAGTAGCCACGTCTACTCGAGGTTCCTGAGACACACTTAAATAAACAGACTGTCCTTCAGCCCACCCAATAACTGCGGGGGACTAAGGTGTTGAAGATTGGTTGACCTCTAGGCTTCAGTTAGCAGGATCAACAGTCCTCAAGTCTATAGTTTCTCGATCAGGAATGATCATAAAAATTGATCATAAAAACCCTCTTAGGATTTATAAGCTCACGGTGAGACTATATTGGCTGAATTTAATCTGCCCTGCATGCAGCGCCAAAAAAAAGAACTTTTCTTGCAGATGCTGTCTTCAAGTTTCTCACTCTGGCTTCTGGATTTGGTGTTTGTGTTTTTCAACTCACCCCTCTGTCCTTATATTTGGGTCTCTCGCCCGTCCGAGAAAGCACCTCCTAAAGAACCAAACGATTTTCGTTTCATTTCCTGGTTTGAGGCGATTTGAGGCAATCTGTGTTTTTCCTGTACTCGTTTTCTCTTCTGTTCACTACACACTTATATCCTTCCTTCCTTCCTATGTATTCTTTCATTTTCCCCATATGAGGCTTTCAATCTATTCTAGTTTTATTGCCATCCGGTTAGAAATGTATGCATAATAAATTTTTAAAGATTATTAGCTAACATTTAGCAGATGTGATGAAGGTGAAAAATATTAATTATTTTTAAAACCATTTATATTTGAATAATATCCTTTTGGGTATAATTCTTAGTCTATCTCCCCTAGTGAATTATTTTTATTTAATTGTATTCCAACCAGGCGTTCTCTTGTAGTTTTAAATTTAATGTCCAGTAAATGCAAACTTTTAAATTCGGCCATTCATTCCTATATTCGCTATTTCCTACTTTCAGCAATACCGTCTGGCTTAACCCTAATTCACATTTCTGCCGTCTTCAAACTTCAAAGCAAGATCCGCCGAGTGCTATTACTGCGCTGTGTGTGTGTATGTGTGTCGCGCTACACATTTTTCCTACAACAAAGCAACAGGTACCAAATCTCGTTACAGTGACAACGCCAACGGAGTGAAACAAAGGAATAATTGTCAAATTGCCCAAGAAGGGAGACCTTGCAGACTGCAATAATTGAATATGAATCACTCTTCTCTAAGTTCCCATCAAAATATTAGGCATGAAAATTATAGAGAATTTAAAAAGCAGTAGACAACAAACTAAGGACAGAACAAGCATTATTTAGAAATAACAGAAGATGTGCAGATCCTATATATATATATATATATATATATATATATATATATATATATATATATATATATATATATATATATATATATATATATATATATATATATATATATATATATATATATATATATATATATATATATATATATATATATATATATATATTGGCTCTACAACACGTATGACTCTACAAGCACAATTTTACAACATATAATACATCTAATAATATATATATATATAGTTGCTGTGGCCTCTGCTTATATATGAAATGAACACAAGTACAATGGCAGCTATAGAGCAGAAAGTCAACAAGCTCATGAGGAAATGGCTATGGGTACTACCAGGTCTGTCAGATGTAGCACTGTACTGCTAAAAGTCAAAACTTCTGCTTCCATTCAAGTCATTTTTTGAAGAGTACAAAGTCAGCAGATGATGTGGTTAAGTCCATTCAGCCCACACTGAAAACGGGAAGGAAGTGGAGAGTGGAAGAAACTGTTGATGCTGCCAAAGAATCGCTCAAACTGAGGGAAGTAATCGGATACACTCAAACGAATAGACGGAGACTTGTTCATGGAGACATCCGCTGGTGGTCCAAAGCATCAAGCTAGGAGCGTAGAGACATGGTAGTTCAGGAGATACGAAGAGCTGAGAATGATAAGAAGTTAAAAAAAGCAGTGCAGCAGGCCCTACAAGGCCAATGAACTACATGGGTCCTTGACATGGAATGATATATGGCATTGTCGTGTGGTGAGTACTGGGGCAACTACAACAGTAGTTTTTGCCAGGAATAGTCTATGAGATATAGATATAAGGTCTCTAGAAATTGGCTCGTTAAGAAATAATAAAGACCTATTCGAGATAGGGACAAGAAGACAGGAATGCGACTGCTTTCCACTAGACAGTGTTTTCTAATTAATTATGGAAAGAGTTCTGTTTCCCCACGACCTTAGCTTCTGCCCTTAGATCCCGTAAAGAAAAAGCCCCCAACCTCATCTGAGTAGAGAAAGGTTCCTATAGGTGAATATGTAACACCGACAGCACGAGTGATACATTAACAAACTCTTGATAATGATCAACCGATCGTTGGGTTTATTAATGAAATATCCACACATATAGGGTTAGTAATGGTTAGACCGTGATGATGGTGAAAGACGATTCACACAAAACACACAGATGAGATAATAAAATTACAGTTAATTAAGTAATAGTTAATTGAGAATGAACTGGTGTAAAGTGAAATGATGATGTGATATGATACGTGTTACCAAAATGGTGAGTACTCTACACAGTCCATGTGTCTCTAAATGCTTTTCCTAGATATGAGGATTCACATGTATGCATAAAATGTCCCAAGTTGTTATACGTTATGTCGAATGGGGTATCTCTAAGCTGAGGACGTTCTGATGAATACTGTTGTCGTACGGAGAACGCTGACGAGATATCTATGTATATTCCTTCACTGTTTGAGTATATCTCTGTAGTGTTGATCAACAGTTAATAGTTGTCATATGAACAAAAGGTCTGTTGTCTAATCTCCCGACGGTACTGGTCAGACTGGATATCTTCACGAAATGTTAGTGATATGTAGACTCATAATCTTGCGTATGTAGTCGTGATTCATATACTTTCGAGTCTGCTTCATAAAATGCGCTTAAGAGTGTGTTGCACGTGGTATAAATATGCGATTCCTCTTTTGAGCTCTTTTGCTTGACTTCAGATAATAATGATCTTTCGAGTGATTTGAATTTATGATGACTCTGTATTGAACTTGTGATAACGATGTATTGAACATGTGAGCAAGCAGTATATGGTGACGAAAAATGCTGCGTCCACCTTCTGACTTGTGGGTGAGACAATATTCCTTCTTAATTGAGGAATGAAAGATGTCCTATGGCGAATTCTGCTAGCCAAATGTCCGTTTTTAATAACTTATTTCTGGTTAGACGTCAGACACGGTGCGTGTAGACTCAGACTTCTGATGAACTGAAGACACACAAAAGTCTTCGTAAGTTTTCACATTTAACATCACTGGTTGACTTTCATTTAAACTACTGCTCATTATTCATCTCTCTCTCTCTGAGTTCAATTCTAATGATGTTAAATATCTTGTGCATGAGAGTGTGTGCGCATGGGAGACTGTGATGATGATAAAGGTGAAATAAGAACTATTAATTACCTCCTATCATCCTATCATCTTCTAGGAAAATCTTCTGATTTTATTAATCAGTTATGCCAAGAATTATTTGAAACTTTATCTTTCGCACATTTTAGCTGTGAGGTTAAAATAAACAAAAAAAAAATGTATTTATAAGTATAAGATTTACTAACCTTCTTTTCCCTTCGCAAAATCCTTTAAGAACACAATTAATCACAGAACTGAATTATCATCCACTCTGAATAAACACGTGTATTAGGCTATGCGTTTTTGGGTTTAATCTCTTCCTCACAAGGTAAAAAACTTGACTGCCCCACTCTAGTAGATTATGCGGTATTATATATTTCTGGAAGTCCAATATGGGTTTCTTGTACAGCTCATACCAACCTATCATTAATGGCCCCCCTGGTCACTCATTCACATGATCGCTCTTGTCCCCTGTCAGTCGAAACGTGGGGGTAGTTTGACCTCTGATTGTTTATTGTTCACCTGACCAAGATGGGCGTCCAATGTGGTAAACCAACGCTTGTCTGGACCGCGGCCGACTAAAGATAACACCATTACAGCATAAGACGTTTTCCCCTGGCCAATGTTTGATTCGGATGACCATATGTGTTTCTTACTAGATTTATCACGATGCAATGTGGGCATCAAACGATAATGTCGGGCATAGCGACTCAATCAAAGGATTTTATTTCCCCCGATGAAAGAACAAATGTGGTTCTCTAGATACTGGTCTCGAGTAATCACAACGATGAAATAAGAAATGTGGATCGCAAAGGTTGCATGAAAGAGCAAATGTCGGAGAAAATACAATACGAAAGATGTAGGAAAAGATAAAGCAATAAGGCCTTTGCGCTCGTTTATCACAATAGCCCCTCCTCAAGTGTGATGTCAATCGTACTCAGTACAGCTTAGCCTTCTTGCTCGGGATTCTTTAATCCTTTTCCTCATCTTCGTTTTTCTCTTCGGTTTCCACCCTTTCCTCTACTTGTCTGTGCTCTCCGTCCTGCCTCATAGGATGACGGCTTAAAAAATCCCCTCCTACGTTATGTTTTCCTTGGATATAGTCCACTTGGAACGTGTAAGGTTGTAGAACAAGCGACCACCTCATCAGTCTAGCATTCAAATTCTTTGAATTGGCGAGGAAGGTCAGAGGTTGGTGATCACTCTGGATTGTAAATTTCCTTCCGTACAGGTATGCTTGAAATTTTTGTATTCCCCAGACGAGGGACAAACATTCCTTTTCGATTGTGGAATAGTTTTGTTCTGCTCGGTTTAACTTCCGACTCGCATATGCGACCGGAAATAGATTTGGTGGGCTGTTAGCGATGTAAGCGGTGCACAGAGGCTATTAAAATCCTTTATATATCTCTGGTGGAATCCACAGAGAGATACAAATGACCGGACATCCCTTTTAGTGGACGGTCTCGGTGCATTTCTCAGCTTCTCAACGTTTTGAGTCTCGGGGAACATGGTCCCATGGGATATAGTATGTCCTAGGAACTCTAGCTGTTCACACCCAATTTGACATTTGGTTGGGCGGGCGGTTAGTCCCACTTCTCTGAGTCTGTTAAACAGCAAGGATAGCGCTGATATATGTTCTTCAAACGATTCAGTAGCTACTAGGATATCATCCATAAAATTGCTGATGGCGGGATGATTCAAAGGATCCAATAACTTTCGCATCATCCTTGTGAAGACACTAGGAGCATTGTTCAGTCCAAATGGCATCACATTAAACTCGAAGTGTCCATCTGGAGTACTGAAGGCTAACAGGTTCCTCACCTCAGCTTTTACCGGTATTTGATAGTACCCTTTACTGAGGTCGATCTTTGAAAAATAGCGAGCCCTGCTCAGCTTAGTAAATAGCTGGTTCTGGTCCGGTAACGGTTCTGGCTGGAACTGTGTTAACGCATTCAGCTGTCGGTAGTCGATGCACAGGCGGTGTTCTCCACTGGGTTTGCGTAACAGCACCACTCCCGCACTGTAAGGGGACTCCGACTTCGAAATTATGCCTTCCTTAAGTAAGTAATCAATTTCTTGTTTTAATGCCATCGCCTTGGCATACGAATCGGATAGGTTCTCATTCGGACAGGCGTAGGATCCGTGACTTCCATGTCAAACTCCATCAGGTTTGTCCGGCCGGGTTTGTCTGTCAGAGAGTCGGCGTGGTTTTCCATCAATCTCCTTACTTTTTCTTGCTGGGCTTCCGTTAAGGTGGAGCTTATTTTCACATCTAAATGTGATTCCTCCTGTATCACCGGGTACTCTACGGATGATAATGGCTCTTCTTCCATTTGCATAGCAATGGCCATAGTCATGAGGTGCGCTGGTTCGGCAGGGGCTCGCTCGTAAAACTTCTTAAGCAGATTTAAGTGGTAAATTTTCTGCTTTCCGTTCACGGCGATTTTATAGTTGGTGCGAGAAATCTTTTCCACCACTTTGTAGGGTCCCCTCCAGCAAATCTGCAACTTATTACTGCTACTTGGCAGAAGAAGCAGCACTTTCTCTCCTACTGCTAGTTCTCGGTCCTTCGCATTGCGATTGTAATATTTGGCATGTTTCCGCCTAGCCTCCCGTACTTTCGCTGTGGCTAATTCCCAGCCAGTCTTCAGGCGTTGTTTCAAGTCTGTGACGTACTGGAAGGCTGATGTGACAGTGTCGTCTGCCTTGGCATCTGTCCACGTTCTTAGTAATGCTTCTAATGGACCTTTAATAGGTCTTCCGAAGAGTAATGTGGCCGGAGGAACTCCAGTTGACGCATGCGGTACTTCCCTATAAGCAAATAATGCGGCAGGAAGATACTGATCCCAAGTTTCTGGCTTCTAATGTGCCAACTTCCGAAGAATAGAGGTGAGCGTCCCGTTAAACCGCTCTACTTGCCCGTTACTTTGGGGGTGATAGGGCGAAGTATGGATATGCCTAGTCTTGAATATTCTAAGCACCTCCTCTGTCAACTTGCCTCTAAATTGTGACCCGTTGTCTGTCAGAATTTCATGCGGGAAGCCCAATCTAGTGAAGATATTCAGTAAAGCGTCAGCTACATGCACTGAGTCGCATGCTGGCATGGCTATGGCTTCGCCCCACATGGAACAGGTGTCCACTAAGGTAAGGATATGGGAGTTCCTCTTCTTAGTTCTCAGCAGAGGTCCAATTATATCCACGGCCACTCTTTCAAATGGGGTGCCCAGGATTGGCATCTCCCCAAGGGTCGCGGGTGCCGTCCAGTGTTTTGGTGCAACTTTCTGGCACTGAGGACAAGACTTGACGAAACGTTCAATGTCGCCGGTGATCCCTGGCCAATAATAGTGGCAGGCGATCCTTTGAGTCGTGGCGCTCATTCCCATGTGTCCACTAAATGGGATAGAGTGGCCTATCTCAAGCACCTGGTTCCTATAGGTTGCAGGAACTACTAATTGGTTGTGTTCCTGTCCTTCATTTCCAGCTCGGCGATACATCAATCCATTTTTCATAAAGAAGTCTCCCTTGGTAGGTGGGTTGTGTGTCCTAGGTAATTTTTTAAAACAGGGCGCCAGTGTGGAATCTTCCATTTGGGCCCTCTTCAATTCCTCGGGGAGGATATTGGTAGGAGTTTCCTGCTCTGCGTCTTTTTTTTGACTTTCCTCTAGTCTGTACGGCCGCCATGACTAGTGGTTGAGTAGGTTCTCCAAGGAACACATATCTACATCCCAAGATTAAAGAATAGATTGGTTCTTCCATGATAGCTGCACGAATCTCTCCTGTCACATAACGAGATTCCACTCTGATAAGTGCAATAGGCAGTGTCATGGGTGCAACATCCTTCGTCGGACCTTGGAGGTCGACACTCTCTTCTGTTATCTGGTCAGGGGTGACAAGAGATGCCCTGACCACCGCATCGAAAGCAAGTCCTGTGTCATAAAGGCACTCCACAGATTGTCCGTTTACGAGGACTGATTCGATGACGGGAGGATGAGAAACGTTTCCGGTCCTCTGCTCCTTCCGGGGTGACTATTTTGTCTGCAGACAGGCAGCATGTTGGAGAGGAGGTCTGCGCTTGCACTCATTAGTGTTGTGATTGTTCAAGCGACAGTACTTGCACCATTTATCTCCCTGTCTCTGGTGTGGCGCAGCATTTTTCTTGTTTTGCTCTTTGTAGTTATCTTGTTTTGCGTGCTGTTTATGCGAGATGTGTGGTCCTTTGCTTTGTTGGTCTGGTTGGGAGCGAGCAGGTTGCTTTGGCGCCTGATCCGAAAACTTCTTTCTGGCTCATTGAGACTCCATGAGAGCATTTTGGAATCGCTCTGCCAGTGTAAGAATATTTTCTAACCGGTCAGCGCCGTTTTCAGTGAGAAATCTACGCATTTCCACCGACATAGACTCTTTTAGTTGCTCTATCACAATCAGCTCTTTCAACCCGTCATAGTTCTCGGTAAAGTTTCCCAGTGTACACCACTTCACTAAGTAGTCTTCAATACGGGCTGCGAACTGTGAGAAAGTCTCTCCGGCCTCCTTCCTAGAACCTCGAAATTTTTTCCGGTAAGCCTCTGAATGAAGCTCGTACCTCACCAAGAGAGCTTTTTTCAATGCCCGATAGTCATCTTGCTCTCCGGCCGGAAGTTTATTAAAAACTTCGTAGGCGGCTCCTCTTAGGCCCTGGGAAAGTTTCAAGTTCCACTTCCATTCTTCAAGTCCAAACCCTGTTGCAAAGCGTTCGAAGCGGTCTAAAAAGGCGTCCATGGTATCGTTCCTTTCTGAAAAAGGTTCCAGCGGAAAGTTCATGGCATTGGGTGGTGCAGGTTGCGAAGTAGGCACACCATCTGAGCGGCGTGAGTGCCCTCCATCAAAGTTGGAAGCCGCTGCACTTTTTGCCAGCTCTATCTGATTGGTCTGTTCCTGGATTTCCAGTTGCTTCATGTTAAGTGAATGCTCTGCTGCTTCTTTCCGCTCCGCTGCTTCTGCTGCGGCTTTCCGCTCTACTGCTTCTGCTGCGGCTTTCCGCTCCGCTGCTTCTGCTGCGGCTTTCCGCTCCGCTGCTTCTGCTGCGGCCTTCTCCTTCTCCATTGCAAGTTTCTGCACTTCCATCTCTCTTGCATGGAGTTTATCGGTCTCCTCACTCACAAATTTCATCAGATCTTTTCCACTTAACCCGTATTCACGCCCTGCCTCCATTAAACTAGTTCTAATTTTTGCGGCATCTGCCATGATAGGCAGTATGGGTTCACGAAGGGAAAAATTGGCAGTGACCTCCAAGCAAATTGTTTGACTCGCACAAGTAATTATCTCTTAAAACCTTCTAGGTTTAAATTAGTAATCAAGTTCAAATAGTTCTTTAAAAATAATCACTCACTCAGCATATTCTGAAAATTATATAACAGATTATCTCGAAGTTTTCTATGAAAAATTTGCTAAATATTTATGATAAAATTTCTCCAGCAGTTACTGAAAAAAAAAAAAAATTCAGTTTCCTACAGTATCCACTGTTCTCAAAAAGTGCTTACTCTGTCCGTTTGATACTTAATTTAAAATGTATCACTCGTGCTTTAGAGATATAAATTATCCCCCATATGAAATAGACAAATTATAGTAAGAGTCAGTCTAGAAGGTAATCCCTCAAAATGCCAACATATTTTGCAATTATCGCAACTGTATAGCAGGGATGAAAATGTGATTTATCACCCTTCTAAGTCCGGGTTCACTAATCCCGGACGAGCCCCCAATTGTCGTGTGGTGAGTACTGGGGCAACTACAACAGTAGTTTTTGCCAGGAATAGTCTATGAGATATAGATATAAGGTCTCTAGAAATTGGCTCGTTAAGAAATAATAAAGACCTATTCGAGATAGGGACAAGAAGACAGGAATGCGACTGCTTTCTACTAGACAGTGTTTTCTAATTAATTATGGAAAGAGTTCTGTTTCCCCACGACCTTAGCTTCTGCCCTTAGATCCCGTAAAGAAAAAGCCCCCAACCTCATCTGAGTAGAGAAAGGTTCCTATAGGTGAATATGTAACACCGACAGCACGAGTGATACATTAACAAACTCTTGATAATGATCAACCGATCGTTGGGTTTATTAATGAAATATCCACACATATAGGGTTAGTAATGGTTAGAACGTGATGATGGTGAAAGACGATTCACACAAAACACACAGATGAGATAATAAAATTACAGTTAATTAAGTAATAGTTAATTGAGAATGAACTGGTGTAAAGTGAAATGATGATGTGATATGATACGTGTTACCAAAATGGTGAGTACTCTACACAGTCCATGTGTCTCTAAATGCTTCTCCTAGATATGAGGATTCACATGTATGCATAAAATGTCCCAAGTTGTTATACGTTATGTCGAATGGGGTATCTCTAAGCTGAGGACGTTCTGATGAATACTGTTGTCGTACGGAGAACGCTGACGAGATATCTATGTATATTCCTTCACTGTTTGAGTATATCTCTGTAGTGTTGATCAACAGTTAATAGTTGTCATATGAACAAAAGGTCTGTTGTCTAATCTCCCGACGGTACTGGTCAGACTGGATATCTTCACGAAATGTTAGTGATATGTAGACTCATAATCTTGCGTATGTAGTCGTGATTCATATACTTTCGAGTCTGCTTCATAAAATGCGCTTAAGAGTGTGTTGCACGTGGTATAAATATGCGATTCCTCTTTTGAGCTCTTTTGCTTGACTTCAGATAATAATGATCTTTCGAGTGATTTGAATTTATGATGACTCTGTATTGAACTTGTGATAACGATGTATTGAACTTGTGAGCAAGCAGTATATGGTGACGAAAAATGCTGCGTCCACCTTCTGACTTGTGGGTGAGACAATATTCCTTCTTAATTGAGGAATGAAAGATGTCCTATGGCGAAGTCTGCTAGCCAAATGTCCGTTTTTAATAACTTATTTCTGGTTAGACGTCAGACACGTTGCGTGTAGACTCAGACTTCTGATGAACTGAAGACACACAAAAGTCTTCGTAAGTTTTCACATTTAACATCACTGGTTGACTTTCATTTAAACTACTGCTCATTATTCATCTCTCTCTCTCTGAGTTCAATTCTAATGATGTTAAATATCTTGTGCATGAGAGTGTGTGCGCATGGGAGACTGTGATGATGATAAAGGTGAAATATGAACTATTAATTACCTCCTATCATCTTCTAGGAAAATCTTCTGATTTTATTAATCAGTTATGCCAAGAATTATTTGAAACTTTATCTTTCGCACATTTTAGCTGTGAGGTTAAAATAAACAAAAATAAGAAAATGTATTTATAAGTATAAGATCTACTAACCTTCTTTTCCCTTCGCAAAATCCTTTAAGAACACAATTAATCACAGAACTGAATTATCATCCACTCTGAGTAAACACTTGTATTAGGCTATGCGTTTTTGGGTTTAATCTCTTCCTCACAAGGTAAAAAACTTGACTGCCCCACTCTAGTAGATTATGCGGTATTATATATTTCTGGAAGTCCAATATGGGTTTCTTGTACAGCTCATACCAACCAATCATTAATGGCCCCCCCTGGTCACTCATTCACATGATCGCTCTTGTCCCCTGTCAGTCCAAACGTGGGGGTAGTTTGACCTCTGATTGTTTATTGTTCACATGACCAAGATGGGCGTCCAATGTGGTAAACCAACGCTTGTCTGGACCGCGGCCGACTAAAGATAACACCATTACAGCATGAGCCGTTTTTCCCTGGCCAATGTTTGATTCGGATGACCATATGTGTTTCTTACTAGATTTATCACGATGCAATGTGGGCTTCAAACGATAATGTCGGGCATAGCGACTCAATCAAAGGATTTTATTTCCCCCGATGAAAGAACAAATGTGGTTCTCTAGATACTGGTCTCGAGTAATCACAACGATGAAATAAGAAATGTGGATCGCAAAGGTTGCATGAAAGAGCAAATGTCGGAGAAAATACAATACGAAAGATGTAGGAAAAGATAGAGCAATAAGACCTTTGCGCTCGTTTATCACAGGCATAAAGCACCTCTAAGGCTCAGCTTCGTTGTTAGATCAATGTATGACTTCCTGCCATCGGCCACAAACCTTGTGAGATGGGGAAAGTCGGATGATGAGCAGTGCACCTGTGCCATGGGAGGCAAACACTTGAACACGTGCTCTCTGCTTGCAATGTGTCATTTGGGCAAGGACGATACACCTGGCAAAACAACAAATAGTTAGATGAGCTGGATACGACAATAGATCTGGCAAGGATGACGGCGAATAGCAATGTCAAACACCGCAAAAACATACATTCTGAGAGAAGGAAAGTCAGCACACCCAAAACCGAGTAAATTAGGTAGCAGTGTACGATCTCTCCTTGACTGTGCAACTGACTGGAAGATGGCTGTAGACCTACCTGGACGAGGGGCATATCCAGAGAGTATCAGGAAATTTCGAAGACGGCCGGATATAGTGCTGCATTCGTCATCATCGCAACAGGTTATATTGATTGAAATGACCGTGCCATTTGAATCCAGATTGGAAGAGCAACATTTGTTCAAAGCGGCCAAGTATACTGATCTGGTCGCAGATCTGAGACATGATGGGTTCACTGCAATGGTCATGGCTGTTGAGGTGAGTTCAAGAGCGCTCGTGGCTGCATCAGTGTATGATTTATTGGAACTGTTGGGTCTGAGGGTACAGTCGAAAACAAGGGCACTGAAGAGGCTTAGTGAAACTGCCGAAAAGGCATCATGCTAGCTGTGGAACAACCGCAATGGGCTATGGAACTCGGGACAGTAAACTCTGCAGTACAGAAAACATCAGGAATTTTTCTATGTCCACAATACGCTGAGTTTTTCGGTGTACTTGTGAAAGGACTGTGACTGACCAGCAACACTCGGCGTGTATTATAAAAGATTTTGTGCACAGAATTAGAGTTGCTAGCGCGCAGTGGCTAGCCTCGTCGGCTTTGCGCAGGTATGTCAGTGTCTGTCTCTAGTCATGGTGTGCAGTGGAACGAACGGAATAATGTGTCTTCTCTTTGTTACTTTCACAATTGCTTCCACGGCTGGCAGAGATGTGGATTTTAAAGTTGCTACCAAAGTGAAATGGGTCATTTTCGATACAAGACAATAGGAGGCTGAGACACTTGGGAGTCATGACTCAATTGGGCCCACCCTACTTAGAGTGTAAAGGAGTATACAGGGCCGAAACACTTGTTAGACGACGGGACTACTTCTGATGATCAGATTACCTCCTGTTGTATAGCTCTGTATAGAGTTTCCTATCTTAAATGTTGTCAACAAAGATGTGAGAATTTATACACTTGTCTTTGTTCTCCTTAATTTTTTATTTGGTTTGCGGTGTTAGATAGTATGGTAACCACTCTTCGTGTCTAAGTATTTCTCTTTTTCAAAACACTCAAATATTGACTAACGTTGTCAAATGCAGGAATGAACATGTATCAACTGAAGAAACATCTTGGCTTAGACGATTTGCGAAATTAAAACAAAAACAACACGAACGAATTCTCAACATCACGATACAAGAATGGCATGTATGCTCCACATCAGTGCTACAGTCTTGCTTTCGATAAGTTCGACTTTCTTCAACTATATCATGTCTTCTCATAACAGCCTGTCAATAATGTGCATATATTTCCACTGTTCTAAATTTGCTTTATTCAAATTCTCAATATCCTTCGATTTATTTCCATTTGTTCTTTTCCATTTGTCATAGGGAAATGGCGTCCGGCACAGCAGTGTTCAAATATATATTAATCCATTTTCGGGGTATTTGGCTTCCCGAAGCAAGAACAAATTCTATTTATTCGTAATATATTTATTTTATATTCTTCCGTTATCCGGGGATTTAGCATCTCGACACATCATTTGCTGTCACCTATTTCTTTGAACACATTTCCATTCATCTGGAAATTATCATCCCGCATTAAATATTCATTTTGAATTTTTGGCAACTTATTCTGCCTATAGTTTAAAGCACATTTTGCTTACCACATTCTCTGTGTATCCACTGAATAAATACTTCATTGGCTGCCATACAAGCCATAAGAACGAACATCCAGACGCTATGGCGTCACACATCCAACTCACTTTTTTACGTCATCCCCTAGTTACTCATCGCATAGTAACTACATTATTGTCTCTCTTACATTCAACTGAAGTACAACATGGTGTGACAAAAACTCGGTGTTAATAATAATTTGTCGCAATTGAGATCACACCTTGAAGTTGCCTCAACACTGGCCAACATCAAAAGTGAAATTTCTCCGGGGTCACGCAGATTGACAAACACCAACAATGAAAATTCCCACAACTCTGTGTTTTCTTTACAGCTAAATATGAAAAGAATGCACGCCCAGCCACGGCGCCCCTGACCGTCAGTGATGGCGCACCAGAGGCGCCGTGGCGCACATTTTGAAAATCGCTGACAAAGAGCATCACGAAGACCACAGCAAATAGCAATATCCTAATCACAGTTAGTCTGCATCTTATGTACTAATTACAGTAATCATGCGAGGCAAATTGTCGTAAGTCAAGTGAAGTCACCAGTAAAGAAGACAAAGAAAACATATGTACAATCAACGCATGTTCAATAAAAAGAACACGAAGAAAAGAAAATATTCATTTAGAAAGCATGCATAAAATCAGAGAAGATACAAGAAAATAAGGTAACTAACCCATTTTGGTAAAGTGCATGAGAAATTAATAAATTGGTATGTCCCCTTGGAAGGATAATGAAACGGAAAAGAATTTGAAACTGCATAAGTACAGAGCATGGAAAAAATTAGCTAAAATAAACAATAATGATAAAGATAGCAAATTGAAGATACATTTAAGAAACTAATGTAACATTAAATGTTAGAGAAACGTAAAATTGGCACAAAGTATAGAAAATCAAAGAAAACAATTGGAAAAATGTTAACCACTGATACTAAAAAAAATTGAAATGTAACGTAGTAATTATTATAGCTGGAACAAAAATGTAAGTATCATTTAAAAATCACAAATCCTAAGGGATTTAATTACGCTTCTGATCAATGAGTGTTCATAACATGTAGTCAAATCACTGGAATTGAGTGTTATAACTTCGAAGTTGAAAAAAATTCATGCGTCAGGTTGGAAACATTTGTAAATGTCAACATTGTCCACAGGCGTATAAAGTCTTTGACAAACAATCAAGCTCAGCCATATTCTGCATCATTCTGGCCGAAATAAATACTGTCAACACGAGGAGTTAGTTTATCATAATAGTGTAACGAATGTTCATGGCTGTTATGATTACAATTCATAACGATTTTGTATGTATCATAGTTAGTTCGACAGGGCTCCTTTTCTGATAATTTTATACGGACTTAGTTACTAATAAACGAAGTGACGTCATATCGATATGGTAAAAAAGAAAAGTTAAAGGATCCCGTTACACGTCCATTGAGACACTTTGGGAATATGGTGTTAGGCCTATATTTTCTTGACCGTCGGCACACTAGGGGTGATGTGGTCAGCATCACGCCGCCGCCTTAACGTTCCCAGAGTTGCTCTGGTACCCATTTGGGGCTGAGTCGATCCAGGAGCCGTTTGTGGCCTAAAAACATCCCACTTCATCTGGGGATCGAACCATAGACCACTGCGCTAGGAAGCCAGTGCACTAACCACTATGCCACCACGGCTCCTTATGGTGTAGAAGCAGACGCGAAATTGTCAGGCAGAATGGGGTGATCGTCTGCTAGAAGAGATGTGGCTTGTGTTTGAATGAGAGCTGACGCATGTGTATTGAGCTCCTGCAGTCTACTGTGGTTTTCCTGCATCATTCCATCACTAGGTTACCAAGATACTTTGTTGAGGTGTTCCTAGTCTATTCTAGTCAGGAATCATAACTAGTTACAAAGATGTCAAGTGTACGATGAGAAAAAAGACTACATGACTGCCTCTGACCAGCGTTTGACAGTGAACGCACTGGACGACTGCCTATTACTGCTATTGCTATTGGGCTTCTATTCTATTATCGTGGAGCTGTGTGTCCAGTACAATACACTGCATATGTAAATTATTAAGGAGGTGTTCGTCAGTTCACTGAAGTATGCTGATACGTGTTGTTGGACTACCCCTAGTGTGTACTTTGGCCATGGAGACCCTCTCCGAACATTATATATAATACGGTGTTTGGTGGCCTCAAGCCTGGATCATGAACGTAAAATTTTGAGCTGTTTCCAGTATGCACAAGTATTTTTCAAGTCTGAGGACTAATTTTTCAAGTGAAGACATTTTCAGATGGCGGTTCTGGTCGGCTGCAAGTTTGAATCCTAAGTCTAACCATAGTTGCTGCATTTTTATTGAATCGTTTTTCACTGAGGCTCAGACGTTGGACCCAGGAGGAAGTTTTTTTTTTTTTCAACAAGATAGATAAGTAAATTTATTGATTCATGGAGCTTGAGTTTTGAATAATCTCATTTGACAGGTTTCTTTTTATTATCTTTTTTACGTATATCTGTATTTACATGTTTGTTTGCTAGGCGAGGGAACCATGAATTTACAATGCCAATCTATGGTCGTGAATTCTTGGTTGTTTTATAGAGTTTGGTGTATAGTTTTCTCATATAGTTGAGCCGGCATTCTAGAGCTGTGTGTTTTTCTGCTACTACTGAGTTTACTATAACCATTTCTGTTAGACGTTTTGCCCTGTTTATTTGTAAATTTGTATTTGTTGTCAAGTTCATTGTATTTTATTTGGTTTATTCTTCATTATTGTTTGTGAAATTTGGGCACGTCATCTTGCTATCCTTCATTTATTAGATGTATTATATGTTGTGAAATTGTGCTTGTAGAGTCATACGTGTTGTAGAGCCAATTTTTATTCATACATTTCTGTCATGGTTTATTCATTAGTATTTTCTTGTGTTGGCTCTTTCTACTGTTCTCCTGTAATCTTGTTTGTATTACTATTTTTTGCTCCTAATATACCATCTGTAGTTCAAAGCAGTTGGTTGATATTGATTGGTGAATGATTTGTTGGTGATATTGATCACATATTGAAAATATATTAAGTAAATTATTATTGGACAATTTTGAGTCACAATAATTGTGAATTATGGCTACCCTGTATATTTTACTAAGCTTGGTAAGGACTATGGTCTGGAGGGAGAAGCCTTAAGCACCTTTGCTTCCACTGAGCATGCAAAGGAAATAAAGAGGTTAAAGAAAATAGCAAGATATAAGAGACTCTTGGCTAGAGAAAAGCCAAAACGAGGCAAAACATTATGTAAAAAAATTAATAAATAAATAAAAAAAATGACATATTCAGATGGTCACAAAGATGAGCCCCTCAGCAGCATGACAGGCCTTAAGTGTCCGAGTAAGACGGGAGCTGAATTTAACACCAAGCCCCCAACGGTGCACGTGGTAGCAAGCATTGTCCAGAAAGCTCGGTGCAAGTCAGCTCCAGGTCCTAATGGTGTTCCATATGTTGTGTATAAGTGATGCCCTGAGGTGCTCAAACGACTTCTGCGTTTACTGAAGAATGCGCGGAAAATCCAGCTTGTAAGCGAACAATGGAGAAAGGCGAACGCAATCTACATCACGAAGTAACTAAAATCTACAGACATCAGTCAGTTTAGGCCAATCTCACTACTTAATGTGGAAGGGAAAGTACTCTTCTCAGTGATGGCGAAAAAGCTCACTACATACCTCCCGGCAAATGGGTACATTGACACTACAATTCAGAAAGGAGGTATCCCAGATACACCTGGATGTCTAGAGCATGCCACAATGATCTGGGAAGCAATCCAAAAGGCAAAGTCTGACAGAAAAAAACCTCCATGTAATCTGGATGGATCTAGCAAATGCTTATGGATCCGTTCCACACCAGATGTTGTGGCAGGCCCTAGAAATGTATCATGTTCCACAAGAGATTGCAGCAATGCTGAAGCTGTATTTCGCAGTGTTTTCTGTCAGATTTTCAACCAGAGAGTACACAACGAAGTGGATTGGCCTTGAAGTAGGAATTGCGATGGGATGTACCATCTCTCCGATCCTATTCGTGATGGCCATGCAGGTAATCTTCAATGCGGCTGGAGGAATGGCTATATGTCTAAAGCTTGGTAGAATGTGTCAGATGCCACCGCTCAAAGCATCCATGGATGGCACAACAATTCTGACATGAGATGAACATCAGGCCCGCAGGATGTTAGCACGCCTGGATGAACTATTCAGCTGGTGCAGAATGAGTTTCAAACTCAAGAAGTCGAGAAGCCTATCAGTCAGGAAAGGGAAGATAGCAGAGGTCATCTTCATGGTTTCCAATCAGAGAATCCCTACTGTCATTGAGGAACCTGTTAAAAGTCTTGGCAGGGTGTACGATGCCTTATTACAAGACTCGACGGCAGGGCAACAGACAATAGAAATGGAAGGTAGAGTGCTACAGATCATAGACCAATGCAGACGCCTTGGAAAATTCAAACTGTGGTGCCTCCAGTTCATGTTGATACATACGTTGCTGTGGCTAATGCTTGTATATTAAATATGCACAAACACAGTGGAAGCTATAGATCAGAAGGTCAACAAGTTCATGAGGAAATGTCTAGGGGTACCACCAGGTCTGTCAGATGTAGCATTGTACTGCACAAAGTCAAAACGTCTGCTTCCCTTCAAGTCAGTTGTTGAAGAGTACAAAGTTATAAAGGCAAAGCTTGCAATGATGCTACGCGAGTCAGCAGATAACGTTGTTAATTCCATTTAGTCCACACTGAAAACGGGAAGAAAGGGCAGAGTGGAAGAAACTGCTGATGCTGCCCAAGAGTCGCTCAAACTGAGGGAGGTAATCGGATACACACAAACGAATAGACTGGGATTTGGACATGAAGACATCCGCTGGTGGTCCAAGGCATCAAGCAGGGAGCGCAAAGACATGGTAGTTCAGGAGATACGAGGAGCTGAGAATAAAAAGAGGTTGCAAAAAGCAGTGCAGCAGGATCAATAAGGTCAATGGACTGCATGGGAAGGAGCCCTGCAGAGATCCTTGACATGGAATGATATATGGCACATGGTACCTCTTATGCTTAGCTTTGTTGTTAGATCAATGTATGACCTGCTGTCAAACCTTGTGAGATGGGGAAAGTCGGATGATGAGCAGTGTCCCCTGTGCCAGGGGAGGCAGACACTTGAACACGTACTCTCAGCTTGTAAGGTGTCATCAGGGCAAGGGCGATACACTTGGCGCCACAACAAAGTGCTAAATGAGCTTGCTGCGACAATAGACCTGGCAAGGATGAAGGCAAATAGCAAAGCCAGGCCGAGCACCACAATTACATACGTTCTGAGGGCAGGAAAGTCAGCACACCCCAAACCGAGTAAACCAGGTAATTGTTTACCATCTATTCTTCACTGTGCAAACGACTGGGAGATGGCAGTAGACCTACATGGACGAGGAGCATATCCAGAGAGTATTAGAAAATCGCAAAGACGGCTGGATATAGTGCTTCATTCTTCAGCATCGCTTCAGGTTATACTGATTGAACTGACCGTGCCATTTGAATCCCGATTGGACGAGCAACATTCGTTCAAAGCGGCAAAGTATAATGATCTGGCCGCGGATCTGAGACACGATGGGTTCACTGCAAGGGTCATGGCTGTTGAGGTGGGCACAAGAGGGCTCGTAGCTGCATCAGTGTATGATTTATTGAAACTGTTCGGGCTGAGGAAAAAGTCGAGAACAAGGACACTGAAGAGGCTTAGTTTTACTGCCGAAAAGGCATTGTGCTGGATGTGGAACAAACGCAATGGGTTATGGAAAGCGTGGCAATAAACTCTGCGTTACAGTAAACACCAGTACGTTGAGTTTTTCATTGTACTGATGAAAGGGTTGTGATTGAAGAGCAACAGGCTGTGTATATTATAAGAGGCGTTAGGCACAGAATTTCAGTTGGTAGCGCGCAGTGGCTAGCCTTGTCGGCTTCGCGAAGGCGTGTCCGTGTCTGTCCCTAGTTTTGAGCGACGGAACGAACGGAGTAATTTGTTTTCTCTTTGTTACTTTAACAATTGCCTCCACGGCTGGAGAAGTTGTGGATTTTAAAGTTGCTACCAAAGTGAAATGGGTTCATTTTCGATACAAGACAACAGGAGGCTGAGACACTTGGGAGTCATGACCCAAGTGGGCCCGCCCCCCTTAAAGTGTAAAGGAGTGTACTGAGCCGAAACACTTGTCCGATAGGGGGACTGCTTCTGATGATCAGATTGCCTCCTGTTGTATCGCTCTGTAAAGAGTTTCCTATCATGATGATCTATCCCCAGACCTAATGGTCATTTATGTTTAGACATGCGCAATAATATAACCGACTAGGTTGAACAGGACGCGCCTCGCCAAAACGAGTCAAAACTATATGTTAATATATATATATATATATATATATATATATATATATATATATATATATATATATATATATATATATATATATATAATTATAATTATAATTATAATTATAAATGATTCAAATCCAGTGGCATCAGCTAGAACTATGATGTCCAATACACCTAGACAAAGATCGAATAGTATGGACAGCAATTTTCGATTCAATCGAGATAATAATACTGGATCTTTCTGAGGGAGGTATAATTTTAACAAAACTTGCCAAGATGAGGCAGCGAAACGCCCTAAGCATGATGCGCCTATCCAGGCGTCAGACATATCTTTACGCCCATTCGCAAAAATGGTAATCGACCGTATAAGTCCACTACCAGTCACGTCAGCTAGAGGTTTTCGTCATGTGCTAACTTGCATTGATATGTGCACACGCTGGCCAGAGGCTATTCCTCTGAAATCAATATCTACTACAGATGTTGCTGACGCACTATTTTTAATTTTTAGTCGATTGGTGATAAACGCATTTTTTCCTTGTGGTAATAGTGATAAAGGCTGTTATTCTTGGATGCTGTATACTGTGTTTTATCAGTGTACGTTGTAAAGATGTACTGGGACTGAATAGTCAACTCAAACAACCGAGCACAGTGTCAGGTGTACAGGTCATCTTGCTCCAAACGTCTTGAGGCCTCAACAAGGATGTAATGTGTATCATGAGTGGTAGAGTGACTGTTAATACGCGAATGTGTGAACTGTTCTGTAAAGTTGACTGGAAGTACAAATACTCACTCATACGTATCAGAAGTTAAGGATACAGACTACTGTGAACGTTTCAACAGTTTAATGGGACGCACACACTTGACAGAACGGGTATAGTTGCAGGAACACAGGTCGACATCAATAGCATATTGTTGACCCACGGTGTACATAAACAAATTGGCATTCATGTTGAGGAAAATCACAATGGAACATCAGTATACAAACGTTCAGAGTTCCATATCTCATATAAATGTTCATCAGGCCTTACTGACTGATCATGTCAGTTAATACATAATGTTTAACAAATCTTCATCAGGCCTTACTGACTAGTCATGTCAGTTAATCAATAATGTTTACGGTGACTCCTGGACAGAACCTCCTTTAGCATAAGTGTAGCTTGCACCCTAGCGGAGATTTCTTTAAATAGCATTCGCAAATATCTTCTGAGCGAATGTTAAATCACCCATAATAGATTTTCCTTTCATAAGTATGATCTCTTTATCATCACCTGATAATAAGGGCGTCCCTGTTCTCTGGTAAATGATCCACAATAGATAGCATTCCAAAATGGCTTCTAGTCTTGTAAATATCGCTCACCATAACGATGTACGACAAAGCTTCAATAAAGATTCAATTCATGAATATCAAAGTTTCCACAAGCATCAGCATAATCTGTCCTCATAATTGCTGTATAGAAACATAATCAGTGCTGCTAGATAATATGTCGTTCTGACATACTGACATAGGTAGATTCATGTAAACGTCTGCCCATCTTAAGCCTAGAAATGAACGAAGTCAGCAAAAGTACGTTTACCTTGACATAAGAATACACTAGCAAGCACAAAAACGCTCTTCTCCTCGCGTTATGGAATGAACACTAGGGAACTCATGGATTTAACCATCTCAGAAGAAAATATCTTCGTTCCCATCATCAAAAGAGATCACAAACTCTTGGGCAGGGCTAAGACATGACTTCCCCCCATGGGCTTCATCACCGAAGAACTCTCTAACGTATCTTCATCCGCCGAAAAGCACCTGACCCCTAAAGTATAGTACAAGAAAAATAGTTCCACTAAAACATACTAAGATATCAAGATATAAGACATACTCGTCCTACATAGACAAGAACTATACATAGATTCGGGCCATAGACATTCTGAAGCAAGAACAATCTATTCCAAAGCAAACACAGAATAGATTAAAGTAAGTCTAAATTCCTCCGCCGAGTTCGACTTTCAGGAACGATACAAAGAACGATAACTCACAGAATGAATACCCATCGCCTAATCTGAGTTATGTCCCTTTAGACCAAAAACATGCATTCAAAGATAAATATATTTTTATCAGACAAATAAATACATTTTCCATATGTATGCGTAATCCGTGCGTCAAAGAATATGTGCGCAACAATTGGGTTCTCCCGAAAACTTATTATCAGATCGGGGAACTCAGTTTGTTTCTGACTCAAGTAATGAGAGAGCTCGAGATAGACAGATCTCTAAGTAGCGTCTATCTCCCAATTTCGTACGGGAAAATTGAGCGCCTCAATCGCTGTCTTAAACAAATGCTAGGCAAAGTAACTGCGAAATACCCACCTGCTAGGATAGAGTGCTCCCAGCTTTATTGTTTGCTTTTCCTGAGATACTGAACGAACATACAGGATTTGCGCAATTTTAGTCAGCCTTCGGTGCTAAGCTTAGAGGACTCATGTCTTTACTGAAACAGTTATTGGTAGGAGCTGACATGCCTGATGATGTTCAAACCTGCTACCAATACGTAGTTAACGTCAGAAAGAAAATTATCGACGCATACCAAATAGCTGAAAAAGCATAAGAAAAAGCTAAATTAAGGCAAGATTAGTTTTTAACCAAAACAGTAAAATGCGCCAATTATGGCCGGGGGATGAGGCCTATGTATTGTTACCCAATAAAGACAATAAATTACTCTTATCTTGGAGAGAACGATATATTGTACTTGAAAGATTGTCAGATGTTGACTACATTATATCTATTAAAGGAAAGCAAAAAACCTTTCACATCAATAGGCTGCAACAATTTCACACTCGTCCTCCACATCTTAAACCCGTTTTTGAGGCTATTGATTAGCCTAGTGATCTTTGCTCTTCCTTAGCTGTCATACAGGAAGAGTTGTCTGAATTACCTAATATTCTTGAGCCCATCCTGTCTCTACCTACTTTACCTCTTTCATCTACTGAGTCTTGAAGAGATATTTCATCTACTGAGTCTTGGAGAGATATTTCTATGTCACCAAATCTTGCTCCATATCAGAAAGATCAGATTTCTCGGTTACAACAATCTTTTCCTGAAGTGCTAACGGATATTCCTGGGCGTACACATATCATTGAGCATGATATTCTCCTTACTGATTTCAGACCAATCAAGCTTAAACCGTATCCTACCCCTGTGCATTTTCAATCGAAAGTACAAAAAGAAATAGAGGATATGTGTCGTGAAATGACGTCTGTTTTACATCAAAAATTCTAAATATTCTGACCATAGAGTGCACCATACTTTGTAGAAAGATAAAATACATTGGCCAATGAAAACGCTTTCTTGGTCCTGTGTTTACTCCTGCTTGGAAATTAGAAATGGCAAGGCCCGATCTGTGTAACATGATTAACTTCGGATTTTTGATAAAGCATTATAGAAGTACCACGTGGCAGAGGTTATCAAAACAATATTAGGGATGTTACTCTACCCGTAAGTAAAATACTTTAACTAATATAGGACGGGATAAATCTTAGGTTAAATGCATTCGAAGCTTCATGTTGGCCTAACTTTAGTTGTTTAAACTAGGCATAACAGAAAATGCAAGTAGTAACCAAAAAGATTATTATATAGATATATAAAGCATAATACCAAGTATAATTTAAGCTTTGAATGACTAAAATCGAATCAGGAATAACGAAAATAATTTTAAAAGTAGTTTTCCTACATTATACAAAAGGCAAAAAGGTACCCATCTTTTCGGATAGTTATTCCATTCTTCGGGGATTCCATCTCGTACGTCCGAGGTCAGACTATAAATAGACTCACCTAACAAACTCCCGTCAGTCACGATTTGAAAAACGCAGAGAGCGGGGAAAGCAGAGCATATGTTAATGCCAGCGTTTGCCTTCTGCACTTGTTAGCAGACCGCAATCAACCATTGAGGGCTAATCTGTGTGTGTGCCTGAGGGTAAGGACGAATCTATATATATATATATATATATATATATATATATATATATATATATATATATATATATATATATATATATATATAATAGTGTGTAATTATATTGATTAATCCAACTGTTCGATACGACGTGTATAAGATGTATTAGGAATGGACAGTGTGTACTGATGAAACTAACAGCCTCATGTGTAATTCGAGAGGCAAAGCCTGCCTTCGGAAATATAATATATTGAGAAAGATGGTCAATTGTGTCTGTAAGTTGGGAAAAGTATTTAAAGAAGTATTCCTTGAACAGAATATGACACCTACCAGGAACGTAAAGAAGGATGAAAGGGATTGATTGACAGTATCGTTTGACATAGTACTTAATAGTTTTACCCACAACCAAATTATTGTATGGAGGTGAATCATGGGAAAATACTTATAATTAAGAATGTAGGAGTAAATTGTGATCACTTTGAATTAAAATGATTGTTGATACTATACTATACCTTGTGACTCTGCTAGCACGCTTATCTGAAACTGTCTATCGTCCCCATCTGTGTCATAAGAGGGATATGGATAGACAAATACAGGGATTGCGTTTGAATTCATTGCAGGTTTAATCCTTTAAGCTAAAGTCTACATATAAGAAGAGGCTTCTCTTACAAAAGTTGCAACGAATGCAGTGCGAGTCGGTGATAGCAGGCCAGGCATACCATTTGTAGCTACTGGAACGATTTCATCTGAATATGATATCCAGCATCTAAGGGAGCCATCAGCAGTGACTCAGATAAGTTGCTTAAGGCAACTGTGCAGCTTATCCATACTCACCAAAGACATATATGCATCCAGTTTGTGATGACCATAATAGTATAGAATTTCTATAAACTTATAATAATACTAATAATAATTCTTCAAAGGAACAATCAAGCAAGCTAATTTTTGTCTACAAGATGATAGATATTTTGACCTAAGTGAAAAACATTTGTTGAACTGTTTTATTTATTTACTGTTGTAAAATATTTGAGTTTAAAACCTTTTCAAAACAGAAAAGAGTAACTGTTAAATTAAATTGTAAATATTCACCAGCAGACTTTCTTAAATTCTTTAAGTTGAATTACAGTTCTTGTTGGTGAATTTAGTTATAAAATTACCACTAGCAGAGTCAATAACATTAAGAAATAACATATTCACAGAGGAGGATCTGGAGAGGTAGCGGATAGGGACTCAGAGTACCACATCGCCATCTTCTCTGGTAACTTACATAGCTTGACCGTACCATTGTGTCTATACTCCCTTCCTCTCTTCAGAGAAGTGGGTATTACTAATAAGACCAGACTCATATCTGACACTATCCTGGAATCCTCTGATGCACCTTTATGTCTAGGATATCTTATATTTTTAATAACATCTGAAACTCTCGCGACAATATGATAAAATTAAACATAATTTCATCATCTCAATCTCCAAACAGTTGTCCTATGGTTATGATTAGAAAGAAAGACAAATCCATTAGGATTTGCATTGATTTCAGGCGTTTGAATGATTTAATGATCTCGGACGCAGAGCCTCTAACTTTGTTAGATTTTTTGTTGGATAGATTATCTACAGCAACCTTTTTCAGTAAATATGATTTATCTAAAGAATATTGGCAAGTCCCTCAGTCGGACATAGCCAAACCTTTATACTGCCTTTATTACACCTTTGGGATTGTTTTAATTTAATTTTATGTCTTTTGGTCTCGTCAACGCTCCTGCGATTTTTGTTCATGTGATGAGAAAAATTTTCTCTAGTCGTGATGACAGCAACACGTACATTGATGATATTTGCGTTTTCCATGAATCTTGGGAAGAAAATGTTTTTTGGAATTCAGTCTTTGTTGACTACTCTTCATCTCCATCGTCTTACTGCGAGACCTGCTAAAACTCAAATAGGATTCACTAAAATTTCTTTTCTTGGTCACAAAGTAGGAGGCGGTTTTCTTAAGCCTGAGGATTCTACTATCTCCAGGATCTTGAATCTAGAAATTCCTAAGACCAAAAAAAAGCAGGTTCGGAGTCTTTTAGGTCTTGTCGGACTCTACAGAAAGTTCTCACCTAATGTTTCAGAAATTACTTCAGTTCTGTTTTTGTTATTAAGGAAGAACTCTCCAAATAAGATTGTCTGGACAGATTTTTGTAATGATTCATTAAATTTATTAAAATCTTGTTTCTATAAATAACCAATTTTAAGATTGCCTGATACTAGACTTCCTTTTATCCTTAGTGTCGACGCCTGTGGTTCGGGGATCGGCGGTACACTTTTGCAGGAATTCGATGATTGTATACACCCAATTCCGTATGTCAGTCGTATATTGACACCAACAGAAAAAATACCCATCGACGAGAGGGAATTACTCGCAGTGGTGTATTGTTTTGCGAAATTCGTCCTGGAGACAGACCAACGTGCATTATCCTGTCTTAAAACTGCAAAATGTCGTGATGAGAAAGCAGCCAGAGCAGCACTCGCTCTCAAGTCGTACGAATATGACATTCGTGCATTCAAAGGCAGTCAGAACACGGTGGCAGATGTGTTATCACGGTGTGGGAAAGACCTACTGTCAACTAACAACACTGCAAATACAAGTCTGATGTGAAGTTACAGCAAACCTATCAATTAATTGATACATCAATATTTAATTCCAGATATGACGAAGCAAGTGCTAAGAGGAACTAGTATCAAAATAAACTAAGTTTTTTACACCAAATAGAAGTAACAGACAAGATAGGGTTTAAATATAACAACGAAATGCTATTGAAGAAAGAAAGAAAAAAACTATTAGTTCCGGACAATAACCTTATCAAGGACAATAAATAAACAGATAAATAAATAGAAATTAAAAATAAAATAGGCCTAAATATAAAAGGAGATGCAGTGGCACAAGTCAAGTAAAAAGAAAACTGGAAATCAACAAAATTAATGATAAACTTAACTTAACAATGTCCTGTGTCCGCTGCTCCACTTGAGATAGGCACAGGCTTGGAGGCCTGGTGTCACAGCTCAATGATGGACAACATAAAGAACACACTTCACGTTGCAATACAGCCCAGTCAAAAGTCGAAGTCAGCTCCTCCTTGCAACTCAGCTCTCTGTACACAGTGAACCGGATCTTCTTCACTGCTGGTACAAGTGGTAGAAAAGGAAAATACCTCTCTCACTGCTTACACAATCCCAAGGCAAGATGTTACAATTTCAGCCGATACACTGCAAAACAATTTCCTTCTTATTCCATTACAAGACCCGGCGTACGATCTTTTTCATATTCAAAGTCATGCCGAACTACACAGCACAGATTAATTGACGACAGATCAGCACACTCATCACAGTGCGGAGTAACACAATATCAGTGTGCCGAGGTAAACAAGACTGATTACCGCTTTTTCATCCTGCGTGCTAATTTTCAAAATAACACAGCCAATTCCGTCAAAACTGTCCCTTCGCCTCTCAGCCAGTGATTAAACTATTTTTCCTTCCAAAATACTCAATGTCACTTATTTTCTTCCGCAACTATATCATTGCTGACTGTTGCTGAAACGAAGACTTCAATTTTACACCTAAAGTTCCTGTAACCTGATTTTAAAAATATTTCTACTTCTTTGTTCCACTTGAAATAATTATTCAACAACAACACAGGAGATGGTGAAATTTTCGAAAATTCAACAGAAAATTAGGGTTGGGTCTTCTCTTCCACTTCGGAGTCCTCCGAAATTGTCAAGCGCTTAGCTGTGAGTGCACATTGACAAATATATATATATATTACATTATACATGGAGCGACAAACATTACTCTTTATACACAGCTAATCTTAACTCACTGAACTCCAACACATAGGCACGATATCCGACGACTTTTTGTCACAAATGTTATCATAGACACAATGACACAGGCAGATTGCCGCTTTGGCAAAGAATCATAAGAAATGCACAAGAGGTGCATAACTGGAACATCATCCAATGTAACGAATTTCACTAACTCAATATACTTTCTACTGTCTACTTTCCTTCATCCAACTCGCCTTCACTCTCCACATAATCTCTCCTCGCTCCAATCTCTCTCTCGAATGACTTCCCACACCTGACCCTTTTCACACCTGACCAATCTTCACCACCATTTCGTTCATGTGACCGTGGTAGAGAACTGTAGAACTGTTATATTACTAGGTGACAGATGGCAGGCCTAGTTGTGTGACTCACACCAGTCTCCTTTATATATCTTCCAAGTTTAAGTTAGTAGTGTATGGGTACTGGCCCTCTCCGCCAGAGTTGACAATTCTTGGATGAACTACTTCCTTTGCTTCAACCCTTGACTCGTTCGTAACTTTCTCTGCTGTTAATCAGTGACTGATTCGTATAGTGGATTTATTGTAGTGATTAATAAACTGGCATTCATTAACGACCTTCAAGGACAGACTCAAGCAGTTTGTTTGTTCTCTTGCAAAACAAAATCCATTTATGTACATAATACATATATTCTTCAAAGATGCAGGTACTTCTTTATATAAAGCACACCTGCAGTCATATCATAAGTGCTTCAAATATATAAGTGCTTCAAATATACATTCTGCATCTCAAGGTGTGTAGGCACTTAATCCCCTTTGTGCTTATCTCATCTCAAAGTACTTATTTAGCCTCCTTAAAGAAGTATTTCAGTTTGCTCAGTCTACCTCAAAACTCCTTGGAACTTTATTTCCTTCTGACTAATCCTGTCAGGTTTATCTCTAGTACCTCTGTTACAATCATTTTTATAAATCATGTTCATGAATCAATACTCAAATACATCTGCAGCCGCATAAATATACTTACATGTGAGAGCACCTGAGTAATCTCATAAATGTCATTATTCTCCAATCTCTTACTCGTCATACTTATCCCTGACGACTACTTATAATTTATTTATTCAAAAGCCCAGTTTGGCTATCATGTTGATATTCTTCTCTGTCTTCTTCTTTCTTGACTCTTACTTAGTCAATTGTTATCCACCTTGTAGCAGTTTATCTTGTGTCTTCTGCAACATTATTTCTTATAATTCTCTTACATAGTCAAGTCAGTTATTAACCTTGTAGCATCTCATCTTGACTTCTGAAATATTTCTTATTCATACTTATTGTTCACGCATATTATGAGTGAAGAGCATACTTACTGTTAACACACACAATCCTCACAAAATCACATTTCCTACTATCACTGCTAATTCTTAACTTATACTTCTTATCCACAGCGTTATCTAATCTCCTGAATATTACTATTTCTCATGCTAAATCTATATTACTTCAGGGGAAAACTTCTGTATACCCTCAGAGTTAAATCTTGAGAGCACGGCAAAACACATCTTGCCACTTCAGTTTCTCAAAACGGGCTGCCATAATGACCTCTGGTCATTCTTCCCTCGTACCACTCAACCCATGCTCTGATTCGCTAACTTAACTTGTTTTTCTGTACTCTGATTGGTTGCCCTTTGATTTACAACTCATGCGAAAATACACACGCTCTGTTAACCGTGAGCTGAGCTGTTACTGAACCCTCGTTTTATTTATCTGTCACCCAACGTTTTCTCGTGAACTTGTTTTGAATGTTCACCCCAAACTGTGGAAAATATTTATAATGCCTGGCAAGCCCCGTGGTACCCTGCTTTTAAGCGTTCATATTAACCTTGCCTGAAGCACAAATAATGCTTTGGTGAAACCCAACGGTGACATACAACCCGGGGCCATACAAATGTATCCCGTAGGGAGACATTTGTGATCTATCAACTACTAATTCCATCTACACATAGCATACCACCATCTCTGCTCCTGTATATATACATTATCAAAGTCTAAATCTTAATATCTAAAACAAATCTCAAGGAAAAAGAACTAGGATGCCAAGTGTAACACTATCTCATTACAATTACCAAAACTTAGTTTGAGGTATATTATCAATACTCAACCTCATCCAATACAACCAAAAAAAATCAACAATAACTCTACAGTTATAATATTTAGATATGTAAATGTGTTCGACATGGTAACTGTCTCTGGACACAGAGGTTTGTCAGTACCTTTTTATGTCTTAAAGTATCCGCCGTTAATGTCGTTAATACATTATATCGGACAGATAAGCAGAATTAACCTAAGTAGTAGAGAAAAGCATGCATAAGTGAATGTCGAGGAAGTTGAGGGGAACTGCGGTAAGACGTGGAGTACAATGGATGGGTTTGAAAAAAAATAGAAAAAAGGTGATTCGTCTTACGAGGACAAAAGACAAAGAAAGTAGTCTACGTTACGGCCATAAGGCCTTCGTCAGGAAAAGAAAGAAAGTGAAGGCTAGATAGGAGACATAAGAACTTAAAGAAATATAAAAATAAAACCTAGGTACTTCCCTGAATGCGAAGCATGGCTGAAAAGGAAGAGATTTCTGCCCCCGGATGTACACAATACATACTAAGAAACTAAAAACTAAAAAACGAAACTGAAAAAAACAACCCAAACGTAATAAAAGTGGGGACTGGAAATAGAAGAGGACAGAATAAGTAGGAGATAAATGAATATGAAATCAAAAATCAAGACAAGTTAGAAACCGTGTATATCCATACATATTATGGAGGATAGCATAAAAATAGAAGAATAGGATAAGAGTGGAAAGAGTCAAAATAGAGCAAGAGAAGAAAGGGTGACCTCAGACAAAGGTATGAAAAGTGTTGAGACCGGCTGGTTTTAGACACCCCATGCGGTGGATAAGACGGTTCTCAAGCTGTTCTCGGCTGGCAGTGTCAGAGGAGCAGGATCGGATCGCAGTGACCTGGATGTCGATGGGACCATGGTGGTCAGGACTATTGAAGTGTGTGTTGCAACTGGTGTGGACTTTTGCTGAGAGATGTCATTTAAGTGCTGGCTAAATCTGTCCCCAAGTCGTTTGCCTGTTTGGCCAATATAGGTTTTGCATCAACGTTTACATATGATCGTATAAATGACATTACGCGATTCACACGTGAAGCTACTAGTGATGGTGTACGTAGCCTTAGGAAAGGACACCTTCTGGGTTGAGATGACATACTTGCACGTGTTGCATCGTGTCCTACCACAGAGTAGTGTGCCAAAGGGAGTGGCATTCTCCTTTGGGAGACGGCTGTGAACAAGAAGAACCTTCAAGTTCTTGTCGCGTCTATATGCCACCAAAGGTGCTTCACCGAATACTTCTTGGGTCGCAGGCTCTGCTTGGAGGATAGGGAGGTGGCGGAAAATGATCTGTTTGACAGCAGTACTGTGAGGGTGATGGGTCAAGATTAATTTGACTCTATCTGAAGTGGATTTATAGTGAGTTATGAGGGCCTCCTGACGAGAGAGGGGGAGCACACGTTGGAGAGCAGAGGTGAGAACATGTTCCGGATAAAGTCTGCTACGGAAGAAATCCAACATCTCATTTGCTCGGAAGTGGAAGTCATCGTCGTCTTGGCACAAACGGCGGAGGCGGAGAAGTTGTGAAAAAGGAAGGGAGTCACGACAGGCCCGAGGATGAGAAGAGGTATACAGGAGGTAGCTGTGGGCATATATCGGCTTGTAGTATACTGAGGTATTAAGGCCGGAGGGCGTGATAGAAATAGTAATGTCAAGGAAGTTGACAGATACTGTGGAGACGAGGGAGGTGAACTTGATGGTGGGGTGAAAGTGGTTGACAAAGTCGATGAAGCGATATAAATCAGTCTCAGACATATCTGTGAGACCTATGCCATCATCGATATATCTGGGGTAAAACCCGGGGAAAGGACCGGAGTATTGTTGCCATATCTGATGCTCCAAGTGGCCCATGAACAGGCAGGCATAGCTAGGACCCCTTCTATATCCACTGTCACTCTTCTCCGTCTTGCTGAACTGGTCCTTCAACTGAATTCCTTTGAATTCAATGGTCAGTTTTTTTGACCAAATTAGTGGTGTTGCCATGGGAACGAAGATGGGTCCTAGCTATGCTTGTCTAATCCTCCTTTTCTGAGGTTGCCAGATATAAATCTTCCTTATTATCTTCGCACAAATGCTAGCTCTAAAGGCTTATGTGCTACCTTGATGAAGCACAGAAAGCACACAGCTCTGATATAATCTTAATTTTGAGCTTGTGCTTTATTGAGAGGTCTTCCAGATGTTGTTTAGGCTAAAAAAAGACTAGTCTTGCCTTATTTATTCTGATGTTGATGTCTTTGCCTGCCCCGCCGTCTGGTGTTACTATGCATCCTAGGTATGTGAAGGTGTCTGTTTACACCAGTTGCTGATTCCTTACTGATATGGGCTCAGGGTTGCTCTCATTGAGCGTCATGACCTCTGACCTCTTTAAATTGATGTTCAAGCCCACCTGCTGGCTAAACTTATTAAGTCTATCCGTTTTTTCCTGGATGTGTTGATGTGAATGTGCTAGCAGTGCAATGTCATCTGCATATTCCAGATCTTCCAATGTAGAAAATGTAGTCCATCTTAATCCTCTTGGACTGCTATCTGTTATCTGGCCCATCACCCAATCTATGACTGTTAAAAATAGAGTGGTTGATAAGGGGTATCCCTGTCGTACTCCTGTCTTCACCTCAAAGGTTAGGTTGTTCTGCCCAACACTACACGTAAAGTTGGCACATAGGCTTTTTATGATTGACACTATGCAGCTTGGAATTCTGTAAGCCCTCAGTATTTTCCATAAACTGTCCCTATGTATGCTATCAAAAGCCTTTTCAAAATCAACGAAATTTATGTAAAGCTGTCTTTGCCATTCTGTGTATTGCTCTATAATGTTCCTGAGAGTGAATATATGATCTACACATCTTTTGTTCTTTCTAAATCCTGCTTATTCTTTCCTCAGTTTGTGGTCTACTGCATTTGAAATTCTCTGTATAATTATCCTGCCTAGTATTTTGCTGGGAACTGAGAGAAGAATGATTCCTCTCAATTATTGCAGTCTGCAAGATCTCCCTTCTTGGGCAATTTGACAATTATTCCTTTGTTCCACCCTGATGGTGTTGTCCCCGTTTTCCAGACTTGTGCAAATAATGGCTCTAATAGTTCTGCTGCTAGCTCAGGGTTTGTCTTAAATAGCTCTGCACTTAAGTTATCACGGCCAGGAGCTTTTTCGTTCTTTAACCATTTGAGTGCTGTGATGATTTCTTCTTTTCTTGGAATGTCTGTATTTACATCTAGATCGTTTTCAGCCTCAGGAACATTCAATTGTGTCTCTGGTGGTTCCTTGTTCAGAGTTTCTCTGAAGTGCTCTGCCCATCTTGTTTCCTGTCCCACTGCTGTCGTGATGAGATTTCCTTGCTTATCTCTTACTAATGTAATATTGTTTTCACCTTATTTTCACCTAATGAATTAAGTTATTTTGTATACTGTGCTTTGTTCATTTCTCAGTGCTGCCTCTTATGCCTGTCTTGCAAGATCGTCTAAGAAATTCCTTTTGTTGGCTCGGGTTTGGCGTTTAACTTCCTTATCCAGCTGACTGTACTGTTTGCTATATGGTTGCTTTAACCTGGGGGACTTCGCTTCTGTTTTCTTTCCTTTCATTTCCTTTCTCAGTGTTATTGTGTTTAATGTTTCTGGTGTTATCCAGTCTTGCTTCTTCCTTTCCTGGAATCCCAAGCATGATTTGCTGCTTTCCTTATATATTGTTGAAATGGTGTTGAATTTCTGGTCTATATCATCAGTCAATGTCTTTTCCTGAATTTTGGCAAATTGATATCGTTTCTTTATGTCCTTCAATTTGCTGATGTCATAATAAGATCATATCTAGGTGTGTCTTCCATTTCTGTTGTTGATGGGTTTCCATTCCAGTAATGTCCTTTGTATTCCTTTCTGTAGAATAATGGCTTCACCTTCATTGTGCTGTCCATCCTGTAGTGGTGTTGATGGTATTGTATGATGTTGATATTACTAAATGTAATTGTATGAGGCCAGCTGTGAAGGCTCCTGAGATAAAATGTAGTTGAGAATTGTCAGAAGGCCTTTCTTGCTACCACTACGACCTCACACTTAATTTTTTTTAATGAATGTGGCTACGTAAAGTGTCTAGGGTTATGATATGTAGTGTGGTGTAATAGGTTATAGACATACCCACAGATATTTAACAAGACTAATAATATTAACAAGTGTTAAAATACACTGAACTAACTCACGTGTGTAAAATTTTTTTGATAGAATTACATTTATTTTGTTCTGGATCAATTTTTTAGGTTGACCAGAACTTAAAAAGATTTAGAGATTATGAAAGAAATGCATGGAATATTATATCATAAATGCAATAGTGTACATATATATGTACTATACTAGTTAGTTTTATTAAAATGTTCTAGTAGTCATCTACTTGGGAGGATAGTTACTGTTTGTGCTGTTGGGGTGGCCTCATCACACCTGTCTATATTGACTACCCAGTGTCCAGAAAATGGTGGGAATTTTTATGGGGTATTAGTAACTAAACTGCGTTGGTGAATGTCCAGCAGACCAGAGGCTCACTCATCTTTTAGTTGTAGCTCTGGTGCTGAAAACTGATGGTCCCACCTCTCCGTGCTGGCGGGCAATAATGGTGGTCTCTGTCACAAGTACTGCACAGATACACTCGAGTAAGTCACCAACTGAATAGACACTGCTTTGTTGACAACAGAAACTCGCAGCTCAGATTATGAATAAATAACACAGAATTGCTAGCAAAACTCAGCTGAGCTGCTGGCTATAGTATGGCGTCCCTAAATTTATTACACTTTCTTTCATATGGAAATCACCACACTTTAAAATCTGTGTCTATCACTGAACAACTATTGAAGAATGGCCCCACTTTCGCGTCTGAGCGCTAATGATATGATTGTCTGTGGCCAATCACTGCCTAGGTTTATTTTAATTTCAAATTTCCTACCATAAAGTCATTTCAGTCATGCTTCAGTCAAGTATGGATGGTTATCTGTTAGTCTGTCCGTCTCTACTTGTGTTTCTACAAAATGTACTAGATTTTTGAACCAACCTTTCTCTCCCCTCCAAAATTTTGTCGTTAAAAGTTATATTTAGACACAGCTACCACCCAAAAACCCTCTCCTCCATACTAAGTAAATTTGAACACCTGCGTTTCGAGGTCGTGTTTTTTTGTGCAATTAGCGACACTTTTAGATTCAATACAGTCTGTCTATGATGTGAACAACACTGTCTTTTGTCATTATCTTCAATATTATCTATCCGTCTGTAAAATTAAGACCATATTAGTTCACTGCTCAGAATAGGCCATCCGGCCAGCTAATTTTTATATTCCTAACATTAATATTAAGAAAAAAGTACTTTTTAAATTTTGTAATATTCCAAACATCTGCGTTTTAGCCGCTGAATTCAAATCAAGGGCTTGGTATCGCAAAAGCGTCCAATAAATGACTGTGGCGTATTATATCTAAGGTCCCTTCTGTCGAGTTGCTTACTTTTTATGTCAACTTGGGAAACGTGACTTTTCTCCGTTTCCCCCCCCCCAATTGCGTCTCCTTAGCCTTTCTAGTCTCACGCAATCTTTCCCGTCATATTTTTTTCCTTTTTGATCCGCCGTTCCCCTCCTGTTTAGCAAGTCAATTATTATGGAGGATGATGACCCGCGGTCTAGGCGATCATGTACTGTTCGCAGCCTACGCATTATGTTTTTATCCTTAAATGTTATCTTTGGAGGGATTTTACCGTTGTATCTCTGTCAATTTCACTACACATCCTCTCTTCTTTCTGCCGTGATCTGTTTTAGTTTACCCGTCTCATTCATTGTCCTGACATTCCAAAATCCTATTCTTGTTTCATGTTTGAGTTAGGGCGTCCGTTCTCATGTCAGTGGCTTCCTTTCGGCTTTCACCACTGACAGTCACACGAGCCTCAAACTCCGGATGTCCGTCCCGCAGCAAAGTTTGTTTATTCGTTGTTGTTTCCGTAACTTCAATTTTTTTTTACATAGACAGGGGTGTCAGCCCTATGCTAAAACCCCCAACCTGGAGGACCAGGGTGTCTGCTTTAGTCTGACTCCTGCCCTCGCAAAACTTGTCCAGCTTGGTAGAATCTTCCATGAGTAAAACTCTCTCTGGCATAGCTCTGGGGGTAATCAGGGTACGCAAGCCGCCATACCTCGACAAGGTATTGACACCGGTGATGGCAGTTGTTGACAAATGAACAGCAAATATTATAATATCAAAGATTACATATGAAGAAACAGTTCTACAAGAATATATAGAATCATATATTAGTTTATCACAGTCCTCGCATGAAAGATGTAGAGTAGAATAATTTGGCAATATTTGTCGGTAATAATTGGGCCCGAGTGACTAACTGTATGTGTCGTCAGGAGAGAATAGTTCGTCACTATTGCTTGGTAATACTTATGCCCGAGTGACTGACTGTGGTGTCGTCAGGAGGGAATAGTTCCTCAATGTTGCTTGGTAATATTTGGGCTCGAGTGCCTGACAGTGTGTATCGGCAGAGGAATACAGATCTTCAAGATTGGTGGATATTAGGAGTATAAATTGTGGCGGTGGCATCTCAGTGTGTGCGCAACTCCTCATATCTGGATAATAGTCTAGATCAACGCAACCATCGTTGTTCTTGTAGCCAACCTGCAGCAGTGTCATCGCTCGTGCTGCTCTACCTAGCTGGGAACATTACCTTTCCGGGGTTCCTGCCAAGTTCTGTCGTTTTCACGCCATACCGATGTGCCGTTCCAGTGAGAGCCTATCCATGCCTCTTTCGTGGCCCTAGTACCGCTTGAAGGGATGCCAGTTACCGGAGCCTGCTGCTTTGAGTGGTCCTGGAAATTACTGTGCTGAAGAGTGAAGACTGCTGTTGAACTGTACGCACCGTGTCAAAGGACATTATTGTTATTATCTGGCACATAGACTTGTGAAGAAGTCTTGCTATCTGGACATTATTGCGTAATAAGGGCGTTATTCTTGCTGTAGACTGTGCTGAGATAACACCGTGTGGAACTTTATTTTCGTTTTGATGTCTTCAAGTCTGTGAAGTCTAGTTCGTGCATTTTCCTTCTTCTGTGTTTGAGGAGCAACGTGGAGGAGTATCGCTGGATCATCAGTTAAGATATTGTTTGAATATCTGTGTATGATCTGTTGTATTTATTATTTTCTTGTTTTTCCTCTAAATTCTGTTTTTCTTCCTTCAAAATTTTCTTTTCTGTCGATCCACCTGATTCAGCTTATCGTACAGTCTGGTCTTCTAGAGTAGGGAAACAGTTCTGTCGGGGTCGTGTTAGGTTAGCATAAAGAAATAAGCTTTATTCTTTTTCAACACCTGTTTCTTCCGGCTTGCTTATTGGTTTGCTGTTGTTTTTATGTCCTTGTGTTTTGTTCTTTTTCCTCGCTTTCTTTGTAGAAACTTAGTTGGTGTCTTTATATGGTGTTGGTTAGTTAGGTGGTATCTGTTACTCTAATTTCCTATCACTTGGGGTCTTTAGTATTATATTCATAGTAAATCTATTGATATGTTATAGTGTTATTAGTGCTTATTTGCTATTTAGTCTATTTTGATTGGTGTGATTTAGTTAGTGGCTAGTGAAGGAGATAGCTCTCACACTTCATTGTTAAGTGTAGTTGTTGTTTAGTCTGCTGTGTTTAATATTATTTTCGTGTGTTTAATGGTGAACGGGTGGCGACTTTAATTCTTCCTGTTTCCTACTTGTGGGAAAAGATTGGATTAGATTGATTTCTTCTAGGGTGTAGCTGTGTATGTTTAGTGGTGGAGTCAGTCTGAAGGGTTTCCTGCGACTGCCTTCTTTATCATTCCGAGCTCAGTATTTGTTAGGCGTACTGTAGAGTTTGTATCTACGTTGTCTTGTACATTCAGTAATTCTATTGTTGTGTTTAAGTGGTGTTATCTCTCGTTCCTTCTTGCTATCTTTTAAATACGTTAACGGGTATCCCTTGTTTTCGTCCGTTGTCAGTCACGCAATGTATATATCAGTCTATCCCTGCTCTGATCTTGTATGTCATCTTATTCCTCGTGACTGGTATTTATTGAAGTGTTTGGTGTGTGTCTTTTCATCTGTGGAGTGTTTATTTTTGCCAGTTGTAAACTTTTGATATTAAATAGAATATAAAGAATTGAAATACTGTCAGAGTACAGCACCAAGGTGGGTGCAAGTGGGATACTGTAGTGTAGAAGCTGACTTATTTTTCAATGTTGTGGCGAGGCCAAAACCTTACAGTGTGAGGTGGTATAGCACCAAGAGGCATTATCAGCCAGGGAAATACAACCTTCGACTATAGTAAGGGTCTTTCAGTTGTATTTTTATACTAAGTGGCCGGAAGGACCAAAACCTAGAGAATAAGGAGACAGTAGCCAAGAGGTCAATTGAGGGGTGAAGTGGATTATATATATATATATATATATATATATATATATATATATATATATATATATATATATATATATATATATATATATATATATATATTGAGTGGTGAAGTGGATTATATTTACATGCATAGGATTGTACTTTGAGAAGTGTGATTGCTATTTATATGTCATTACTGCATACTTTGTAAGCAGAGAGTTATCTGTTGATGCAAGTGTGGTGTTTATAGTACATACGATTGAGTAATTGCATAGTAATAATCTATAGCAAAAGATAATAGTGAGTATTCTGAGTGTACATCATGGAAAAGTTAGCCGGGCAACGCCGGGTATAGTAAAACCCGCGAGTCAGGTGTCTACCGGAAGCCTGGAAATCAGGCGCGAAGGTATTCAGTTAGAATCTGGCCGTCGTCCTGGATGGACGCTGATACTTCCCTTTGCCAGCAAGTAGCTGTGAGATTCATGTTACGTACTATTTGTGCTGAATGCTTGCTATTTTGCACACGAATAGTCATGTTACAAAGGTGGTATTCTCACGTGTAAAGTTCGGTACTGTTCGTGTATGATGGATGATAGGTTTTTAGACAGTTATGCAATTTTATTTTTGTGGCAATTTCCTTAAGTATCTCGGTACTCTTGGAATTGGCTGCTCACACTCGTATGATTCTTATATGGACGTATAAGACTTATGAACACATTTCTGTGGTTATATTAATTACCTCACGTTGCGAACAGAATACAAATATTTTCCACACCTCATTTGTTTTTAACCAACACATTTGGGTAGTATAATTGGGGGGTTGGACTCGGATGGGACTGTTTAGTTGTACAATGTACGGGCTGGTCGGGGGTGGTGGTATGTTGGGAAGTTAGATGCGGTGGGAAGGCCCGGGCTGTGCAGGTTGTGGTGCGGTGGTAGGTGGTGTTGTGTTTACGGTGAACCGTGGAGTACGAGTGTGGGGGGGAGTGAGTCCATGGCGGGGGGGAGTGGTGTGGTGAGGAGTGCATAGCTAAAATGAGAATTAAACTGAAGAAGTTATTATTCACCAACAGAATAAAAAAATAGAAGAATAGATGTACACAGACTGCAATCAAATGGATATATAAAGAAGGAATATAATGTCAAAATGAACAACTATTTCGATGCTTTAGGCAAAATTGACAACGATATCACCACCAAGACAATCGATACTAAATGGGAACAACTGAGAACAGCAATGACAGAAGCAGCTGTAGCGACCACCAGATACCTAGAACAAAAAAAGAAAAAAATGATGAGAGAAGAGACTAGGGAAAAAATAAAAGAAAGGAAGGAAAACAGCAAAAAATCTTAAACAAACTATCTAGCGGCAAGTACACATAATGCAGTTGAATCTTGCAACTAACTTATAACTTGTTAAATAAAGAAGTGAAGACAAAAACTCGAAGAGATAAAAGACATTTCATCAATGAACTGGCCGTAGAAGCTGAAAATGCTGCAAGAACTGGTAATAGTAGGTGCCTTTATCAAATTACAAAACAACTATGTCACCAGCCTACTGCTATGGAAACACCTGTTAAAGGTAAATTAGGGAATTCAATACCAACAGAAAAAGAACAAATGAAGAGATGGGCTGAGCACTTCATGGAGGTGCTAAACAGACCACCACCAACAGTAACCCCTGATTTTAATAATGAAACATCCACAACCACTTTGCCAATAACTTGCGATGAATTCACGCTGGACGAGATCAAACAAGCCGTTAAAAGATTAAAAAATTTTAAAGCTGCTGGAGTTGACGAAATTTCAGGGGAAATGATTAAAGCAGTTAATGACAACAACCTCTTGAGAATTTTAGATATGATAAATGAAGTATGGAGAGAAGAACAACCACCACAACAATGGAAAGACAGTATTATTGTAAAGTTACCGAAGAAAGGTGATCTATCAGACTGTAATAACTGGCGTGGTATATCTCTATTATCAGTACCTGGAAATTATTATGTTGCATGATGTTAGAAAGACTTAAATTGCATGCTGACGAAAAGATCAGAGAAGAACAAGCGGGTTTCAGGCCGAAACGATCATGTATTGATCAAATATTCACACTAAGAACAATTATAGAAGAATCAGTGGAAAGGCAATCGCCACTTATTATCACCTTCGTCGATTTTCAAAAAAGCCTTTGATAGTCTACACCGCCCATCATTGTGGAAGATACTTACAATCTATGGTTTTCCAACAAAATATGTGAATATAATCAAAGCGCTATATGACAATGCAAGAATGTTTTTTGTTGTGTTAGAACAAATAAAAAGGGAATACAGAATGGGTTTACAGTAGAAACAGGGGTGAAACAAGGCTGTATTATGTCACCACTACTTTTTGGAATAGCTATTGATTGGGTTATGAGAATAACTATACCCACAATGAACAAATTGGGTATAAAATATGGACAAATAGGAAAATTCCTGGGGGACCTGGATTTACGCAGTTGAGTGTAGCATTCTTAAAAAGTTCAACACCAAGGGACAATCCCATAGACAAGAAGACACCAATAAATAACACTGGACAAACAACACACATTTTTTTCTTTCTTATAAATAAGAACTAGGTCAGTGTTCATTAGGTCCAGTTTCTTGAGCGCTGATTTCAAATTTGAAATCCGTTTATTCAAGATCTATCAACTATCGTCGGGTTTTAAGATTTTCTCTGTGAATAAATATATTTTTTGGGAAACCGTTATTTGCTCCAGTTTCATTTACTTTACTATATAACTTATTTAAAAATTAATAAATTGCAAAATAATTACTACTTTTTATTAGCTGCTAAAAAACGATTGCATGACACATAATGTTACGTTATATTTTCAAAATAGTTACTGTATTTTGAAAATAATTCTGAGTGAAATATGGCTTCTAGAAGTTATAGATAATGTTTAGAAATTCGGCTGATCTGTTCTGTTACGTGTGCGGATTATTTTACCGATCGTTTGTTTCACCAGAAAAAACTTTACCACCATTGCTAAAGAAAAGCATATGAACACTTTATTTTCGATTCGAAAGTTGATGATGCAAATAAATCTTGGAAGCCAAATGCAGTTTGTTCGACTTGTGCAAATACATTGGCAGGTTGGTTACGAAAATCGCCCAAGCATAAGTCGATGCCTTTTGGGAGTGCCAGTAATATGGCGTGAAACCGACAAAACACACGCTACTGATTGTTTGTTACTTCTGCTTTGACAAATTATCACTATGGTTTTCACTTTTAAAACTAGAAAGTCTGTGGTTTAAAATATTGAATCAGTTTCGAAACACCAGTGCCTCATGATCCAATCACGTGTCCGATCCCATTTCCAGTTCCACCAGGAGAACAATATCCGTTGGACGTGAATGAACCATCAGAAAGTGATAGTTTACCTGCTTTAGAAACTAATTCTGACTCGGATTATATACCGGTGAATGATGGTGTTCACTTAATTAACCATTCAGAACTTTCAGATCTAATACGTGATCTCGCTCTCACCAAAGGACAAGCGGAATTACTCGGTTCGCGACTCAAAGAATGGAATCTTTTAGCGCCCAATACCCGATATCTAAATTTCGTCATAGACACAGAGAACTTGTTCAATACTTTGAGATGGATGATGACATTTGCTATTGCAAATAGATGTAAAAAGGTCTAATGGTGCACCTCTCCGGTCATGAGCACATAGTCAAAGAATGGCGACACACTTTTTCATCGACTCTTCCAAGACTAGTCTAAAAGCCGGGTTATTGCATAATGGAAATTTATTTACACCAATTCCAGTCGCCTACTTTGTTTATATGAAAGAAACTTATGACAATATGGCTATACTTTTGGCAAAAATAAAGTACAATGACTACCAATGGCGGATTTGTGGAGACCTAAAGGTCATTGCAATTCTCACGGGCATGCAGACTGGGTATACTAAATTTTGTTGCTTCCTATGTGAATGGGACAGCCGCAACAGACAGGAACATTATGCAAGAAAGGTGTGGCCTATCAGGGATCGTATGCAGCTCGGGCATAAAAATGTAATACACGAGCCATTAGTTAACAAAGACAGCATCATTTTACCACCGTTACATATAAAGTTGGGGCTCATGAAGAATTTCGTAAAAGCGTTAGATAAAACGAGCAAAGCTTTCACTTATCTTCGAGAAAAGTTTCCGCAAATTAGCGATGCGAAGATTAGCGATGCAAAGATAAAGGAAGGTATCTTTGTAGGACCTCAGATTAGGAAAGTAGTTATTGCAGCAGACAAAACAATTCGAGAACTTGTTACATGGTAGTGAACTTCGCGCATGGATGGCATTCAAATCGATCGTCGATAACTTTCTGGGAAATCACAAATCTGTCGACTATGTGCATATTGTTAAGCAGTGCACAGATGCATACAGAATTATGGGCTGTAACATGTCCCTCAAAATCCATTTTGTTCGATTCGCATCTTGACTTTTTCCCTGACAACCTTGGCGAAGTCAGCGATGAACATGGAGAACGATTCCATCAAGATATCGCCGCGTTACGTAATGGAGTCACGTTTATCAAGGACGGTGGGAGTGTGACCATGCTTGCCGATTATTGTTGGATGCTTCATCGCGATGTACCACATGCCATTCACCGACGAAAGTCGACTGCAAAGAAATTCAAGCCTACATAACTGTTATACTTCTTGTACAAATGATGTTGTAATACTGTATGCGTTGTTAAAAAACTTCAATTGCGTATTTCTAGAGATCCCGACCTGATAGAGAAAAACGATTTGCAGATTTAAAAACAGCGCATTAAAATTGACCAGAAAAACATAGAAATGTTAGAGAAAGAAAAAAAAAATTTTTTTTTGTTAGTCAGTGTAATTTATGTCATCTCTCGGTTAAAATAGGTCTCCAAATAAATGCCTCTAAAACTAAAGCTATGAACTTTTCTAACGAGACCTTTGGTATCATCTTGAACGGGGAAAAACTACAGAAAGTTGAAAGTTTCAATTATTTAGGCAGTAAAATGACTCAGGATGGTGACACAACAAGAGAAATCCATACTAGAATTGCTTTGGCAGCTAGCGCCTTCAATAGATTATCTAACATTTGGAAATTACGATCATTGAATATACATACCAAGCTTCGTCTTTTTAATTCAAATGTTATCTCAGTGTTAACATACGGCTGTGAGAGTTGGAAAATAACAAAATCATTGGAGAACAAGCTGAATACATTCGAGAACAAATGTCTTAGAAAACTCATGAACATCAGTTGGAAAGAATTCAAGACTAATCGATTATTATTTCCTTAATGTAATTTTGATGCGTTATTGGCCGTGTGTGACCGTATTGTTTGTGCTTATGATTAAAGGGAAATACCTGTGGAAGTTAATGTGTACTTATGTCAGCCATTGTTGTGTGGTCATAATTCTGGAAGACGAGCTTATAATTGTTATGATAAATCCACACTGCAGTGGTAGAATCATAGTAAATTGTTTCCTGACAGCTGATAATTCTAGATAATGGTGGTAATCAACATCTAAGGCGTGTAGCCTTTCTGGCCACTGAACACTTACATGAACACTTTCATCAATGACTATTTAAGGCAGCCAGAGATAAACAGTTTGAATACTTATGAGATTTATGAGATGAACATGACCGCTTTCATCACAAACAGAGGCGGCATTGTTACATTTAGTGCCGTGACGCTATCACGTGGTATTTTTTGGTACCGTGACTGTCACAAGTTCATGAAAACTTTGGAGTCGCTCAGAATGCCGCGCTGAAGTCATTTTTTTTTAATGGAGCACTGATGATGTAGCGTGCTATGTACAAGATAGTGTGTAATAGAAGATTGTGTGTAACAAACCTCATGCCAAATGTGATAGAATACACTAATAACTGGTTGTGCCAGAGTGGTAGATGTGTTCATTCCACGAAAGTTGTGATATCCACCGAAACTCCATTTGATTTTATACGACCGCAATAATCTGTGCTATTTACCCAGTTAATTATGCAACATTACATTCTGCCTAGACAAAAACGAATTTATGAAAAGCTGAATTCTTCTTTATATTTACGATACGTAACTTTGTAAATGTTTTGTGGATATGTCAGGTTGGAGCAGATTGTTCTGACAATCCAAGGATAAAACACAAGTATAATATGAATAAGACAAGCAAATGGAAGCAAGGATGCATTTGGGAAAACACCAACAACAGATGTAGGCACACACACACACACACACACAGAGACACATCTTGGCAGCTAGGTATTCACACTTGGAGGAGTAGAAAGTGACATTACTATTAGGATGCCTGGGAACAATTGGGATTTACTGCGTAAATACATGTTTTCAAAGTAATCGTTATCACGTCCACAACATGCATGGGAATTTTCAACTAAAATGTAAAGGAGGCAGTCGTATTTATACTCTGAAGATTGGACCAAAACATCCAGGCATTTTTGTAAATATACAAGTATGATAGTCACATCTTTCTATCTCCGTATATAAGTTTACAGTTTTCTCTCTGACAGAATGCATTGATGAGAAGAATAAAATAACAACAAACATTAAGTGTCATCGAAATGACTGCTTTGATTTGAGCGGAAAGAAAACATTTGAAGTAAGATATATCTGTATTTACTGCTCATGTGATAATAAATAAAAATATTAGCCGACGAATTTATCGATTCAAGAACAAGGCCACACCCACCAAACACAATTAGCATATTTCTATATTTACCGTCGATAGAGAACTCTGGTTCTAAAACGGCTGCTACAAAGATAACAACTATAGGAATAAAACAGGCAATGAAAAGCGTAGAAATCATGACAACCATTTTGGCTACTTTCTGATTCCGAGTAGAAACGTGGTCAGCTTGCGCTGAAGTAGTTAATGTAGTCCGCCATTTAGTAGTCTTCCGTAACTTATTTACTAATGTTATTGTACAAACAATAATAACAAAAAATGCTCCAAACGGAACACAAACATTATTGACAGCAAAAGAAATCTTCTCAAATTTCTCTCTGTCGCCTGTATGGACAAGACCTAAAAGTGTTTTATTTTTGTGTGGATAAAATTTGTAGCCCAGCCTGTTGACGACGTACACAGGAGCAACACTTGACATCAGGAAGACGAAAATAAAGGCAATCAGAATGGATACTCTCCGTGGGGTGATGATGCTTCTTACCTGAAGGAGATAGATCATCAAAATGTGAAAATAGGTAAGAGAAATTCACATCAACACTATTTATCATTAGTTTACATTGTTGTTGTTTTTGCGTTCGCTCGACCATATCCCAGTCTTATACGCAGGCCCTATTTTAGATGCATGTACGTTGTGCCGTAGTTTACAGCTAGGCTGCGATATCTGCGCCTTTCGGCACAACACATCTGATTTCAGCATGCAATTTTTACAGGTTTGCTTTCCCAGCAACCACACGCCGATATGTAAGCTTTACCTCATGCCCACACAATAGTACAGTGATATGACTGCGCCAGTGCACGTCTTTTGAGCTCACATGCAACTCTGCCTCACAGCCCGTACTTGGAGGGCCCCTTTCCGAGGAAATCACACACAGCCCGTAAACTAGAAATAGAGTGTATATGTGTGCGTACGTGAGTAAGAGACAGAGATGCCAGACGGGTGAAGGAAATATTAAGCAAATGAATATTCTAAGGAAAACAGTATTATATATTTCATGATACGAGTAGAAACATAACAACTATCAGGAATACCCTTTTTGTGTTACTGTACTATCGAAGCAGCTACAAGAACAATCTGTTGTTAAAATTGCTTCTGAGCAACTTCTTGACTAAGCTGTTATAACGTTTTTACTCTCATGTCACTGGGGTTGGAACCTGGTAGCATCACACTCTAGTATACTCTTGACTTGGGGAAGGCAAAGACAGCGATGAAGAAAACTGATCACCCCACCTCATAAAATAAGCTGGACCTAGTAAGATGAAGTCTCAAACACATCACTCCCCTACGGCAATATCTGCTATGGGATTAACTACTTAATTTAGATTAAATGCGACATTCAGAATCTAATGGGTCAATTCTGGTATAATCAGGGATGTTATCTTTGTATCAAAGATTCCCTAGTCACTCGGCCTCGCGAATGAGCAAGATGAAGAAATGCCCTAGCTAAATCCGACTATGGGCACCTTTCATTTCTCAGTTAATTATTTTAATTACTTTAATGACGTTAATTCTTCTTTAATTAATATTGCATTTAATTATTATAAAACAAACAAGCTCGTCAATGCCTTTCAAGCTAGATTAGATAAGACACATGTTAAGAAAACCAGTTGATAATATTACAAGCTAGGTTAGATAAGACACATGTTAAGAAAACCAGTTGATAATATTACTATTATAGTGATCTGGCCGCGGATCTGAGACACGATGGGTTCTCTGTAAGGGTCATGGCTGTTGAAGTGGGCACAAGAATGCTTGTTGCTGCATCAGTGTATGATTTATTGAAACTGTTGGGGCTGAGGGGACAGTCGAGAACAAGGGCACCGAAGAGGCTTAGTGAAACTGCCGAAAAGGCATGAGGCTGGCTGTGGAACAACCGCAATGGGCAATGGAAATCGTGAGAATAAACGCTGCGATACAGAAAACACCAAAATTTTTCTAAGTCCACTGTACGCTGAGTTTTTTGGTGTACTAGTGAAAGGGTTGTGACTGAGGGGCAACAGGCGGCGTTTATTTTATGAGGTGTAAGGCACAATTTCAGTGGCTAGCGCGCAGTGGCTAGACTCGTCGGCTTCGCGCAGGTGTCTCAGTGTGTGTCCTTAATTGTGATGTGCGACGGAACGAACGGAATAATTTGTCTTCTCTTTGTTACTTTCACAATTGCCTCCACGGCTGGCGGAATTGTGGATTTTAAAGTTGCTACCATAAGGGAAATGGGTTCATTTTCGATACAAGACAACAGGAGGCTGAGACGCTTGGGAGTCATGACCCAAGTGGGCCCGCCCCCCTTAGAGTGTAAAGGAGTATATCGGGCCGAAACACTTGTCGGACGGGGGGGGAACCATTCTGATGATAAGATTGCTTCCTGTTGTATCGCTCTGTAAAGAGTTTCCTATCAAGCTAGGTTAAATAAGAAACATGTTAAGAAAACCAGTTGATAATATTACAAGCTGGTTAGATAAGACACATGTTAAGAAAACCAGTTGATAATATTACAAGCTAGGTTAGATAAGACACATGTTAACAAAACCAGTTGATAATATTACAAGCAAGGTTAGATAAGACACATGTTAACAAAACCAGTTGATAATATTACAAGCAAGGTTAGATAAGACACATGATAAGAAAACCAGTTGATAATATTACAAGCTAGGTTAGATAAGACACATGTTAAGAAAACCAGTTGATAATATTACAAGCTAGTTTAGATAAGACACATGTTAAGAAAACCAAATGATAATATTACAAGCTAGTTTAGATAAGACACATGTTAAGAAAACCAGTTGATAATATTACAAGCTAGGTTAGATAAGACACATGTTAAGAAAACCAGTTGATAATATTACAAGCTAGTCAAATTTTGGAATCTTCAGGACAACAAGATGGAGACAAGAAAACTCACTGAGAAGAGAACCGGAGACAGATAAAAGGAATAAAAAAAACAGGAAAAATATTGACCGCATGTCAAACATCAGCATGGGACGAAGACGCAGCAAAAGTGATGAATGCAGTCAGTGACCCATAGCTTGACTGATTGCGTCATGGTCAGCGAACCATAGCTCACAAAGACCCTACTCTACCTGCAAGAGGGGGTACTGGAAACAGGCTGCATCACTGCAATCTGGCTGAGAGAGTAGGGATCGAAGAGGGAAGGCAAACCTGGTCCCAAAAAATGCCGTGCTGAAGTCGGTTGTGTCGGCCGAAAGGCGCAAATATCGCAGCTTCGCTGTAAACGGGCACAACGCACCCAACGTCCTTTTTAGGACTAACAAGGAAGACGAAGACGAAACATCAGCATGACTTTGCATGTTGTTTGTGGACCCGGGCTTCAATAGCAGCTGAACAATATTGGTAAATTTATTAAGTGATTAAAACTACTGACTTTCAATATGGAATCATTTTGTTATCAGTTTAGTGATAAGTTGTCAGAATATACAAAACGTTGACTGTAGACTTATGCCCTAATAAAATATTTTCGTATTTATTAATACAAACCTTTAAAGGAGCTGTTATACAAAGACATCTCTCAATTGTAACTACGGCAGTGATCCAGCCAGTTACTCGTGTAAAGCTCGCATGCGTCAGTGCACAGATCAGGTACTGAACTTCTATGGCATCGAAAGGTAGGTCGAGTGCGGTGAATGGTGGTGCATAACAAATATTTGTCCATACGAGCGTTGTTAGAGATCCCAAATCGGCGACCGCTAGACCTGGGTATACATAAGCATAAATGTATATACCAATGTTTAATCAATTTTAAAGCCTATTTATGTTCATTTCGCAGTTGCATTTAACATATATTCATCTACAAAATCTAAAGTGTTAACAAAACTGAACTGTGTAAATATTTTTTGTCCTTTGTTCTGTTTATTAGGTTCTAGCATTATTTTCTTTAATTGTGACACATGATTTGTCGTTCGCCTTTTCTCATTTGCTCTCTCTCTCTCTCTCTCTCTCTCTCTCTCTCTCTCTTTTCCTCTCTATTCAACTGTCGTATGGGGTGTATTTAGGGAAACTAAAAAAGTAGTTATCGCCGGAAATAGCCGATGAGATATTAGGTAGAAGGTCTCCAGAAATTGGCTCGTTGAGAAAAATAGAGACCTATCCGAGATAAGGACAAGAAGAAGAGAATGCTAATGCGTTCCATTGGACAGTGTTTTCTGGTGAATTGTTGAATGAGTTCTGTTTCCCCTCGACCTTAGCTTCTGACCGTAGATCCCATAAAAGAAACAAGCCCCCAACCTCATCTGAGTGTCTTCTTCTTCTTCCATCCTTAGCCACCAACCGGCAAAGCAGTGTGTGGCCAGTACGCCTAGTGGCGTCTTAGGGCAACAACAAATTGATCAATCTATTGCTGTTTCCACCACGCCTAGTGGCGTCTTTGTGGAACAAAAACAGACCAAACAATCTATCATTGTTTCCGTAATCAGATTGGTTGGCAAGCAGGTGATCAGCCCACTGTGCGAAGTTTTTACGGGATGGGGTAAATAGCCCCATGCCCATACCCTCCTTAGTCGCTTTTTACGACATGCGTGGTAGGGTGCAGTGTTACTATTCTTTGCTCCCCTTTCGGGCCCCGGTAACACACGGGTGCATCTGAGTGTAGAAAGTTACATATATGTAAATATTTAACACCAACAGCACGAGTGATACATTAACAAACTAGATAATGATCAGACGATTAGTGGGTTTATTAATTAAACATCTACACACATATAGGGTTAGTAATGATTAGAACGTGATGATGGTGAAAGACGATTCATACAAAAACACACAGAAGAGATATCAATATCGTAGTTCATGAAATAGAAGTATGAACTTGTGTCAAGCTAAATGATGATGATGTGATTTGATACGTGTTACCAAAATGGTGAGTAATCTACACAGTCCATGTGTCTCTAAATGCTTCTACCGGGTAGGATGATTCACATGAATGCATAGAATGTCCCAAGTTGTTTTAAGTTATGTCGAATGGGGTATCTCTAAGTCGAGGACGTTCTGATGAACACTTTTGGTGTACTGAGAACGTTGACGATATACAGTCTTTCATGGTTTGACAATATCTATGTTGCGTTGACCAACAGTTAACGGTTGTCGTATGAAAAATGTCTATTGTCTAATCTCAGAAGAGTTCTGGACAGACTAGATATCTTATCGAAATCTTCTTCATATGAGTCTACAGACTCTTTAACCTGAGTATGTAATCGTGATTCATGAAATTTACTTTAGAGTCTGCTTCATAGAATGCTCTTAAAAGTGTGCTGCACTTGATATAAATATGAGAGTCAACTTTTGAGCTCTTTGGCTTGACTTCCGATGGTAAGCTTTCGATGTAGCTGAACTTGATATTCAATTAAGTACTCAACTGTGATCTTTAGATTGTCTCATGTAGTAAGCTTTCGAGTGATTTGAACTTGTCCATTTTGATAACTTTTTTCTGGTTAGACGTCCGACACGTAGTGTGTAGTCTCAAACCTCTAATGGACTGAAGACACATAAAAGTCTTCGTAAGTTTTCACACTTAATATCACTGGCTGACTTTCATTTATACTACCCCTCACTTTTGATCTCTATGAGTTCAGTTATAATAATGTAAAATATATTGTGCATGAGAGTGTGTTCGCATGGAAGACTGTGATGATGATTTAACAAGCTAAATGAAGGTGAAGTATTAACTAGTAGTTACTTCATATCAGCCTATCATCATAGAGGAAAATCTTCTGATTTTATATAATGTACTAAAAGAATTTATTGAAAAACTAGCTATCGCACATTTAGCTAGACGGCTAGGATAAATAACTAAATAAGAAAAAGTAAAAATTATCTGTATAAGATCTACTAACCTTCTTTTCCCTTCGCTAAATCCTTTAAGAACACAATATATCAATGATGTTAATTATGTTATCCACACAGAACTAATTGCAGGCTATGCTCTGGGATATTCTGTACACCACAATGTTGAAAACTGCACTGATTTCTAACGGGCTATGCGCTACATTATATGGCTGGTTTAGCCAATGTGTCCGACATCGTCTAAATTCTCCACTCAGCCAATTACCAGGCTTCCAACTTGTGACCGAGACCTTGGATCTCTCTTGTCTCCTGTCACTCTAAAAGTGGGATGGGGTATTCGCCACCAACATTCGTTCGCGTTCCCTGTCAGTCTTTGCCAGCCCACCCGGTGTTGGCTGATTGGATGACTAGAAAATCACCCCTGTCCTCTACCTGTCACAAAACCTGCCGGCTAACGAGTCCCTTTGACGAGCCGGGCTATTGTTTTCCATCTGGATGAAAAGACTGTTGTTTCACGTCATAGGCCTTTGATATCACACTCCCGGAATTCACTGTTTGCGTGGCCATTGTTTCGTGCTTGATGGTGCCCCTGTTTTGTTTAAACAATGTCTGAGACTAATCGTTTGTGTCAGCCGCGTTCTACTCAAAGTTAACAATAGTCCAAGGTGGTATGTCATGTGAGGTTTACCCGGGGAATTCCGTATCAATAGAAATCGTTGATGACGAAGCTGGGGTTTCACAAGATTAGGACGAAACTAGATGTGTTTAGCACGGCGGGAAACTGAATCAAAAGAATTTCTTCACCACTGATGAAAGAACAAATGTGGTTCTCTAGATACCAGTTGCGAGTAATAAAGATTACAGTTTATAGAACAGTCGTGATTAAAAGATTACTAGAAACGATGGAAGAGCAAATGTGGGATGAAAGAGCACAATGTGGGTTAAAAATAATAAGAAAGATGTTGGAAAAGATAGAGCGATAAAGCTTGGCGCTCGTTTATCACAGCAACTATCTATTTATTTCTTAATTTTTCGCTAATAAACCTGCCCCATCTCCACACCTTAGAATAATTGACCTCTGTTCGTACTGCGATAGTGTTATTTCACGGCTATTTGACCATCCATGTGGCATTTTTGGGTAATTATTTCCGCCCAACCCAGACGTAGAGATTAAACACATGCGATGGTGAATGTTTATCGTGACAATACTGAGTCAGAATACAAAGGAAGACCAGATTGTTCGTCTAAACAAAAACGTCTGTGGTCAGGAATATATCGCCACTTTATCTGTCTAGTGACTGAAAAACGGCAGATGAGAATTGCGTAAGTATTTCGATTTGGTAATGATAATTATAATTTAAAGTCAGTATGGGGACACAGATTAGTGATGGCAAGACTGGAGGGATAACTTTGCAGATGGGTTTACCAGTGTGTATAAGAGGAAATAATGCAGGAAACCTTGAGTCCTGTGAACAATAAATAAATAAATAAAAGTAATTAACAGGTACTTGTAGGACATAAAGGATGACCCTAGACAACAGAAAAGGAAGTGAAAGGCTTACCGGGAATCGACCCTAGGACCAACCAAACGGCGCCATCGCCTTGCTTTGACAGTACATCGTGAAAGGACGCTCAGCCAATTTTGCACCCCATAAAAGTGCATTATTGGCTGAGGTCATCCGCATGACACTCAAACAACTGTGGTATATAGGACCCGTGGACGACCCAGACAGTTTTAAAGACGCAATCAATAATATAACTTTCCTAGCAAGTATAGACGACAAAGAGGCTGAAATACCTGGGTACCGTAATGTTTAGTGGAAGACGAATAACACATAATAGACTGGTAGGTTAAAGTCACAGATGGGTGAACTCTTAAATACGTAAATAATGGAGGAAACCTTGAGTCCTGTGAACAGTAAATAAATTAGTAAATGAATAAATAAAGGTAATTAATAGGTACTCGTTCGACATAAAGGATGACACTAGACAACAGAAATGAAAATATAAAATGTACTGTATAAGAGTAAACGGAAAGTACATAGCCATTTATCACATGATATTCTTAGAATTTCTTACATTATGAGGGTGAAAGTAATATTTGCATCTCCTATCCACTACGTTCTAAGTCAAGGGCTGGATCAATTGAGAGCAGTAAATATACGTTTGTTTCGAATGGAAGTTTTGTTGGACAATGCCATGTGGAGTCTTTGAGGAAAAACAGAAATATAACCTTGCAAATTTGGAGGCTAAAACACACTGCATTACATAATCGTCAAAGAGACAGCTCGGACTTAAGCTATGGAAGAATATAGTTAGAATTCTAACCTTATGTCACCGTGGGGTTTGCCCAAGCATTATTCATGCTATTGTTAAGGTGAGATAAACAGTTAGGACAACTCACAAGAGAAAATAATGAATGAAAATAATAATATTGCTAACTGACAATGGTTCAGAATACCGGTTCATGTTAACTAATAGTGAGTGAATATAGTGAGTTGTAAATAGAAAGTTCGAGAACAAGAAAAAAAGTCTTGACCAATAAATTTAAGTAAAAAGATTTGGGTCAGAGAATCAGAAGAGTGGCAAGAAAACACACCACGAAAAATGGCCAGAGGTCATTAGGTGACAGGCAGTCCTGAGTTGTGCTTTAGGAAGAAGGTGTGATCGCTATGCAGACAAGATGAATCTTTTGTGGTTTTACAGATAGGGTTTATGTGAATATGTTTAGATGTCCAGCCATCACTAGCCAGTGTTATTCTATCGGGAGATAGTTTAATTTGATTCTGTGGTTCACAGTTGAGGTGTATTTCTGAAAGGAGATCAGCGTTTATGCTATGTTTTTTGTAAGTATTGAACTATGATTATATTTTGCACAGTGAATGTCGACTTTTATAGAAGAACTTCAAATATGCTCTCTCACTTGTAAGTATCAGAAGGGTGTACATACAATTATTTATGCATGAGATGAATTTTGTTGCTTGTAGCAGTTACAGAGACCTGTCTGACCAGTTCGTCGAGGAAGATATTTAAGTACCAAATCAAGTATGGAATGCTAATAAAGAACATTGGCAAATGAGGAAATATGAGCAGGTTTTGGGAAGACTAATGAAGTCTAAGGAGAAAAGAATAAGTTAAAGATTAATACGGAAGTTACAAGACACAGAATTCGTGTATGAGTTAACCTGAAGTACAAAGACCAAGTAAAGGCCTCTATGCGAACTCTATCATTTGAATAACTCATTATATGTGTTGTTTTATTAAGTTATTAAAGGTTTTGAAGGATCAGAACGAATTTGATTCCATCGTTATGAGTTGCTGATTGTATGCCATGTACATTTAAACTACCACTGTACGAAGTCACTATTAACATAAAAGAAGGAACTGAACGAACCTGAAGTACACAAGAAAAGGATTAGAGTATCATCCAGGAATTTGTGAAGACTTCGTCGAGGTAGAAACATTTTCATCCTTCTATCTGTATCTCTGTCAAAAGTAATTTTGTGCGAAAGTAGACATCTTCGAAGACCCGCATTAGATACTCTAGGTTTTGGCCATTGTTGGACCATTACTGCAGAGAAAAGGGGAGGCAACCCGGAACAAAGTGGAACTACCTCCTACAAGCCACGTGAGTTAATTTTAGATATGTCCACATATTTGCTTAACTTCTACTAACGGCTAACTTTCTTCCACGGATTTTGTTTTAATTATTTTATTCTTTGAAATAGTCGATCGACCTTTCTCTTCTTAGTTCGGCTGTTCCCCTCCCCCCACACCTTTACCCGCTGTAAGATAAGTGTTATACGTGTTTATAATGCATGTTCTCAATCAGTGTGTATTTGTTTATTTAATGTGTGTTAATGTTAATGCTAATCAGAATCGACCTCATTGCACTCTGGGCAAATCCATAGGTGCTCAGGATCCCTCAGAAAATGTCAAAGAGTATGAATGCTTATTGAACCTGTAGCACGCTGGTTATACATGCGACGGATGTATCCTCTCTCATGTCAATCTCTGCTAGTCCCACGTTTGATGCCAAACTCCAACAGTCTCAGCCTTGTTGATTCATCCATTGCAGTGTTATTATCTAGCAGGCGATCATTAATTGCCCTTAGTATCTCTCCCTTATCCATGCCCAGTGTCCCCACTATGGATGCTGTCGAGGCCAGTCTGTCAGCTCTCTTATTGCCACGTACCCCTGCATGACCAAGATCCACACCATTTCTTGAAGACTTTTTTTCATTCCTGCCGCAGCCATCCGTTCTAAAATTTCCGAAGCATGGCTTGAGAGTCTGACAATATATCTGCCCTGGTTGATGGAGTTTCAGACAGCCACCTCATTGTTGCACTAACTGCCTCTACCTCAATCCATTCTCATGCTGTAGGTTGTTGTCATATTAACGTGGTTATAACACAATTAGCAAAACTGTAATGAATTTGAGCAATATTTATGTTGCCTGTTACTTCAATGAACTAGTTTGACTTATTTATTGACACGGTACTATGCAATCCTTTGTTTTACATTCCAAAATATCGAACCGTTTTGACTCCACAAAACTGCATTTCAACTTCTTTGGTAACGGTTGGATATGACTGTTGTTTGATCGCATCACATGAAAGAAAAAAAATAGCTAGCATGAAATATATCAGATTACTTTTAACAGTTGTGCGTTTTTCTTGTAGCGTGTGTTCAGCAGGAAGTCAAAACTGTTATTTTGTACATGCATTTAGCAAAAGAAAGATGTATTTACTTTTAAGATAATCACTTATTTCTGGTAGTCTCAAATTCGCTGTTCACTTCCCACGTTCAGTAAATAGCCGCATACTAAATTCATTATTATATTCGCATTCTAAAGGCAGTGTCGGGATCACATCACAGATCTTTAGAGAAAAAAGCATTCTGTCCTGTTTATACTAAGTTTTAGGAATATACTGCATATTTATGTCACATGTAATGTACATCTATAATGTAATGTAATATATACTTTTGAAGCAGTAAAATTTAGGTGTCGTTATCTCTATCATTTATGACTAATGATTTATCTCTTTTCGTTCTCTACATAAGTTAAATTCGTAACGAGCACATCAAGATGAAAGCAGATAACACACATTTTAATCGCATAAAAAGGATGAATTTAATATTTATTCTTTCACTTCCTTATGTGCTTCTTGTGGAGCATACAGCTACAACTGCAACTGGCCTATTTACTTCAAAACATCTTACATCAAAGTACATGCTCCTGCTGCAGTTGTTTCTGTAACAATTTGTTGTACATGATAAAGTTTTCAGCTTCATGCACAACCTGATTCAAGCCACCTTGTATTACTCGTGTTTTATCAAGCGGATGTACAGGCAAAAGTTCGAAGAAGAGCATCCAGGTGACACAAAAAATGATCCGTATTACCAGCTCAGCAGAAGTGAACAAGTGGTAATCTTCAGACTTCGCCATGTTCATAACAGATTGAGATACCATCTATTCAACAAATTAAAGATAGGAACTACTAATGAGTGTGACTGTGGCACTGATAAAATGACTGCCGAACATCTGCTTCAATGGTGTCCAACATATGAGGAACAGAGAAAACGCATATGGCTATCACCAGTACCATTCCTGGAGAAAATCTTCAGAGATATCAACAGTCTCAGGCTGCTTTCTTTGAACTTATTCAATTTGACATCTGAAGGCGAACGAAGAAGAAGAAGTATGACTCACCTGTAGATTGAACAAGTAAGCCAAAAAAGAAGTACCTTTCCTAAACGTGTCAGATTCAACAGAGGGAAGTATTAATATGTCCTTAGAAAACAAACATTTTGTCTCACTTGATATTGAAAGTAGTAAAGTGGTAGGCATTAATATGAGTTCATATTTGTTTTTATGTTTCCAGTCTCATTTTTACTGGGCATGAGAGAGATCGAGGTTGCATCTATGTTAGGAACCTCGAGCGATGTAATGATACTTTAATAAACATACAAATTAAAGGCGAATCCCAGTACTATGAAACTCAGTCCCAAATAGCTTTAACTAAGATGTTGTATAAAGAATACAATTTATTTACCGATAAGACTGATGTTGACTGAATCTTTGAAGCCTTGCTTTACAAAACAGATGATGTTGATGATGTTACTGATGATTCCAAATACATCTATAAACTGGCACAACACAGAAAATATAACCCATTGACAAATCAATGTGACTTCATAGCTCAACCAGAAATCTGACGTCCTAGAGATGTTAGAAATATTGTGGACTTTCATTCCGAATGTATCAAAGCTCCTTTCACTCTTTCTGATGTTATTACAAACTAATTATAGACGTCAACTGTCACTTTTTGTGACACACTATTTGTTTACACAAATATTTTACTTCACTAGATCGCGTACTGTAAATTAAAAAAGGAATTATTTGTTTAGTAAGCATTGACTTGAAAAGTTGATTCACGTGCTAAATCTGGCCTGGTGTAATTATTTAAAATTGCAGTGTTATACAAATATGTTTTAAAATGTCGCATTTGATCGCTGACTGCAAATTGTTATAAGACAGGATTTTCCTCAGAATACATAGTTTTATGACGTAGTTTTAGTAGTTCTTTTTTTCATTTTGTTTTTCCATAGTGACCACTTTTATTACGTGTTATCTACAAATTAAAGAAACAAAATAATGTAAGTCGTAACTGAAAATGGCATGTTACAATTACGTTCTCGTAAAAAAAAAATTGCTTCCACTAAGGATGAATGTATCAAACAATCTTTGACCAAAGATAGTTAGTATTAAGAAATTGTAAATACGAAAATTATATTGTATCACCGATAGTCCTTTCAAACGTGGTTTATATTTTCTTTCACATAGAGATTATAAATGACTAATGTTGCTATAGATATACTAATCATTCAGTTAGCACGTATGGAAACCAAATATGGATTTCTCTATGTATCCTGATTAAAACAATCAAAACAGACAATCATATATTAAAGGTTATTTCAGTCTGTTAAGCTCCTAATCTGCTTTAATGCATGACAAATGCACGCACTGTCTTCTATAATTATATGTCAGTGCGGACGACACTAGTCTACTAGCTACGTAAAATTTGTTTTACCATTAGATAATTATTACACAAATGATATACTACCAAAAATTATCTTTACAATTAAACAGATGCATACGCTGAATATTATTACTGTGCATACCCTGATCAGGAGGTGTCACTGACATCAGACAGAAGATGAGTCATAACACCTGTCGTGACAGCACTGTTATTAGTCTATAGAATGACGTATCGTGTTTATTAAAAAAAATTATTGTGTACTCTGCTGACTGCATCAGATGCTGACTGCCATAATGTACTTCCATCCGTAGTGTTTCTATAGTACAGTGTAACGTTATTTTAGACTATTCAATAAACCAGCACCACCTAATCCACAGACAACTAGCCAGAAGAAGAGGAGCTACTAATCAATTATAAACGTCCAGATAGGGAAGAAATAAAGAACGCCAAAAAGTTTGCAAACGATGAAAAAGCAGCGATTCCATTTGGCATCCCAGCATAATTCATCAAAGCAAATTTTACTCACACTGCTTAGTAAAATCTGAGAGAGAGAAGAAATATCAGCAGAATGGAAAGAAAGTTATCTGGTCACGTTGCCTAAGAGGAAGGATTTACGAGAGTGCACACATTACAGAAGAATAATGTTACTATCAGTGCCAGGAAAAATATTAAAAAGGATCACATTGGGGATACTAATATACTCTATAGACAGACAACTGAGAGATAAAAAGGCAGGCTTTCGACAAAACAGATCATGCACAGACCTGAAAGCTTCACTGAGAATAATGGCTGACCAAAAGCTAGAATGAAATTCACCACTGTCGCTTTGAAAAAGCATTTGACAATGTAGACAGAGAATAACTTTGGAAATTGATGAGGCATTATGGAGACCCTCTGAATATCAAAAACGTTATCAACGATGGTTATAAATACAAGACATGCACGGTTCTTTACGAAGGACATCTTACAGAACCATTTCGATAAGAACTGGAATGAAGAAAACATTTCTTTCGTTTTCATCCGCATCATATTGGGTTACGAAATCACCGACGTCACACAACAGAAATGGAATGCAATGGAATTTGACTAAACAGATTAATGATCTAGATTTTGACAATAATGTAGCTCTTCTGTCCCATAACCGTAATCTGTTGACCATCTAGCGAAAGATAATGAGAAAAAAATGCAGGAAATGGTAACAATGTGTAACTTGAAAAAATGCCACTACGAGATGTAAAATCATACTCATATCTTGGCAGCTGTTAAGGCAAAGTTGCTTGACAATGATTTCAAAAGTAAGATTACAGAAAAGCAAGAGAATCTTTCATTGCATTGGGAAACAAACGGAGGTCAAGAGAAATCATGTTCAACACTAAAATAAGAATCTTCAGCTCGAATGTCAAGTCAGTCCTATTATATGGTTCTGAAACATGGAGAACAACATAAACAACAACCAGAGAGCCACATACTTGTATACATAGGGTCTTGCATAGAAATGAAAGATATGTCAGGATCACTAATGTGAAACTGATGACAAGAACCAGACAAGTGCCAGTGGAACAAGAAAAGAAAACAAGACGCTAGCGATGCACAGGACTTCATTAAAGAAACATGTTGATAGCGGTGCAAGGCAGACCTTGTTCTTGCATCCCCAAGGTAAAAGAGGAAGAGGTGGACCCAGACAAAAAAACCCTCGGAGACGAGAACAGGAGACAAAAGTCAAAAATAGTGAAAATAAGATACGGAAAGACCTTGAGCTGTTGGCACGTGAAAGGAGGATTTAACACGTGATTGTTGAAAGTCTATGCTCCTGGGAGAGCTAAAAGGTATTGATACTAATATTCCTATTCGATGTAGACATTTTACCGTATCATCATCATCAGCTGCCATCTCCATAACGAAGGTTGGCTGTAATGGATCTCCAACGTCTTCTGTCTCTTGTCTTGGTGGTGAATTCTGATAGACTCTTTTCTGTTCATCTCTTGATGTTATCTTCCCACTTATAGCGCTGTCTTCCCCTTGCATGTTTGCCTTCACCTCTCCCTTCTATTATGGTCTTCTGCAAGGTGTTATGCCTTTTTATGTGGCCAAAGTATTTTAGCTGCCGAACTTTATCTCCCTCATTAGTTCTCTTTTCATACCTAGACTTTCTAGGACCTCCTTATTTGTTTTCTTCTCTTTCCATGAGATACGCCACATTCTTCTATATATCCACATTTCAAAGCCTCAGTTCTTTCTTCCATATGCTTATTCATCGTCCATGTTTCCGCACCATACAGAAATGCAGAATATATATAACATTTTATGATTCTCAGTTTTAATTTGTGAGATAACTGTTTAGATGTCAGTATATGTTTCATGTTGTTGAATGTAGCTTTGGCCATTCCTATTCTCTTCTTGATTTCTGTTTCACATCTGCCATCTTCTGTTATTATATGACCAAGATATACGTAGCTCTTGACTTGTTCCAGGATTTTCCCATTTACGCTTATCTTTAATGTGGGTTTATCGTCTGTTTTGCTAATTATCATAGTTTTTGTTTTCTCAATATTAATGTCGAGTCCATATTCATGACTTATACTGTTCACTTGCTTCACTAGTTCTTGTAACTCCTGTTCGCTTTCAGCTAACAACACGGTTGTGGCAGATTATGATAACTGATTTCATATATCTATTTTTTTATCTTCATCTTTCTTTTTACCTAGCGTCGCCTACGCCTGTTGGGTTAACATACCTCCTATTACTCAGAATAGATATGTCTCTGTTTCTCATTTAGCATGCATTTAATGCTGGTCGCTGTATTTCTTTGATGAGAATCTACCAGAGACCAATTAGCAACGCGAGCTGTAATTTTAACACCCGCGCCAGAGATCAAATCGTTGTAGAGATCAGACCGTGACCAGATTTGAATAAATTTGAGTAGATAGTGTGAACCTAAGTGAGAAATCTTTATTACCTCTCCCTGAATCCGTTCGTGATAAGTAATTAACACGACGATTCGGGAGATCTAAAGACATTGCTCGCTTGAATACAAGCAGAGGGACAAAGGAAACTCACACTGATTAGCGCATTGCCGATGTCTGGTCTAAGCGTGAACGACGATCCTGGGTTTTCCTCTTTAAATTATGTATACGCCGAAAACTGAACGTAGAATTTCCCGTAGGTGAGAGGTCTGGTTTTTGGAGGGATAATTAACTATCTTCTTTCATCGTTTAATGTATATATACCACATAAATCAAACTCAATTCATTCAGTACCTCACACATTCCTCTAGACTAACTAGCTTCGATTCTAGATATACTTATAAAAGTGAATTTCTTAGTAGTCGTTGGAGATAAGTCATAGTAGCTCGGTGCAGAGGTAAATACTATTTTAGTAGTTTGAGTGATTTAATCTTTTTAAATAGTCAATTATATTTTACTAGTTATTATCTGTGCAGAGTGATTTAATAAGTTAGGTCCGTAAACGGTATTTCTCTGAGTTTTACTGTGTTACAGTGGATAGCAGAAGAAATACATATATCTAGCTTAACTCTTCCAGTCATAAATAAATTTTATTAACTGCTAGTAACCAGCCAGAGAACCCTTTAACCGACTAAGTAAATTCACTGATTCATCATGAGTATTGACGAAATATGTATTTATTTCTAATTCATGATGATGGATTCTTTTTAAATGACTAGAATTTATATCACGGAAGTTTTTAAACGATGAGACTAGCTCTAAGCTTATAGTTTCTAAGTTAAGTTAAATAACCGAAGTGAATAATATATCTTCTATGTTACGCGGGGTAAGGATAGGATAGTAAATTATAATATATCATGTTAAGTATTTGTATTTTCTTCCTATACAGTATTTGGGTCAAACCCTACAAACTTACCAGCAGCTTCCATTCCATATGAAACGGAACTAAACTTTTATCAAAGAACATTCTGATATAATATCGGGTTTTTTCAAGGTGACTTATCTAGTCTCGTGGTACACCCAGAAAGAGAAAGAGTACCCAACCCAAATAATATTAAGAATAACTGATAACTGGACTTATAGAATATCCAGAGTTCTTTTCCCGATTTCATAAACATTAAGCCGGTTGTGGCTACCAAATCTAACATTGACATTACCTGCATAACGACCACGTGTTGTGAAGAAGATTGATTCTGAACCGATTTGTTTACCTGACATGTGATGTAACTATTGAAGATTCCAAGCTAACGTACACTGTGACATTTAGATCTCTTAATTATTTTACTACCTGGACAAAAATTGAAGCAACCTTTACCAGCATCCTACTTAACAGAGTAAATGAAGCGTTTCCCAAAATTTTATTAATTAATCGTTGGAGAAACTGGGGCTTGATTCGCCAAGCAACCAACCGTGGGTGGGCTGTGGGTGCCATTAACTATTGTTTCAGATGTGGTGAATGCACCTTTGTAGGTAAGAAAGACTGAATGTTTGATTACAGGTGTGTCAGAGCGAGAGAAAGCTTGAGAAGAATAATTCTATTTGAATCTAACCCATGTACTTATTTTGTATTTGCTTATGCAAGTTTTGCCAAGCTGCTCCTCTATTTCATTTTAGAATAGATTAACTGTTAAATCTGCTTTTTTTTATATAGAGGGAATTTTGGACCATAGCGTATAAACCTTTGACTCGTTTGTGGGTTAATAACTTTGCTCTAACGGGATTTTGTCTCAACAGAAGGAGGGAGGAGAAAACTTATGAGTCTAACTCTGTAATTAACTCATTAACCTATGTTCATTGTATTTGATTTTGATATTCAAAGATATTGTTGTGTTGTAGATTCTTTATGATAAATAACATTTACATAAACTTTATTTACGAGTGTCGGTCAGCTTGTCCCAAAAGATCCCAATTCCATAGATATAGTTTTCACGTCTGTGCGTCTAAGTGTCGTCACGTGCCTGTGTGTGTGTAGATGTGAGTGGGTGAATATATCATTATATATTTACAGGAAGGTCTGTCTGATCTAAGAATCTCAGTCGTATTCGATAGGCTGGATTGATTATCTCTCAAATCCAGGGACAGATTTTTACCTTTCACCATTTCACTTGTGAAAAAATCTATTTGTTTACCTGATCTCTCACTGAGCTATCATCTGTTCTAGTCCTATTCAGGTTGGGCAAAAATTTATCTTAATTACCCTATCAAAAATATACGACACATGGGTTCTCGTCCGAAGGATTTTTGAACTTAGAATAGGAATACGAGACGACAGATATTTTCTCGTTTAACGGGATTTTTCATCTGTAAATCTCTAGACTGTTTAGAGAAAGAGTGTGATTGTCTCGTGAGTTTTTGTATCATTAAAAATAACTATCCCCTAGACAAACGATCTGTTTATTGGCTTGCTGACCACACATATGTATCTATTGTTTTTTCCACAGCATTGTTAGAGTATATACAATTGAGTTGCAGGGTGATCTTTGTCAGAGTATGTTATGTATTGATTTGATAATACAAAGCCGCTGGTAGCGTGTGGTTGTGTAACAATCACAGGGTTTTAACATTTGAAGCAATAGTTTTGAGCTAAGCTAAGGAGAGCGTTCGGACAAAATTTCTTCCAGTTAATTGCCTCCCTTACACTAACTGACTTCAGTGGTGAACTTGATAGTGGACTTTAAAATTAGGAATACATTTTTGTTTCTCCTTAAAAATTTTGCTAGGAATTTTTTTTTTCGTTTCCACTGTAATAGTTAGTTTTTTTGTCAGTGATTAATCTAAACTACCATTTATTTGGCGTAGTCGTCTGCATTAGGAACTTGATTGGCAATTAATAGCGGCGATAGTTAGATAATTATATAGGAGGAGGTATCCCAGTTAAAAATATCATCTTTTTGTTAGTGTTTTCTCGTAAGTGGTAGGGAACCAATGTATCCGTTTTCTTACTTCCTTCTCGATTAAAACTCAGTCAGTTCTTTACAATGGCAGAGCGGGCAAAGCGTAGGCATATGCTCAGAGAGGAAGCAAGGGAAGAGGGATTGAAAGGAGAAGAAGCAACAGCTTTTGTCAGGGACGAACTTGACAGATATGATACGGAGAAGAAAGAAGCCGAAGACCGTCAATTACAGCAGAAGATGGAAGAAGAAATAGAAATTCGCAGGGCACAGCATGAGGAAACAGAGAAGGTGAGACAGCGTGAGGAAAGAGAGAAGGAGAGACATCATGAGGAAAGAGAGAAGGAGAAAGAGAGACAGCATGAGGAAAGAGAAAATGAGCAACGACGACAGCATGAGTTGGCGCTTAAAGCTCTAGAGGTTCAAAGCGGTGGGGCTGCTTCTACCTCCAGCAATGGAGAGTCTTCTCCTCAATCTTCCTTAACTGATCCTTTTAACACTCAATCTCCTCAACTCACCGCTATGTCTTTTGCTCTAGAATCTTTCCCGTGTCCTAATGAGAAGATTGACACGTATCTACAAAAATTTGAGAAAATAGCCAATCTGAGCGGTTTAGAGAGGTCGCATTGGTGTTTGAAACTTTCCCAGACTCTAAAAGGGTCTGCTTGTTATGCGTATGCAAAACTGGAAAGCAGCCAACAAGAAAATTACGACGTGTTGAAGAAAGATTTGCTTGAGGGCTTTGAAATGAATGCGCGCAAATGTTTGCAACTGTTCTTTAACGGCAGAAAGGAGGGTTCTGAAACTTTTCAGCAGTTCTCTTCTCGTCTGAAGGGATACTTGACAAAGTGTCTGGAGCTTTCACAGCTCGACTGTACCTATGAAGGACTTGAGGAATTTGTTATAACTGAACAAATAAAAAAACACGCTGTCAAGTGACACCCGCAGATTTTTAGCTGAGCAGGGAGCAGAAAAGCGGGAAGATATTTTGGAAAAGTCTGAGTGATATCACAATGCGCTGGCCAAACTGCCGGCCACAAAACGTAAACCGACAGAAGACCTTTCTTGAAAGAATAACCTAGATCAATCTTCCCATTCTTCTCAGCAGAATAACCACACGGAAACTGGACCCCAGAATCCCCCTCCGGAAAAATCTAAGTTTTACAAAAACAAGTACCCCACCAATAACAAACAGACTGATCAACCCAACCGTCCTACATGGCAGCGCAGTCAGAAAGGACAAGGTGACAAAGGGAAAATCCCCGCGCAAGAGACATATGATCACAGCGAGCACACCGAGCCTAAACGCATCGGATGTTTGCTAACAGTCTCGCAAGGCAGAAGTGATGTCAGTGATTCTCAACCTGAAGAGGGGAGGCCCTCAACGCGAGGAACTGGTATTTTGAACGGGTCTTCAACATATTGTTTGTTTGACACGGGGGCTTTCTTATGATTGCAATGTTGCCAGGCACCTGGTCAAACCCGGTCAAGAGACAGAAGAAATCGTCGAACTTTGTGGAGTTTCTAAAGGAGATGTACCATTGACGCTTTCCACCGCATTGGTGGAGATCCACTCTGATTTTGTCAAAGGTGTGATCAAAGCGGCTGCTATGGATGATACAATGTACCCAGTCATACTTGGCGGTAGATACGTGTTTGTTGGGAAACCGGAAGAGCCGATTGTGGCAGCAGTAACCACAAGAGGGCAAACCAAGAAGGAACGGGAGCCTGCGCCAAATTTGTTACCCAAGGAGCTTAAAAAGGCGCAACAAAAGGACCCTACCTTGGTACCCTGCTTTAGGAAACTGCCCATGACTAAGGACCCTAGATAACACGGGGACATTTTGTCCAATGATGGCGTACTTTATCGCAGAACGGGCAAGCCTGAACAAGGTCTTAATCACCTCCTAGTACCGAAACAGTACAGAAGCCAAATCTTAGAAATGGGACACTCTCTTCCCTTTAGCGGACATATGGGACAGAACGCCACAAATCATCGAAAACAGACTCACTATCGGTGGCCAGGAATGAACTCTGATATTTTCTGATACGTGAAATCTTGCGCCAAGTGCCAGCGGGTGGCATACAAGCATTTGACACCCGCAGTTTCCATGGGTGAAATGCCAAAAATGGGGATACAATAACAGACATTATTCATTTATCTAGACTCAGACTTAGATCAAATCCTGGATACGAGCAAATTGGCCCCAGTCCATCCTCTAACAAATAAGATTAATGAGGTGAACGCAAAATCTAGTTTTTTTATATTCCTGGATGAACAAATGTCACCGCCAATAGTTGATTTAGAAACGAGATCTTGGGAATCACAGTAAAAAGAGGAAAATACTTCCAGTATTGGGAAATATCTGGTTGTTAAAAACTGTTACAATTAATAAATGATGATAATCCTATCAGCTGGGTCTATAGTGAGTGCCGATTCTGAAACAGAGTAAATTCTGGATGCTACACTTAAAAACGACTGTCAGAAATCGAGGATAACGTTAGTTGTTCCACACCCTAGTGGGCTGATAAAATTGGAAACAATTATTGCTGGGTTTTGTAAGTCCAATTAATTTACAAGTTAAAATGTTTCTCATGTATCGGTGGCTCACAAATGAAATTGGTAACGCACAAGCCAAAAAAAAAAAGACAACATTAACCAATCAGTAAATGAAGAAAAGACCAAAAGACCGCTAGACGCTCTTGTGATCAGGTCTGCTAGGAATAAAAGAAACATTTATGGAAAAATGCTACAATTTTATACAGCTACATATATGTATCTGCACACAGACGGGGACACGACGATCTCTCATTGACTCTGTCAGTCATGATTAAAGTTAAAAGGCACACGGTGTCTTTAGCATATCCTATCGCGCGTCGCTTAAGGAGTGCAGGTTTGGTTATGCAGCTCTTCCCCTCCTGCCTCAGGTCAACGATCAGCAAACAATGTTAATTATTATTCAATTATCCATACGCGCCTTTACATAAATATCGCCTGTCGTTAATAGCTATTAAATTGTCGGCGTCTGATAGTTTAGTCGTATGATATTAACTAATTGGCACTTGTAATAAATACACAAAATGAAATATAATATGAATTCTTTTCTGTTACTATCAGTCGCGCATAGCATTTAAATCAGTCAATCAAAACCGTCTATTCATGTGTGAGAAAGCGGGTGGTGAAAATTAACATTATAACTGATCATCTGGTATAAAATAGCTACGCGTTATTTTATTTCACTGGTTTTAACAGCTAGAACTCTAAGTGAATTAAAATGGTAAAAGCTTAACACTTTAACACGTAACACTAATTTATATTACCAGAACATCAAATGAAAGATCTCCACGAATGCTATTAACACATTATCCACAATGGTTCTAGAACTACGTGTTTAGATTATCCAAAAATTCTGAGTGACAACTGATAGCAGGTTTAAGAAAACACAGTTTATATATCACCATGTTTCTCTGATCTATAGATGATGTTACTTTTCACGTTACCATGTGTATCGAGAGAATCAGAAACAGAGTTCCCAATATTAAGGCTTTAGGGTCGGTTTTTCTCTGGCGTTCGACCGCCATCAAAAGACTTATATCCGTGTAACGGGGTTCTCGAAGATTTTGCCAGCTTCTGAAGATCAAAGAGTCCGGGGCTTCCCTGCCTTCCCTCTGTTTACGGACTTCAAAACGTACTCGGGGAAAGATTTTGCCCGTGAGTCTACTTCAAAAGGTTCGTTGTTATTAACGTGCGGTCTGTCAGGTATCGTATGATTGACAGATAAGCTCGCGTGATGAGATTCGATAAACAAACCTGATTCGCTACCTTTTATGACTGGCAGGTCATGAAAATTTGTAAACCTTGTGTTAGCTCGTGTTAAACACAGAAAAATAGGTAAGACTAAAAAGTGAGTAAACACAGACTGTAAATGCATGGTTTTGCTAGCAAATCATAGAACGCTAACGGGATTACAAAGGCTGTCAGATTACTGTAGGCTATATTTCCATTATACGTCACAACTCGTAAGGAAGTAGGAAGGAAAACATTAACAACAGAAAAGATTGTAGTTCAGGGTTAGTAACTCTAGCATACGCGTACATCTTCTGCACTAGTTACCGCTCTAGAAACCCGTGTTTGAAGCGCGTGCAAAGAACTCCAAAATACTAAGCCAAATCCGAATCAAACGTTTTGTCCACTTGCTACAATGCTTCTAGCAATTAACTTATCACTACATTTTATACTTTATTATATTGCTTTTAAAACGTTTACCGGAGCAGAAATGATAACTAGCAATCAAAATACCTGTTTCTCAATGGTTAAGACAATTGCTTCACTCTTTAATTCTTATTCTGAAATAAATGTTCATCTTTGAGCAAGGTTCGGATAAGCAGAATTTCTGATAAATACACGTGTTTTTTTTTACTGCAATCAATGGTGTTTATACCATGTAGTGGTATGACAGCTTGAGAACCCTGACAACTCCCAGAGCTGTGCCAGCGGGAGTTTTACTACTGGCAAGTTTTACCAAGCTGGACAGGTCTGCGCGGGTAGGGGTCAGACTAAAGCTGTCACCCTGGTCTTCCAGGTTTGTGGTTTTTTTCACAGGACCGACACTCCTGTCTATGTAAAAATATAAAAAAAATTGTAAATCACTTTACAAAAACAGCAACAGATGAAAAATCTTTGACGCAGGACGGACATAAAAAAACTTAGGCTCGTGTGACTGACAATGGTGAAAGCCGATTTGAAGCCATTGGCATGAAAGCGGATGCCCTGATTGCAAAACATGAAACCAGAATTGGATTCTAGAACGTCACAACAATGAACGAGGCAGGAAAACTGTGGCAGATCACAAAATAAATGAAAAAATACGGATTACATATCGTGGGAAAAAGTGAGAACAGATGGACCGCATTAAGGAAAATATAAACAGCAACAGGAGAAACAGTACTTTACTCTGGAAGAGATGACGGACAGCACAATGAAGGCGTAGCAATTATCCTAAAGTAAAAAATAGAAAAGTCGTTACCGGAATGGAAACCCATCAACGACAGAGTAATAAGAACACGACTGAGAGGGAGATTCATCAACACCACGATAATTCAATGCTATGCACCAACAAGACCGCGACGAAGAGGTCAAGGACGAATGAAAATTACACCACTATATGATCTTATTATAGTAATGTGAGATCTCAATGCGAAAGTTGGAACTTATAATACATACAATGAGAGGAACATGGAGAAATGTAGCACCGGAGCTTCAGACAAACAAGGTGATAAACTATTAAGCTTCTGCAACATTAACAATTTGGTCATTGGAGGAAAGCTTTTTGCACACAGAAATCGCCAAGTTAACATGGGAATCACCAAATGACTGGGACAGAAACCAGATCGGCCACAGGATGATTAATGGTATTCATTACAAGATGTGAAAGTAAGAAGAGGTGCAGATGTGGGAAGCGATCAACACTTAGTAGTAGCAAGACTAAAGGTGAAACTCAGACCTGCTAGACTAGGTGTTACTAGTAGTAAGAGATATGACATTATCAAACTGAAGGACCCCCTTACCAGAAAGACTTTTGTGGTAGACATAAAGAGACAGTATCAAATTATCAGGAGTCAGGAAAAGACAACGACTGATGATATCGACACCATTTCAACAATATATTAGGAAAGCAGCATAACATGCTGTCCCGAGCGATATTTTTCTCTCGTTCTCTCGATAGATTGTTCTCTTGTTCTCTCTTTTCTCTTTTTCAACTTACCTTTTAACCGTATACAATGTGTATTCATTAAGTTGTCCTTACACACACATTTTAGTTTCTGTTACCCATAAATTGGATGAAAATATCATTTTCGCTCACCTGTGCAAATGGTTTGCCCAGAACAGGTCGCTGGGGTCCTGCAGTCATTAATGGGATGTAGTAGATATGGTGACTATCTTCGAGTTAGTAGAGAATGTAACGAGTTTTCACACGGTAAAGAAATGTATCTCCCTAAGACATAATTTCGATGGCAAGAGCGCCCCGAGTTCATTAATTTAAGATGGGAAATGGTCTAGGAAAATGGGTGTGTGGGCTTCAATACATCTGTCTAGTAAAATGGGATTTCGCTGTTCTTGGTATTTAGCCCTATAATTAACAATTCTCAGACACTGCAATCTGAAAACTGGTCATGAAAGAACTCAACTCGAATGAAAGCAGCCCTAGCTCGAAAGACTTCCCTTTGACAAAAGCATAGCTTTATTTCCAAAAGTACAACCGAGTGGTTCATTAGGGTAGCCTACACCAGGTGCTTCCGTCTTCATCGATGACGAGAAACCTGGATTAGGAAATGAGAACTTCAATCCCCTGAGATATCTACACCTAACACGCCACCATTTTCTTACACCTGGAGAATCAGGGAGTGCCCGGGATTGCAGTCATAGATGCAGATAAGTTACACCTCCAAGAACCAACCACTACATGCAATCGAACTTTAGAAATGTCCTTAATGATAAATTGTCACTAGTTTTGTAAACGCAACTGAAATCAACTTCTTCAAACTCCTAGTGCTGAGATAAAAATAGTTTTTTTTTTACTGAACGCAAGTGGAATTCTATAAGTCATTTGACAAATTGTCGGGACCTTTATAGATACTATTGCACTTTAGGCATTTTCGATTATCGTAAATTCTATACATATTTGATTGATACATATTCTATACATATGACACATTTGTTCTTTTCATCAGTAAAGTTTCATTGTAAATTTCTAAAATCAAGATTAGTTTACTGACTTTTCTTTGGTGTTACAATGATGTCTAATATTGTAAGATTATGCTATATTTGTATTTAATCAATGGGTGCTGTTTCTAATAATGCAGTACCTTAGGGAGAAGTGGCCTGGATACCTACTAGCTCTTAGTCTACTCAGATGGATCTCAGCCTGATAAGAGACAGTTAATTTCCAGTATCCATATTAATAGATCTGCCAATGATTCTCACTCTATTTTCTTACTGCGGACATTACATTTTCCGCAGATTTTCCTCGAGCCACATTTCAGTGAGATTATCTTGGGCAATTTTGGTACTTATTCATACTTTCACCTTTTCCGTCATTCCATCTCGTATCGGATATAGCAGCCATACATGTTTGGGATTCCAGGATAGGAAGAAACAAGACTTAATAACACCAGAAACATTAAACACCATAGCGTGGGAGAAGAAAAGAAAATTGAAGCAAAGTCTCCAAGGTTAAACGAAATATATATCCAGCAGTAGTCAACTGGACAAAGGAAGTAAAATGTAAAACATAGACAACAAAAGGAAATTACTAGACGATATTGCAAGATAGGCAGAAAATGCATCATTGAGAAATGAACAAACAAAGCACAGTATATCAAATAACTAAAAACATCAGCTGAAAACAGGGTGCAAACAATGTAATAATAGTAAGAGATCCTTCTTATCACCTGACTGACAAAGCAGTCAGTGGCCATCACGCCTAGTTGTGTCTTGTAGGGCAGCAATAACTTGTCCCCATTTTGCTCGGTCGGTGGCTATTCTTCGCGCCCCAACTCTGTTTCATGCTTTGCATCTCAGCCACCACTATTCTCCGCAAGGCTGTCTGTGGTCGGCCTCTCTTTTGACGTCCTTATGGGGTCCATTGCATATCGGTTCTAGTGATGGTGCCAACGTCCCTTTCTGGGGACATGGCTAACCCAGTTCCAGCGTCGGTCCGCAAAGATGGTGTGCATACCTTTTTAACTGCGCAGTGTAAGCACATCATGGATGAAGATAGTGTTCGACCAAAAAATTCGAAGAATGTTCCATAGGCCGGTGGTGTGAAATGACGATAATTTAGACTTATCCATTTTTGTTACTCTCCAACACTCTCCATACAAATGTACAGAAAGCATGCAACTCTCGTATAAAGTTAATTTGGTGTTTGTTCTATACTGTGAAGGTTTCCAAATGTTCTTTAGATTTGTAAAGGCTGTTCTAGCTTTATTCATTCCGTTACTTTCTTGTTCCGCCGTCTGGTATTTCTATGTTTCCTGGATATGTAAATGAATATGTAGTAAGAGATAAGCAAGGAAATCTCATCCCCACAGGGACAGGAAACAGGATGCGCAGAGCACGTCAGAGAAACACTTAATAAGGAACCAGCAGAGACGTAGCTAAATAATCCTGAGGCTGAAAATGATCTAGACATAAACACACAGAATTTCCACGAAACAAAGACAATCGCCACGGCTATCAAGGGGTTGCAGAATGTAAAAGCTATTGGTCACAAACATTTAAACGAGTAATTAAATTTTTGGTGCGTACAAGACTTGTATGGCAAAAGTATTGCAAGTTGTGGTGTAATCGATGACTCATACGGTTTATGGACCGCTTTCTCTCAACACTTGTATACAATGAAGGTGTGCTTTTTACATTTTCTTGTGTGATAAACTAAGGAAATTTTCAGAGCAAAGATTGTTCCTAGTAAATAACAAAATAAGCCGGCTAAGTCTTAACTTATCGAAAACAACCATTAACAAAAATGATATGTAAGAATATAACAACTTAACAAACAAACAAATATTTTTAAAATACCAGCAATTCTAGACTAATAATAATTTGAGAAAAAGATTAACTTTTAGCAACGCTTCCTACCGAAGAACGAATACAGAAACAGACAGACACAGACATATATTTGTTTAAATAGTGAAATGCTAGAGATATTTATTTTAACGTCCTAGTGAAAAAACAGACGAATACACACACATATACATATACCAAGTTTATATTTAGAACTTTGCGTAGGTTATTTTTCCACAGTCTCTGACTGTTAAGAAATACGCCTACCGAAAAACAAAAAAGACACAACCATATAAAAATATTTCGCCGCAGAGTACCCTTAACGAAAACAGACACAACCAACTAAAAATTTATATATTTTCTAAATAGTAGATATTTAACTTCCTAACATAAAATACAGACGACTATAGATATAAAATAACATACGTTTGGTGGTGAGTTTGACGTGGTCTGGTGTCAGTGGTTGATATGAGAAGGCTTCAAAACGGTTGCTTTTTCAGAGGTGTATGCTGGTCGAGTTCTGTTACAGAAATGACGATATTTAAAATAATTCCTGATTATATTAAGACAAAAGGCTTGCCAATAAAGTAGTCCGAGCGGATGAATTTTTTTTCTCTGTGCAAGAACTTTTTGTTGTGTAGATGAGTCTTGTCAAAACGTAGTGCACGCAAGGTTTTCGCGGTGATTTGATCGATAAGGACATTGTCAGAACGTTTTTGAAAAGGAAAATCGAGTCAGCGTCACACGAAGTTTTAATTGCGTGCAGGTGTTGATAAAAATTAATCACTCTCTGGTCCAGAAATACGCGGGCTACGAGCAGACTGTGACAACAGGGGGGACACAAATATCAGAACTATGTTTAATCTCTGCACACGTGCGCAATCAAATATTCAGAGCGCGCGGTTTTGTTCCATGTGGACACCCGTTATCATTGATGATCACAAAGAAACGAGGTTTAATTGCGCTCGGCTTTTCGTGAATAGTTAATTTGATACCATGGTATTAAGAGCGAACATAAAACTAGATCTTTTGTGACAGTGTATCCAGACCCTGGTCAAGCTTGTAAAAACAATGATATTAAAAGCTAGCTTTAAAAATGTGAAAACACATTGTTATGGGCTGTTGACTAAAAGAATAACAGCCGAGTAATATTTGTTGTGAATGGTAAAAAGGTCTTGTGACTGAGTAACGTTTTTAGAGCTGCGCAGTGGTTCTCATATTGGGTGGTTTGAAACATTGTGTTAATGTTTTTTAACATGTTGCAGTAGTTCTCACTTTGTATAGTGTCTTAGATATAAAATAACTGTGTATGAGTGTAATTTATCATTGTTAGTTATGGACTCACGCTGGCCTCATCCCTTTACTGCGCTCATAGCCGGACCCACTGGTAGTGGCAAAACTGTCTTTGTACAAAGATTTTTACAACATATACGAGATATGCGTGTACCTGCTCGTGACGAAATTATATGGTGTTATGGGGAATGGCAATCCATGTATAATTCGATGACCGGAGTTCAGTTTATTGAAGGACTACCCGACATTGGGCAGTGGACATGTGATAAGAAACGCCTGTTAGTAATAGATGATTTGATGAAAGAGACGGATGATAGAGTGACGAAATTATTCACAAAAGGGAGTCATCATAGAAATATAAGTGTATTGTACCTTGTGCAAAATCTATTTGGCAAGAACAAAGAACACAAAACCATTAGCTGAATTCTCATTATATAGTACTTTTCAAAAATCTACGAGATGGATCGCAGATTACAAATCTAGCCAAACAGATGTACCCAGGTCGTACTGTTTATGTCCAAGAATGTTTTAAAGACGCGACATCGGCCCCACACGGTTATTTGCTAATCGACCTCCGTCAGACAACACTCGACGCTTTGCGATTACGTAGTCAAATATTTCCACACGAACAACAAGTAGTCTACGTACCCAAATAACGAAATGGGAGACAAGTTGAGAAGGCATGCTGAAATGCTAAAGTTTCTAGGTACGGCCAAACCCCCAGTCATCAAGGCTGTTATGAAAACAGCGTCACCCGATCTTGTAGGAACACTCTGTGATTGTTGTCACAACGTATTAAAATGTAACGTTTCACTGACACCTCCTCAGAAGAGGCGTATGAGTCGTTACAAAAACTCTCTGAAGGCGCTTACCAGGAAGAAATTGTCGCTCAAAAGACGAAAACAATTTTTACAAACTGGTGGATTTTTAAGTGCGTTGTTAACTCCCCCACTAACCCTGCTAAGAGGCGCCTTGTAGATGGCCAAGAAAATGATTTTGATGGACCCTCGTTTGTTAGAGGCTCAGAAATCTTATAGAGCCCCCGACGCTCTGAGAGATAACTTGGGAGAATTGGACACTCAAATGCAACTAGTCTTGGATCGAGAAGATCTGCCGCTGGGTGACAAAGCTAGATTATATCAACGAACACTGCAGCTTTATTTGAATCGAGTAGAACAGTACAGTCACGTACCTCTAGGTCTCGTGGACATTAAGTCTCCACTTAACGAGTCGAGCTCGAAGCCTCCCATCGAGCAATCCAATGTACTTAAAAACGAGATTGTCGACAAAACTCCTTAGTCCCCACCCGAACGAGTCACACCCACTAATCGAAAACAGGTGGTTGCCAGTAAATTGCGAGAAACATCGTCGTATTCGCTCAGAAGAAGGAAAAAGACAAAAACACCAAAGTGGGAAGCATGGCCAAAGAAGTGAATAAGATTTTAAAACAACATTACTACGAACCAAAACGACCCGGATCTTATGGCGGAGTCGGCGCCTTGCAACGTAGCACCAAACTTACTCGTAAAAAAATTGAAGAGTGGTTAGGTCATCAGGATACGTACACCTTACAAAAACCGATGCGTAGAAAATTTACTAGACGTACCACCATCGCTGGTGGTATCGACCAACAGTTCCAGGCTGATTTAATAGACTTACGGGGTTTAAAAAAAATTAACGATGGGTTTTCCTATCTAGTAACGTGTATCGATGTTTTTAGTAAATTCGCTTGGGCTGTTCCCCTGAAAGACAAAACTGGGAAAGCTTTAGTAGCAGCGGTAAAAACAGTTTTTACCAGTCGCAAACCTATAAATTTTCAACAGACAGAGGCAGTGAGTTCGTCAACAAAACATTCTTAAAGTTTCCTAAAGACGAAGGTGTCCATTTCTTCACCACGGAGAATGAGGATACCAAGGCAGCTATTGTCGAGAGGTTTAATCGAACCCTCAAAGAAAAAACGTGGCGTTACTTTACCAAAACCAACAGTCTTCGCTACGTCGACGTGATAAAACCACTGGTCCACAACTACAACTATTCGTATCATCGGAGTATTAAGATGGCACCGGCGGAAGTTACCCCAAGCAACCAGGAAGACTCCACTGTAGTGTGTGGAATGTCAACTTGACCTACGCAGTGGTGTGTAGACATGGATTGAGTGTATAATGTGCGAATGTTAATAAGGGTTCGTGGTGTTGACAAATGTTCTTTTCTCACACTCATGTATGACTGGAAGTCATCGACACCAACGACTGTGTACCTTTTCTAAAGTTTAATTGGACGTACACACTCGACAGCACAGATAGTGACAAATCACAGGTTGGCATAATACATCATGGTACAGTGGATAACTGGTCTTGCAATGTTATGTTACATGGGCACTCATGTGAAATAATAGTATCAAGGACTGTCAGTAGCCAAGCCCTCAGTATCGCCCATACATATATATCATCTGACTTCACTGACTGAGCACGTCAGCTTATAAACAATATTTCAGATGGCTTCTAAACCTAATCTCGTCTAGCGACGATTCTTCAACATAATGTTCAGCACATATTTTTCCATATAATAATATTGAACCGCTAATAACGGGTTCTCATGTGTAGCAGTGATCTCTGGACTAAACAAGCGATAATACGGGCATCCCTTTTTCTCTTCTTGAAAGTCACTACATGTTTTGGTTCCAAGATGGCTTCACTCGTGAGCTGTCACTCACGTTTGGATACAGATAATGAATCTGTCCTAAAGTTAGTCATTCATAAAACATTTCATTGCTCTGTAGATTTGATCATGAACAATTGACTGCAATCTACAGGATATAGTGCTGCTAGGAATCGAAGTCGTTTTCATCGAGTCAAATATATTCTCTTAGACATTCAAATCGTAACTATCGAAAATGGTGGCTTCGATCGAGAGTTCATAAGAGTGTCTATTATTACCTTGGCATCAGAAATATGCCTCTGCCATTCCTTGGCAATACGAATAAACACTGGGGTAAAGCATACACGATAGGTCTAGACGACTATCACTTTCCCCACAAATACTGAGATCACTTTTTCCCGGCGACAGGCCGACATAGAAAACACAGTCCCTATCGGGACGAAGCCAAATCACACCACACTCTAGCGACACATCCGCCGAATAGCCTTTGACCTCTCTAGAGACAACAGAACATATAGTTCGACTTAGATATGTAAAGATATACAGATATAAGACAGACTCGTCCTACTCAGACAAACAATACACATAAATTCAGGCCATAGATATTCTGAAGCAAGAACAATCTATTATTACCCAAACGAAGAATAAATCGCAGAAAACTGGACTCACCCGCGGAGTTCGATCGAAGAGACGGCACAACTTTCAAGGGAAGTAACTCAATAATGACTTTCCCTTAAGCACTAAAAAATTACCTATATATAATATTGTAAGATATCAAAGACTGCACGTAACAGTCTTACCACACCTCCCGGGAAAAAAAAAATGGAACATTTTTTTTTTTTAAATACATCTAGGAGCAACGTACAATAGGCTCACAACGCATGAATAATGCGCAGATGAAAATATCAGGAATACCTATAACGCCTAATATGAGGCTAAGTCGACTTATGGAGCGACTGGTGAGAATGTGTCTCATAAACTGAGAGAAATTATTTCTCTACAAGTATATTTTTCCAGGAAGGTGTCATCAAAGTATAATACAATTCTGGCAATTACACAATGCCTAAAAAATTCATATCATCATTTCGCATTAGATATCTTAAATTTATGATTTATGAAGAAAAAATCATCAAAGCACAGCGGTGAATAAACATCAATGAACCGCTATGTAGTGATACAATCATTATATTATTAAATTACAAATGTGTATCTATCATGATATAGAAAAGGAACTACTATAGAACTAGACATATCAAGAAGTCTAAGCCCTAATAGTTATGTGGAATCATGTGGGCATCTTGACAGAATGTCTGCCATCACATTATCTGATCCACGAATAGCTCGCACAGAGAAATGAAAAGGTTGAAGAGCAATTGCATATCGAGTAGACCTCGAGCTCTTCAAATTCTTACTCTGTATAGCAGTAAGAGCTTTTTGGTCGGTTTCTACTATGAAATGTGCGCCTAGAAGGAATCTCTGTAGTTTGAGGATCGACCAAACCATAGCTAATAGCTCACGGTCTAAAACCGAATAATTCCTTTCTGCCGCATTAAGTTTTCTGGAAATATACATTACAGGATGCAGAGTTCCAGAGTACTCTTGCATTAGTGCCGCTCCAATCCCAGTGGATGAAGCGTCACTACGAAGAACGAATGTCTTATCTTTAGTGGGTAGCACTAAAATAGGTGGTGTTGAAAACAGTGTTTTAATCTTATCCAGAGAGCATTGGCATTCCTGAGACCAGTGGACCACATTAGGCGAACCTTTCTTTAGAAGTGTTGAGAGAGGTGCCATGATAGAGGATAGATTCTGAATGAATCTGCCATAAAATTGAATAAGACCTAACAGACTTCTCACCTGTTTTTTAGTCTTAGGGATTGAGATGTTAAGTATCTTACTAGTATTATGGTCCTCTGTCTTTAGGAAACCATGACCAACTCGGTGGCCTAGGAAAGAAATTTCGCTAAAACCAATATAGGCTTTAGAGGGTTTCGCTGTCAGGTTGTGCTCACGCAAAGTAGACAGCAATTCATCTAACCCCGAATAGTGATCTTCCCAAGTATCGCTGAAAAGACAGATGTCGTCTAGATATGCAATGACATCTGACCGATAAGATAGGATTCGGCGCATCATGCGTACGAATGTAGCTGGTGCGTTCATAAGACCGAAAGGCATAAAATTCCATTGGAACAAACCTCTAGGTGTTGAAAAAGCCGTGAGAGGTTTGGCGCGTTCAGATAAAGGAACTTGCCAATATCCTTTAGACAAATCAAGTTTAGTGAAAAAATGAGATTTGGAGAGTCGAGTAAGTAGCTCTTCCAGTAAAGGCATAGGTTCGGCATCGAACTTCGTTACTTGATTCAATTTTCGATAGTCAACGCAAAGACGTATGTTATTGTCTTTTTTACGAACAATAACCATCGGCGAAGAATATGCAGAGGTGGATGGTTCGATTATTTTCAAATCTATCATCTCATCCAACTCTTTCTCGACCTGTGCTTGAAAATGTATAGGTATAGGATAAGGTCTAATCCTAATAGGAGTATGGTCAGTTAGAACAATGTCATGTTCAATGACATGCGTTTGTCCAGGGATGTCAGTGAGTACATCCTGAAATGTTTGCAACATAGTTGAAACTTGTCGCTGTTCTCCTAGAGACAAATCAGGAGAGACAGTAACGTTCTTCCATGATTCACTAGAATGAAGTGGGATCATTGGAAGAGGAAGATTTACATCTGAAAAACTTGTTTCCTCATCCTGTATCACGGACAGTGATGAGTAATGACCATGTGGTACTGGAGAATTGTCCGTTGCTTGGAAAATGGGTTGCAAATAATCCGGACGTTCATGGAATTCAGTAAGCATATTGATGTGGAAGGTTTTATGCTTCCCATCAATATCGACAATATAGTCGACATCGGAAATTTTCGATATTATATCGTACGGACCTTTCCAAGAAATAAGTAATCTGTTTTCCCTACAAGGTAGTAATACAAATGCTTTGTCACCAGGACAAAGTTGTCGTAAGCATCTCTTCTTATTGGCAAATTGCCTTGCCTTCTGTTTCGCAAATTCAGAAGAAGAAGTTGCTAATTTGCATGCTTCGATAATTTTTTGTCTCAACGCGATGACATATTCGTAGGATGACTTTGTGTCATCGTCAATATTGTCAGATGTAATGAGATCGTGAAGCAACGACATAGGGCCACGCGGACGCGCGCCAAAGACGAGTTCAAAGGGAGAAAATCCCGTATGTTCATTGGTACCTCTCTGTAAGCGAAGAGGGCCGCAGGTAAAACTCTGTCCCAGTCTTGAGGATGATCCTCAGTTATCTTCCCCAGTAAGTTTTTAAGTGTTCTATTAAGGCGTTCGACCATACCATTAGACATTGGATGGTAGATACTACTTAAAGATCTATCTATCTGCAGAGTAGACATTACTTGAGACATGGTATCTGATATTAGTTGGGTGCCATGGTCTGACAATATCTCTCCGGGGAACCCCAGACGAGAAAATATAAGCCAAGGAGCATCTGCAATATCAGCAGTAGTAATGCTCTTCAGAGGAATAGCCTCTGGCCAACGTGTGCACATATCAACACACGTCAAGATAAACTGATGTCCTCTGGCAGACTTGATCTTAAATGGACCAATTATGTCTATGGCCATTTTTTGGAACGGCCGAATAGGAATGTCCGCCGCCTGAATGGGTGCAGCATGCCGTGGACCTTTGGATTTAACTTCCTGACATACTTTACAAGATCGACAATAAATCCGTATGTCCTTGTTTACCAATGGCCAAAAGAAAGCCGCAAGGACTCTTGACTTAGTACGGGAAAAACCCATGTGTCCAGCACACTGAGAGTCGTGAGCGTGCTGCAAAATTTTAACTCTCAAATTCTTGGGAACCAGGATTTGAGAATGACTTGACGTAATGGAGTCTTGAACCATACGTACAAGTACGCCATTCTTCTTTGTAATCCACGATTTACGACTTGTGTCTTTATTCGGATCACCTTTAGTTGCAAGAATGAAGAATTTCTTCAGAGTGGGATCATCTTCTTGCTGTTTTATAAACGAGTCACGAGAAATTACCAAGGGATTATCTTGGTTATGCACTTCATTATCTTCAATAGATGAAGTTTGAGGCATATTAAGAGCCTGAGCTCTAGTGACTACAGCGTTAGCAATCTGCATGTTTTGCCTTTCCCACGTGGAAATTTGTTGCGGAGTGCATTGCTTGACTCCATGAATGCGACCGATGATGAGGTCAGCGATCGGATTCGGAAGAAGACATGCGTGTACATCTCCTGTAAAGAAAGGAGTAGCAATCCTAATGATAGCAGTAGAGTATTTCTCTAATGTGCCGCCAAATGTTACACATTTGACTACTTGTCCAGTGGCACGGGAAGGATCTACGAGTGACTGCCTAACACCAATTGTGGTGCATCCAGAATCAAATAGCACAGAGACTGGATTGTTATTCACTAAACCCTTATGTAAGACAAGAGAACCTCTTCCATCATGCGCGACTGATGCCGGAAGAGCAGGAAGAGGATGGCCACAGCTTAAAGTAGACACTGTGGTTGGCTCAAATAGCGTTTTGCATTGGGGGCACTGAGATGCTCTCCCAAAATCAAAAGCGGCACATGCCATATTACTAGCATCATTATTATCTTTACTCTGTTTATAGGCTTCATTGGACTCTTGTTGTGCAGAGTTTGCCTGAAAATGTGGTTTATGTCTTTTGTATTGAGATCTACCTCGGTTATTATCACCTCTGTAGTTATTGTTACCTCTATTGTAACCCCTATTTGGGTTTGAGTCATAGTTCCCTTGGTTACCATTATCATATTCATTATAATGAGTATCTCTGTAATTATGATCTTGTTGACTCCAAGACGGATAACCCTGATAGTTTCTATAATTACTTCCTCTACGGAAATTCCTATAATTATGACCACCCCTGTGTCGAGAGCTATCAGCTCGTCTCCAGTTCTTTGAAGAAGAACCCTGAAATGATTGGTTACCTTGGTTTTGATAACTATTATGGTTACCTTTTTTTATCAAATCTGTTTTGAGGTCCCTGAAATCTGTGTGAATAATTGGGATTGTATGGTGTTGCTGAAGCAACTGGCATACTCTCCTTAATCTTAGTGTTGCCAAAAGTCACGTCGGGGTGTGCAGTGACATATTGGGAACAATATTCTTCCATTTCTTTTAGAGATTTGGGTTTACGCTCATGTATAAATTCAAGGAAAGGTTTTGTTCACACATGACATAATCTTATCTCTGAGCAACAAATCCATAAGTCCTTCATACGTTTTTTCTGTTTTGGAAAGCTCAATCCAACGATCAACTGTGAGACGTGCCTTTGCAGTGAATTCTGAGAATTCTACCCCCGTCTCAGGCACCATCGTTTTAAATAAAAGGCGATAGCCTTCCTCACTTAGCTGATATTTTTTTTATCAAAGCCGCCCTAATGACATCATAATTATCCTTATCTGCTTCTCCTACAAGGCATAATCTAGTCAAAGATTCACCTTTCAAGTTTTCTGATAATTGATTAGCGTATTGTGATTTATCCACATTATGTGTACGACAAGAACGTTCAAATCTATCCAGCCAGAATGTAATATCGTCACTGGACTGATTGAACGGTGGAACCTTAACCTTGTAAGTAGAAGGTTTACCATTACCACTAGATGCCTGATTAACATTACTCATACTTGTCAATCTCAATTTCTCTAACTCAAATTCATGTTCTCTTATTGCTTTTTTCTCTTCAGCATCTAATCTTTTTTGTTCAGCCTCCCTGTCTAATCTTTTTTGTTCAGCTTCCCTGTCTAATCTTTTTTGTTCAGCTTCACTGTCTAATCTTTTTTGTTCCGCAGCAGCTTCTCTTTCTAATTTTTTTTGTTTAGCTTCACTGTCTAATCTTTTTTGTTCCGCAGCAGCTTCTCTTTCTAATTTTTTTTGTTCAGCTGCAGCTTCTCTTTCTAATTTTTTTTGTTCAGCTTCAAATCTCCTTTCCTCCACCTGCATCTGCAATTTCTTTTGTTCAGCAGCAGCCTCAGCTTCTCTTTCTAATCTTTTCTCTTCTGCCATAGCTCTTCTCTCTTCTGCAGCTAATGCTTTGTCATATTGAGCAACAGCCCATTGTTCTAATTGTTGACCAGTCTTATCAAGGGCTTTCCCTTGTGTAATGAAGTATTCCAATGTAGACATGATGTCTAACAATAATACTAATCACCTGAAATAATAATAATACCACAAGTTCTTAATGACTTGATTAATCAGTATACTATCTCAATATCTGTGGGTCACAAGCCTTTCATAAGGTCTTGTATAATAGTAATAATAATCAGGTACTGGTTTATACCATAATCCAAGTGCAGTGCACAGGCAATTGTGTCTTATGAAATATACCTATATAAAACATATGTCAACCAACAGAATACATAAAGTACAAATAGGACTGACAATACAAGAACGTTTGCAGAAATCAAAATAAATCAAATAGGGAAATCAATGAAAATAATCACTGAATCTGCAAAGAATAACAACACAAATGACGTCACAATATATGAATATAAATTGTGAATAGAACTGAAAGATAGAAAAGGTTAGACCAACAAATTACAAACAAATCAAAACAAAACTAAAGAACAAAGAAATATTACAAAAATAACAATAATTACAGACTTCACAGCTAACACAAAAGCAACAGTTGTCGCAGCAAATTTTCAATCAAGAAAATTGCACCTATAGAAAACGCCCACAACGGACCCTCTATGACGTGGGATATTCTGTTGTGAGGACGCCGCCCAACCTTAAACACAACCCGCTGACATAGAAACTAACATACTATACAAACAAATAACATGTAAACATAAATATATATATAAATTATGTGTATGATAGTATGTGTTGCAAAATAGGCTCAGTTTTACAGTAATGGCAAAGTTATTTTTATGAAAATAAACAACCTGCCACTTTATTCAATTAAACATTCTGGCCTTAAATATTAAAGTTCATATACAGAAAACAAGAAGATCCATCGATGAAAATAGGACTTCTTAGTTCACTAATACTGTCTTCCTGTTGATATTGACAAGAATTGATCCAACTGTTCTGTGAAACTCTGTAATGTCTAATGTAAAAATGTCAACAACGCTGACCTACATACTGCATTCACTTGACAGGTCACGTGACGAAGTGTTGACAAATAGCAAACCAATACTGCAAGTGTGTCGTATCAGCCACAGGAAACGGTCTGGTATCGGTACTCTGTTGACTTCTGAACTTCTGCGAGGTCAAACCCAGAAAGCTGGTCCACCAGTTGATAAGGTTGGATAATGTTGTTATTTTTTATTCCCGTAAATGATATCCACCAAAAGATAGATATAAGTGGATGGAAGCAGACATCATCATCATCATCAGTTGATAAGATCTCTATGGTGTTGTTTGCTCCACTGTAGTGTATGGAATGTCAACTTGACCTACGCAGTGGTGTGTAGACATGGATTGAGTGTATAATGTGCGAATGTTAATAAGGGTTCGTGGTGTTGACAAATGTTCTTTTCTCACACTCATGTATGACTGGAAGTCATCGACACCAACGACTGTGTACCTTTTCTAAAGTTTAATTGGACGTACACACTCGACAGCACAGATAGTGACAAATCACAGGTTGGCATAATACATCATGGTACAGTGGATAACTGGTCTTGCAATGTTATGTTACATGGGCACTCATGTGAAATAATAGTATCAAGGACTGTCAGTAGCCAAGCCCTCAGTATCGCCCATACATATATATCATCTGACTTCACTGACTGAGCACGTCAGCTTATAAACAATATTTCAGATGGCTTCTAAACCTAATCTCGTCTAGCGACGATTCTTCAACATAATGTTCAGCACATATTTTTCCATATAATAATATTGAACCGCTAATAACGGGTTCTCATGTGTAGCAGTGATCTCTGGACTAAACAAGCGATAATACGGGCATCCCTTTTCTCTTCTTGAAAGTCACTACATGTTTTGGTTCCAAGATGGCTTCACTCGTGAGCTGTCACTCACGTTTGGATACAGATAATGAATCTGTCCTAAAGTTAGTCATTCATAAAACATTTCATTGCTCTGTAGATTTGATCATGAACAATTGACTGCAATCTACAGGATATAGTGCTGCTAGGAATCGAAGTCGTTTTCATCGAGTCAAATATATTCTCTTAGACATTCAAATCGTAACTATCGAAAATGGTGGCTTCGATCGAGAGTTCATAAGAGTGTCTATTATTACCTTGGCATCAGAAATATGCCTCTGCCATTCCTTGGCAATACGAATAAACACTGGGGTAAAGCATACACGATAGGTCTAGACGACTATCACTTTCCTCACAAATACTGAGATCACTTTTTCCCGGCGACAGGCCGACATAGAAAACACAGTCCCTATCGGGACGAAGCCAAATCACACCACACTCTAGCGACACATCCGCCGAATAGCCTTTGACCTCTCTAGAGACAACAGAACATATAGTTCGACTTAGATATGTAAAGATATACAGATATAAGACAGACTCGTCCTACTCAGACAAACAATACACATAAATTCAGGCCATAGATATTCTGAAGCAAGAACAATCTATTATTACCCAAACGAAGAATAAATCGCAGAAAACTGGACTCACCCGCGGAGTTCGATCGAAGAGACGGCACAACTTTCAAGGGAAGTAACTCAATAATGACTTTCCCTTAAGCACTAAAAAATTACCTATATATAATATTGTAAGATATCAAAGACTGCACGTAACAGACGTCATTGGCAGAAAAGTCTATTTTAAAGCCTGTGATCGCGTGCAGATCGCCCAAGCCAGACACACTTTTAAAAAGGGTTATACGCCGGAGTGGAGAGAAGAACTGTTTACGGTCAGCTGACTAATCCAAACAAGACCGGTCACGTACGTCCTTAAAGATGATTCGGGTGAGGAACTGAAAGGTTCTTTTTACCAAGAAGAGTTGCAGCTGGTCGGTGACAAGATAGTTTATCGAATCGAGTCCATTTTGCAAGAACGGCGAGGTGTCAGGGGTGTTAAAGAGTATTTAGTCAAATGGTTCGGTTACACCTCGTCATTCAACAGCTGGATTTCCGCCAAACAACTAGCGAGATATCGAGACTGATGGAGATAGAAGAAGAAGTGAGCACCCCAGTTTTGCGTTCACCCCCTCCCAAGACCACGAGAACCTTGTTCTGGCCTTTTTGGGGAAACTAGTCCCTCGACTAGAGATCGTTTTAATCTGTCAGATGATCGTTATATATGTCGTCATCGGGGTCTCGTTATTTAATCTGAGTCGGAGCAACGCAGAGGGACCAGACGGCAAGTTTTGGATCGCCTTAATGAGCAGTTGTCTGGGTTACGTGTTACCTAACCCTAAGATAGGATGATTTTTTACGTGACTTTACCCAGCAATGCCTCGATGAAAATATACCCAAACAATAACGCCGGTCACTTTTTCGTCAAATTGCCACAGACTATAGACTTGACTTCGCGTTACGAGGTTGGCTTGGTTGAGATTCAATTTCCCAAAAGTTATTATAACGGATGACGTATGGATACATTACTTTCCCAACAAAGACGATGAGTCTATACTACTCACGTTACCCGCCGGTCTTTACACGTCACCCGACACGCTGATCGACGAGTTGAATCGTTTGCTTCTAGACACGGATGTGAATGAAAAAGCCCGAGTTAGATTCCATTTTAACAATAATAAAGCCACCTTGAATCTGTATGATTCGGAGGTTGAAGATAGAATTAGCGAGACGTTGAAACACATGTTAGGCTTACCTACCTCGCTCGCCACAGACATGGATTAAATACTACGAGGAGAGACTGAAGTACAAATGGATAGCGACATGAAAAATGAATACGTGTACTGCGACCTCGTAGCGGCTAGACCGGTTAGAGATGCCTCTGTCCCTTTGTTACGGATTGTCCCTATTTTGGATAGGACTACCGCTTCGGTTTATAGTATTTACGACAAACCACACTACGTACCCCTGAGCCGTTTTTCGTTTGAGGCCGTGGAAATCCTTTTAACTAACGACCAGGGTAAGACTATATCATTCACTAGCGGAGCTTCGGTGTTGACACTCCACTTCCGAACTCACAGACAGTTTGATTTTGAATAGAAGAATGGTCAGACATGTATCAATACAACGAAACCCCAAAATGTATGAGGAGTTTTAATTCCCACCAGAAGAAGCGACGGTACTCTGATATATTTGAATGATGGCGCTTATTCACCCCAGCTCGTGCGAATGTCTTCACAGTGGTCTATATTTGTTTAGCGTGCCACCAACGCAGACAGCCGTAGAAGAGGGGCAATTTGTGGAGATACACCCGTTGGCCGCTTTAGCCCCTGGAGCCCCGGTGGAATTTGTAATATCGAGAAACGGCGAAGAATATCTAGATTTGTTCAATACTTTTCAGCACGTGCGCGCTAAGATCACGTTAGCTAATGGTAACACATTACCAACTGATGCACAGGTGGCCCCGATCAACTATTACCTGCACAGTTTATTCTCCCAAGTCGACGTTTCCCTGAGCGACACGCTGATTACACCCAGCGAGAACACCTACACTTATAGAGCTTACCTGGAAGCCACGTTGAATTACGGGGAGGAAGCCAAACGAGGCTATATGACAGCGGCTCTGTTTTACAAAGACACACCAAACTTTATTACGGAAAGAAGTGGTGATAATAACAACGGACTAAGACTGCGTAGACATATAGCGGCTGGTTCTCAGGATATCGATATGATGGGTCCTTTACATTCAGATATCTTCGCTCAAGATCGCTACCTGTTAAACGGTGTGACCGTTAAAGTAAAACTCATGCCGTCTAAAGATATGTTCAACGTGCTGGGAAACGATCCCGCCGGTGGTTATAAATCTATTATAACTTATGTGGCCCTGGTTGTCCGGAAAGCAAAATTAAACTCCGCCATCTCTCTAGCCCACGAGAAAGCCTTGTTGCAAGGTAATGGCAAGTACCTCTTGAAACGAGTTGTGCTAAAAAACTTTCTCTATTCCTAGAGGTATGCTATTGCACATGCAGGATAATCTATTTCTCAGTCAAACACCTACCCGCCTAGTGATTGGCCTAGTCACTTCGGCCGCTTTTAACGGGTCGTACACGTCTAACACGTACAATTTCGCTACTTTTGGTGTGACATATTTGAATGTCAGCGCGGATGGTAGAACAGTTAGTGGCAAGCCTTTGTCCATGGATTATGAACACAACCAGTACGTGAGAGCCTTCTTCGGGACGAATCTAGCTATGGGACTGGTTGGTAAAGACGCCGGCAACGACCTCGAACATAGACATTTTAAGAATGGATACGCCTTATACGCCTTTGACCTCACCCCCAATCTACTGGACGGTGACCAGTTTGAGATGGCCAAGTGGGGCCCTGTCTCCATAGAACTTAAATTCTCCGAGGTCACGCCTGAACCATTACAGGTCCTTGTCTGCGCCGAGCAAGACTCGATCTTGGAGATCTCGAAATCGCGCCAAGTTTTGACAGACTACACCACTTAGACGATGAATACAGACGAGATACGGGTCATCCTCCTGTCGGATATATTTGTTAAACGAACTGGAGTCGTTAAAGTTTTAGCTCGTGACCAATTACCTCTACGTATCGATCCAAGCCAGACGGCTGCTTTCGTCATCAACACTGACCCTAGCTATCGCCCCAGTGTCTACTGGGTCGCTCTATATTATAATGGACTTGGAACTTTTGAATATTTTGATTCTCTCGGACTACCACCTAGACACCCGGGTCTGGTTAATTTTATAACCAGAAAATCTACCCGACCTGTTAACTACAACGCTAGACATTTACACGATGTATTTACCAACGTTTGTGGCCTCTACGCCATTTATTTCATTTTGACCAAAGTTCGTGGTGGTACTATGTAGCGGGTCCTACTTCTCTTTTCGGCTAGACAACACGCCAACGATCGATTAGTTTCTCGACTAGTCAGACCCTGGCTAGCACACCACAAGACTGTTTTTCCTTCATAGACACTTAAACCTCACATGAATACACCCGCACCCACCAACTGGGTGTACAGGAACAAGAAGACTCACCAAGTAATCCGAACCGACTGTGCTCTGAGAGCTCCTAGGCGTACACGAAAAAGAAGTGACGTCACCCTACAGCACCCATAGACCATTCTTTGTCAATAAATATATAAAATGTATCTAGTGTTTTTTCTTTTATCTCGTCTAACTGATGTAATATATGTATAAGAGTTATAATATATGTCTATATAGTATAACTAAAAATATGTAAATATCGTCTATATGTATACCTGTCTATATGTAAAATAAACAACAACATAGCAACAAATGGCGTAACACATAAGAAAACACTACCAGGACACCAGGAAGTCACCCCGGCTAAAATATATCGCTATATAAAAAGTCGCGCGCCGCCAACTTTTCCTTATATAAAAGTCATGTCGCGAAGCCAGCGCGCCGCCAGAAATGCGACCCGGTTTGCGCATTGTATACTACTCACAGATTTCATGAAAGAAGTAAGTAGCGTAAAGGTTTTCTGCCGCCGAGAGGGTGATACCAGGATAGTGCCAGATAAGAGTCTGGTCATAAGTAATACCCCCTTCTCTGAAAATAGTAAGGGTGTATAGATATCAAAGATAGGATCAAGATGTATAAGTTCCTAGAGAAGATGGTAATATTTTACTCTAAGTCCCTACTTGCCCCTCTCCAGATCCCCCATCTCTTGATATATTATTATTATTATTAGCTCTACTAGGGGTATTTAACTAAACTATTTACCAACAAGAACTGAAACTTAACTTAAATAATTTAAGTAAGTCTGCTGGTAAATATTTACAGTTTATTTGTACAGGTTTTTCTTTTCTACTTAAAAATCTTTCAAGAAAACTCAAATTCAATTACACCAGTAAATAAATAAAACAATTGAAATTAGTTACAATTATCTACAGTCCTTTAGAATTAACTAAATATTCTCCTCTTTAAGCTGAAATCACTTTGTTGAAGACAGTCTTTTTCTAGAATTGCTTCAAACTTTCCAGTTTATTAAGTGTGTCTAAGTCTGACTAGGATGGTTGCCTAGATAAAATTGCACTGTTTCTCCATCATAAACATATTCTGTGGAGACTTTGGAAGAACTGAACAGCAGCCTTGTGGGGCTACTTATCTTTATTATTATTTGATTTGATTCTGTTCCACCTCTGGTCTGTCAGGAATGTGTGTCTCCTCAAGGTCTAGGATGGGTGACCGGCGTTATAGCATTAATGGCGCTCGCACCACTAGCTCCTATATTCGAGACAAGCTCCTTCAGATGGACTTCAGTTACAGAATATAACCTGAAATGTATTCAGTTACACCACTGTATTGTCTATCTCTATCCCCTTTCTACGGTGGTAGGAGGTAAGAGACAGTTTCAGACAACAGAGTGCAGGTAGACATACAGGTCATATCCAGACAGCATTAACACACTCATGTTCACTGTGAACATATTTTTTTCCAAATGCTTAGTTAGAGCTATTTGTCCATGTTTCGCCTCCATAAAGTTATTAGGTTTTGGAAAAAAAAATACTAAGTGATATATCAATCAATACATTAAAAAATTTTCTTTTATCCTTCCTTATGTTCCTGGTGTGTGTGGTCCATTCCATCAAGAAATAATTCTTTTAAAGCTTTTCTAAAACCATCGACACACTCTTGCTATCATTCACAATTTATTTAAATATATGTTGGTTTGTCTTTGGCCTTCAGAAATTTACACAGTAGTTCTAACACATTTACACACTTCCTGACGCACACTGTAATTAATCACTAGAAATACACATATATATATACACACACACAGATATATATATATATATAAATATATATTCTTTCTTACCCTCAGGCACACACAGTAGAGCTGTTAATGGGGCGCCAGAGAGAGCAGTGGCTAAAGGGGGGTTTTCGTATCTCAAAAAGTATGCCTATTTTGTCTCGCAGTTTAATGTTGAAAAACTGTAAATTCTATTATCTTCCTTATTTCTGGAGCGATTTCCTTCATCTTAGGCTTAAAATAGGCTTTATATTACATGCTACCATCTTTTCCTAGGCGTAGCCTAAACAGCAAAATTATGGACCAACCTGATGTGCCGATGCCTTTCACTAGAAATTTCTCCCTTCCTATACTATTATTTGTGGAAGTCTCTGCACAGACGCGTAGAGCAACATTCCTAGTATAGTATTCTTGACCTCTGCTATGCTGTACTTCGCTCATAAAGCTGTAGTTAAATTCCACATCTAACTGACTTCCACAGATTTGATCCTCCATTGTAGGCTAGTTTGTTATATGTAAACACTGCATAAAGGTGCGTTTTCATTGGTTCTATCTGCATTCTTCTATTTCTAACGTATGACGTATCGGGTGTGCAAAGAATGACTGGTTGTTGAATCCGAATTCACTATAAAATATCCCCTATTCAAAAGCGTAAACCATCTGTTGGAGCTTCCTGTCTGGATTCACAAACACGACATTCACCTCATAGGAGGTTTACTCTTCCTTCCTACTCTCCTGGTGTCCTTCAGGTGGGTGCCTACTCATTAAATCTGCCCCCCCCCCCCATCTGTGATCTAAAGATATTCACTTCATGTTATGTTAATAAACAGCACAGGTGTTGCTGCCTGTCTAATGCTGATTATCAACTACTATTCACCTTTTCACTTCTCTGAGTCTGTCCAATAACATGTCCAGAGGTGTTATATGTTCCTCAAAGGTTTCCGTAGTTATGAGGATATCATCCATAAAATTGGTGATAGCTGGGTTGTGTAAGGGATCCAATAATTTCTTCATCATCCTGGAGAAAACACTCTGAGTATTCTTCAACCCAAAAGGCAACATATTGAACTCATAGTGCCCCTCCGAAGTGCTAAAAAGTCCAACAACTGTCTGATCTCATGTTTGATGGGAATCTGATAATACCCTTTACTTAGATCCAGTACTGACACTGTTATATCCTTTAATTTCCTGTAATCCAGGCAGAGTCTATGTTCACCAGAGGATTTCCTCAGCTAAACCTCACTGGCACGATAAAATAATTCATATGGGGAAATGATATTTTCCTGCAACAAGAAATCAATTATCCCTTTAAAGTTTACTATAAAATATATAATCTCAGTCCATGTCCGTGTCAATACTTCCAATGGAACGTATATATAGACCGGTCAACTACCACTGTTGCCGGAGCCCTATCTAATGGTAATTTAATAGCCATATAGTGAGGTGGGCTAAACATCAGTCCAATTGACTACTCTCCCACTACCAATTTTCCTGGGGTTTCCCCTCAGTTTCGTTTTCAAGTGTAGCTGACTTACCACAGTTCTATTTTTAACCAGTTCCTGGTATTCCGAACAAATTGGTGTCGGAGTGGGATGGGTTGTGTCCGCACTATGTACAATACGGAGAGTTGAAATGGTAACTGGTTTCGTGTAAGACTTTTTGTGAGAAGGTGCCATCCTATCCACTATGTCTACCTTTTTATTTTCATTTTCAGGCCTACATCCTCCCCAATGCGTTTCTAGGTCCTGTTGATTTTCCCAACGTGTGGGGTTCACCTTGCTACATTGTGCACAGACAGTCACATACCGAGCTATGTCTTCAGCAATGCCTGGCCTATAATGATTCACAGCTGCTGTTTGACAGGTGGTACCTATTTAAATATGTCCACCGTCGGATACAACATGTGCTAATTCCATAACCTTGTTCCTGTAAATAGAAGGCAGTACTAACTGTTCATGCCCATTGGGTCCTGCTCCAGCTTTCCTGTAAAGCAATCCATCCTTCAAATAAAACTGTCCTTTCTTAGGGGGGGGTTATGGCTGTCTGGCAACTTGCCAAAGCAAGGTTTTAATGAGCTATCTTTAGCTTGGGTCTTTTTCATCTTTCTCGGATGAATGCTTAATGGAACTCCCTCCTCCTTCCTAGGGCTAGACCAGGTCTGGAGTGTTGCCATGATCACATGTTTTATGGGGTTTCCCAATAAGACATATCTCCTTCCTATTACCAGCGGGTAACTAGGATCATCATACACTGCTGCACTAATCACTCCTTCTACGTAGCGAGTTCTGGCATTGATCCTTGCTATGTGAAGTGTCATGGTGGCGGTTCCTTTTAATGCCCCTTGTATCTCCACTTTTTCTGTGGTACATTGATCAGGGTGCTCTAAGGATGCGCTCACAACTGTGTCATATTACAATCCTGAATCATACAGAAACTTTATTTTAGTGTCGTTACATGTTACTTCTTCACAGGTGGGGTGATGATGGAGGTCTGTCTGACTGGCTGTCAAATCCTTTCTTCCCTTGTCCACTGTTATCAGGCATGCAGTGTGATATGGATTGATTTTCTTACCACATTCTATTGTATTGTGGTTGTTCATTTTGCAAATTTTTTACCACTTATCTCCCTGTCTGTAGGGTTTCTTATCTTGTACCTGAGGGTTCCTGTTTCTATGGTCATATTTAGGTTTGTCATAACCTTGGTTGCATCTGTGTTGTTGGTCCATATTATCATACTCATTCTGGTTTGGGTGTTGCCTACTATTTTCTCCCGGTTTCCTCTTAATTCCTGCTATTTCTTTCTGAGCTGCTTGATATCTCTCAGCAACTGTTAAAATCTCCCCCAATCTCTCTGCACCTTGTTCCATAAGAAATTTCTCATGTCTGGAGGCAAAGACTCTCTCACTTGTTCCATCATGATTATTTCTTTTAGGACTTGACATTTTCCCAGAGCAGTCCTTTTCTCCAAATAAATTTCTAATCTGGCAGAGAATTGGTGGTAGGTTTCTCCATAAAATAGCTTAGCAGTTCTGAATTTCTTCCTATAACATTCTGAGTTCTTTTCATATCGAACCAGCAATGCATGCTTTAAGATTTCATAATCTTCCTGGTCCTCTTTTCCAAGTTTTGCATATACCTCATAAGAAACTCCTCACAGCTCTTGTGATAACTTAAGACTCCGTTTCTCCTTCTCTGTGCCATAGTTAGTTGCTAACCTTTCATATCTACTTAGATATGACTCAATTTCATACTCTTTCTCTATTTGAGAGACCTTGACTGGCACTACTGTCAGAGGTGGTTGGACTATTTCCATTACCTGTAACATTTTCTTGAAGTTCAAGCTCTTTCATTCTCAATTCATGTTCTCTTTGCAACCTTTTTTCCTCTTTCTCAGCCTCCATTTGCAATTGCAATCTCTTATCCTCCCTATCAGCTTCTAGTTGCTTAGCCTCCCTATCAGATTCTAGTTGTAATCTCTTAGCTTCAGCTTCAACTTCTAGTTTCTTAGCTTCAGCTTCTATTTGTAGTTTCCTTTCTGTTTCCAAATTCGCATCTTCTCTTTCCATAAACTTGTCACACTCAGTAGTGACATATTGAATGCGTGCCTCCCCACTTAAACCAAACCCCTTTGCCGTCTACACTGCAGCAGATCTAAACCAAGTCTGCCATACTAATACACTAATAACTTGCAGACACTCAAACGCTCTTATCAATAGACCAATCTAAAATTTAACAACACTAATTAATTAAAAGACCACTGTCAGTGTATCCAGTCACCACAATTTCAGTTAGTACTCAATGGTACTTCAAAGTGCTTTATTTAGATTTTGTTTTTACTAAAATGTATTTTATTATTAACTTTTACTCCTACTACTAACTCAGAGGATGTAAGTAATACTATCAGACTGAATGTCTCAAAGAAAAGACCCCAGGGTGGTACATGAAATCCCAGACTGAGACACCAGTGTCACGACCGGGTAAATGTTATTTAAGAAATTATAAGATATCCTGGACACAAAGCTGTATCAGGTGATACCAGGATAGTGCCAGATAATAGTCTGGTCTTATAAGTAATACCCCCTTCTCTGAAAAGAGTAAGGGTGTATAGATATCAAAGCTAGGATCAAGCTGTATAAGTTCCTAGAGAAGATGATAATATTTTACTCTAAGTCCCTTCTTGCCCCTATCCAGATCCCTCTCTGTTAAAATATTATTATTATTATTATTATTATTAGCTCTGCTAGGGGTATTTAACTAAACTATATACAAACAAGAACTGTGACTTAACTTACAAAATTTAAGTAAGTCTGCTGGTAAATATTTACAGTTTATTTGTACATGTTTTTCTTTTCTACTTGAAAATCTTTCATGAAAACTCAGATTCAATTACACCAGTAAATAAATAAAACAATTAAAATTAGTCACATTTATCTACAGTCCTTTTGAATTAACTAAATGTTCTCCTCTTTAAGCTGAAATCACTTTGTTGAAGACAGTCTTTTTCTAGAATTTCTTCAAACTTTTCACAGTTTATTAACTGTGTCTAAGTCTGACTAGGATTGTTGCCTAGATAAAATTGCACTGTTTCTGCATCATAAACATATTCCGTGGTGACTTTGGAAGAACTGAACAGAAGCCTTGTGGGGGCTACTCATCTTTATTATTATTTGCTTTGATTCGGTTCCACCTCTGGTCTGACAGGAATGTGTGACTCCTCCAGGCCTAGGACCTGTGACCGGCCTTATAGCATTAAGAACGCTCGCACCACTAGCTCTTTTATTCGAGACAAGCTCCTTAAGGTGGACTTCAGTTATACAATATAACATGAAACATATTCAGTTACACCACTGTATTGTCTATCTCTATCCCCTTTCTACAGTAGTAGAAGGTAAGAGACAGTTTCAGACGACAGAGTGCAGGTAGACGCACTGGTCATATCAAGATGGCATTAACAAACTCAAGTTAGCTGTAACCATATTTTTCGTAATCCTTAGCTAGAGCAATTTGTCCATGATTCGCCTCCATAAAGTTATTAGGCTTTGCGAAAAAATACTAAGTGATATATCAATCAATACATTACCACAATTTCTTTCATCCTTCCTTATGTTCCTGGTGTGTGTGGTCCATTCCATCATGAAATATGTCTTTAAAAGCTTTTCTAAAGCCATCGACAAACTCTTGCTATCATTCTCAATTTACTTGAATATATGTTGGCTTGTTTTTAGCCACCAGAAATTTACAAAGTAGTTCTAACACATTTACACACTTCCTAACGCACACTGTAATGAATCACTAGACATGCACACACACACACACACACACATATATATATATATATATATATATATATATATATATATATATATATATATATATATATATATATATATATATATATATACTGTTTAAAAGAGAAACGCACAGCTACAGAAGGCACACACATAGCCATAATTTTGACAATTTTTTAATTTAATGAGTTAATTGTTCAAATTGCACACAAGAATACCTTAGGGTTCATCCACTCAATTGACAGTTGTTTTGCATCTGGGTCACGAGAGTTTTTTGGCGTACGGGCTTTCCCGTTAGTATGGTGTGATGCCTCCTCTTGCATCGATCAGCGACTGGTATCTTCTGAGCATGGATGCGATCAGACGTCTGATGTGGGATGGCTGCCCACTCTTACTGGAGTGCCTGGAACACATCACGACGATTGGCTGGAGCAACGTCTCGCCGACAAACACGTCTATGCAGCTCATCCCACAGGTGCTCAATCGGACTCATGTCTGGAGACAGGGATGGCCAGGGAAGGATGAGAATGTTGTTGGCAGTCAGGAACTACGTGGTCAACCGTGCACAATGGGGTTTGGCGTTGCCATGTTGAAACAAAGACCTTTGGGCAGCCAAAAGTAGAAGGATATGGGTCGAAGAATTTCATTGACGTATCGGTGCGCATTCAAGCCTCCTTCAAAGTGCACAAATTGACTCCTTCCTTTGTAACTGATCATTCCCCATACCATTGCACCTCCACCACCTTGCGGCGGAGCTTCATCGACGCAATTTTGGGCAAAACGTTCATTTCGCCGATGGAAGCACCTACGCCGTCTATCATGACGCTGCAAAAAAAAAAAGATTCTTCACTAAACCAGACACGTCTCCATTGATTGTTAGCTGCCCAGGGACGATGCTTGTTGGCCCGAAGAAGTCAATTTTGGCGATGACGGCACGTAAGGACAGGTCCTCGGTGAGGTCGTTGTGCCCAAAGTCCAGCGTCATGCAGTCTATTCCGGACAGTTTGTTTAGACACATGACGTCCTGCAGGCAATGACTGGGCAGTTGGGGAAGCTGTCTTAAACCTGTCTCTGAGGTGACGAAGCCGAATAAGGCGATCCTCCGCTGCTGTTGTCACTCTGGGTCGTCCACTGCGATGCCGGTCTTCAACTGAGCCAGTGGCTTGGAACCGGTGCTAAAGTCGACTGATGGTACTCTGATGCACGTTTAGATGCTTGGCCACCTGACTTTGACTTTTACCTGCATGCAGTCTGCCAATAGCAATGTTCCTCAAATTTATCGATAGAGACGCCATAAATGTCTGCTTGAAAATGAACTGATTTTTGTGTGTGTAAAGCGTTGTCCTTTTATATGGTTTCAGTTGCGTAGTCAGTGAATAGTGTTCACCCCAAATTGTGTTGTTTTCACGTGCGCGCAACATGAGCTGTGGTCAAAAATTGCATCATAAACACTATTGACCACTGCGTTGTAACGATTACAAAAACGAACGCAATTCAGGTCAACACGTGCATTTGACACTGTAACGAACATTTGAGGCTGATTTTTATATACCTGTCACGGAAAGCGACTAAGTCTGCATTTCAATTCTTAAAACCTATTGCCAATATTTTGTTGGTAAATTTCTCACGGTATGAGAAAGCCTTCTGTTGTCTAAATCAATTGTTCACAATAGACAGCGCTCGGCGTAAGCCGTTGAAACGCACCAAATTTCGCAGTGAATGTTTACATAACAAGGAGACATTAGGTCAACAGACTATCCAGGTAGTCATCAATAAGTCTCGGTTGTGTTTAAACAAAGGTAGGAATACCCAAGTATTATTGTGGCTAGTAACAAAACATAATAGACAGAGTGGCGAGGCAAGTTTACAATGAGTATTGTGTTCGGTCAGATCTCACAGGACAAGCACGGAACAATATTGGAGTAACGGCGACACAGAGTCCGAGCGTAGATCCACATAAAGGAGTAAAGAATACGGCATTAGAGAAAGACTATTAAACACTGCACAGACATCCAAACGACGAACACAGACAGATTGTCTCGGAGAGGGAAAACAAGAAAGCGACCATATCAAAACATTGCAGGAACTTTACACAGCAAGACGGACTGCTGGTCTGACTAAAGTAAAACAAACGAAACTTCACATGACACAGGAAATCGCTAGCGGCAATTCGGATTCCATAAAACCCCACGAAATTTGTCACCCGGTATTGCAAGAGCCAGCAGTCCACCAACATACTTGGGGTCTGGATTTCAGGAGAAAGAATCAGGACGTGTGTCAGTGAATTCTTTAAAAGGACACCAAGGTTAGTGTAATATAGTTTGTATATTATTATTATTTTCCATCTATCTTAACTTCAGTCAGATAATATATACATATTTTCCATAAATATCACACGGTAAATACCAGTCACGTTTTATAATATTATGTTTTATATTAATAAGTACAGGTTGCAATAAACACCGGGCAGAGAATTATTAGATCTATAAGATTGCACAGTTTCCAGTAACTAAAAAGAAGTAAATACAAGACACTTTTATTGGGCCTCTAACATTACCTGTTTAATCGTGCAGTAAACACCGCACAGTCATTCATTATAGTAATAAGAATTTACATACAAGAACACTTCAACGGGCTGATCACCCGTTTGTCAGTCACTTCGATTACGGAAACAACAGCAAATGGGTTGATTTGCCGTTGCCCTAAAGACGCCACTAGGCGTGGTGGGAAACAATGGCAAAGAAAACCTATCTGCTGTTGCCCTAAGACGCCACTAAGCGTAATGGCCACTGACTGCTTTGACGGTCGGTGGCTAAGGACGGAAGAAGAAGAAGAAGATACAAGAACACACTACAGGCGTAACATAGATTATGGGGTACTTATAAGAGTTTGTTATTTTATCCATCGCTGTGGTAGAGACAAGGACCATTTGAGATAACTCAGCCTTCGTCTTACTACCCTGTTCGCGTTAATAACGGAACAAGCTAAATGAGTAGGGCCGACAAGAGATACTGAGACGACACGCATCTCACAGATAACTAACGGCAACAGAACATACCAATACTCAACGTTGGTTAGAAAGGAATTTGCCAGGCGGCGAAGGAGCTTTCTGTCATCAACCACCCACACAGAGAAGTAAGCAGAAAATACCTAGAACTATTGCTGCATTACTAAGAGCTGTCTACCTGAATTTAATGATCAGAAGTTGCAGGAGCAAACGGACGATCTTTACAACAAGTGCCTTTGAGAAATCTTGATCAGAAGTTGCAAGAGCAGACGGACGATCTTGTAAACCCCGTGCATACAAAATTTATCGAGATCTTAAATTACCCGCAGTAATGGACAGATCCTCCCAGTAAAACTTATGCGCCAACAAATTCAACTATATACCATATTTCCCCATCATCACCACTTGAGAAAATTATCTTCACCACAAAGGGACATCTGCATATCATACGAAGTCTCCACCGCATAACATTGCTTCAACACAACCTAGGAACAAGCCACCTCAGACGCACGTGGCAATGTCAACACTCGCTTTGTGAAGAACAAAAGAACAGGCCACCGACACCTGACGAAATAAAGTGGACCGTCCAGTGTTATTGAATACAGACAAAGACTGGTCCAGTATATACAAATACCCAGAGTTTTATCGACAGTCAGTCAGAGACCCGAAACAAGATATCCTTTTGTTAGTATTTAAGACTCGCTTATTCATCATCATCATCGCAAAGTATAGTCTTGAGATTCAGTTGTGTAATTTGCATTAACTATTATCTTCTTTTACAGGGATAGTTAATGTCAGCTCTAGTTGCATTTGTATTATTGTAATTGAATGTTGTTACCTTTAAGTAATTCAATAAATGTTGTAGTTGTGTTTGCATTACCGACACACGTTATTACATATATAGAGAAGGAAAGAAAGTGTGCGAAAGAGACATACATATCTTCCTTTCTTCCTCTTCTGTTCACTCAGTGTAATAGGGGAGGTGGGGGCTCGTTAACATTATAATATAGAGAGGGGGATAGAGTGGTAGGAGTGATAGTGTCACGAGATTCAGAATCACTGGGAGTATCCGCGGGGAACTGATCCCAAATCTTATATTCACCTTCTCCAGTCCTGCTGCCTATTTTCAACCGGGTGCCAGGCAAATCTGAGCCATTGACAAAGCCAGCATCACACAGATAACTCTCCCGGGTTAATCTTCGGGTTAACCATGTGACATTAAGTGGTGGCTGCAGTCCGGAATAGTACCCTGGGACTTGCCCTAGACTAAAACATGAAATAATTCTTTTTTGCAAATTTTGTATAAACCTATTCACTGTCTTCTATACTGTTCCTTATTCTACTTAGGTAGAGGGAAAGAATACAGATTAGAATATTAGATAACTATATATTCATATTAAAATAGATTAGATATTCATATTATATTAAATAAGACATTGACATATGTTAGAATATTATACCATATTACTTTATATACACTTAAGTACTGCATCTAGTTACCAATATTGATTTGTTGTCATCATTATAAATTTACCTGAACTTTCAGTATACGTGTAGTACCACGTGGGTCTCTAACAATAGGCATTGTTGAAGTCAGGACGCATCGTACGAGCGAACCGATATTGTATAGTCCTTTTGTTCACAAGTGAACAATAGCGGCTAAGCCACTGACACAAACAGTTTGTTAAAGTACTGGTTTCTTGATAGGCAGACAGTTTGTGGTCAGACTTTTTATGGTCAGGGCTTTTTGAACATTGTCATTTATCTGTACGGGTGTAAAGGTTATAGCAAAGCGTACGGGAATTGTGTTGTGGTTTCTCCCTTTGGAAAAGGGCACGATTTTTTTAGCTCTAATTTTTTTCTCTCACATAATTTTGAGTTGCGACAGGCAGATTGAAATCTAGATTGACCATGGCAGATTGGTTGCAAATTGGCACAGCAATTATCCAGGAAGCAATGAGCTTGAAACTGGAGAAAAGAGAACTTATGGAATATGTGGAAAAAGTGTTAACGGCGCACAAGGAAGAGCAAGAGAGGAAAGATCGACTGGCGGCAGAAGTAGAGCAAAGAAGATTGACATTAGCAGTGGAGAAAGAGGAGAAAAAGGCAGAGAGAGAGCACGAACTTCGGATGATGAGGTTGCTTATAGCATATGAACAATCCAAAAAAAGTTAAACCAGAAATATGTATTTCGGCCCATGAAGTGGCAGATGATCTAACATATCGCCTAGAGGACACACCATCTTCGCATTGAATTACGTCATATGCAAAGAAATCCACATGGGAAGCTGATTATGAGAAGGCAGAAACCGTCATTTATCGGCACACGTTTGCGGGAGAACAGGGCCGAAGTGAGCAGACCTCTACGGGCCCCTGGGAACCACAACTGCAGGGTTCACCCTGCCCGCTTTCCTTGGGTGTAGTTAATTCAGTGGATTCCAGACACCTCTGCAGAGATAATGGAAAGTTATTAAAAGGCACAGAAGAACCTACTCTAATTGCAAGCGGTACCTTCGATGGATCTTGCAAGGGGACTTCAAATAAACCAATTTCACGTGGCATCACATGGAAGAAGAAAACAGGCACATGTTTCCTGACATCAGGAGGACAACTATTACCTCACTCCCCCGCCCTTTCTACGTGGAAAAAAGAGACCGGACTGGAGCGGGCATTCGCTATTATCCACGGAAATAGACAGGGGCCCAAGTCGCCTAATTCTGCCTTTCCCCCGGATGAGGGAAAGCCAGATCCTACCACTTTTGGAACTTACGGAGAGAAATGTGTGCCTTTAGAAGATATAATAACACATACGATTATCGGGACAGGGTGGACGAAGGACACGGATGCACCCCCCGACTCTCTTCAAAAGGAGGTAGAAGAGGATCATCAGGAGAACGGTGTGGTAGAGCCAGCGTGGAAACAGCAGCTCAACACCCACGGAACTCCGATTCTATATGGAGACGAGACAAAAACTAAGAGGATAGACAGAAGGAAAGACACCAGGCGACACAATAGGAAACAGCTTGGTGTACGCGCTTTATGCAAGGCACAGCGCCGATGCACGAAATTTACAACACACTGTACCCGTTATAAAAGGACAAATGGGTTGCACCGTATCTTGAAGTATGACCACTCCTCGGGCAAGATACACAAGGTACGTAATAAGGGAAGAGACTGAAGGAAGACAATCCACCAGAACCAGGAGGGTTCTTTAAGCAGCAAGGACAACTCCTTAGGACAGCAGGAAAGTGCGGACAGGTGTATACTAAACGAGTAGTACTAGCGTAATATAGATTCTATATCTTAGATATGGGACATGCTAGTGAATCTATTTGACAGGGAAGACAATGCAGCACAACGAAAAGAATCACACGTCATTATCATTGGCCGGGAATTGCAAGGGACACAGATCAATTTATCAGATCATTCCTTGAATGCCAGAGAGGGGCATTAAATCATGGAAAACTGGAGGAAGCCACTGTTAAGGGAAACAGACTACGTATGAGGAAGAAGAGGCGTCAACATGACAGAGAATATAGTACGAATGGTCACAGATGTGGGCTAGAGATAGGCAAACAAGTTTTACTGTTTATGCATAGCAGACAGAACAGGTTACAGATTGGATGGCACGGGACATACGCAGTGGTCGAGAAGGCATCTCGAACCAATTATAAGATTCCAGTGGAGAACCAGCTGGAAATACATATTATTATTCTGCTAAAGCGATGTTTAGACAGACACATAACTGAGGCGGCCAACTTCAGGACACGAGCAGCCACAAAGCATTCGAATAAGGGAAAACCGAACTCAGTACTGCAGCCCAAAGCGACTAGAGTTTCATCTGCAGGCGTGCAGAAAATCACAACCCATTCTTCGAACGTAGTCGAACAGTGGCGACAACTCTTGGCCACGGCCACGATATTGAAACAGGAAATGGAGCAGCTATTTATAGCTGATACAGGAGAAGCAACTGAGGAAGATTGCGAGGAGAAGAATGATTTGGACGAGGAGAAGGATGGTTGGACCAAAGAAGATGGGGTTAGGAATAGCGAGAAGATAACCACAGTCGACAATAGGAAATGTAAAATGCATCCTGACTCGCAGTAGTCTTCCCGAGCTAAGACTTCGTGCGGGGAACATATGTCAAGGGACGCGACTAAGTCTGCATTTCAGTTCGTAATACCTATTGCCAATATTTTGTTGGTTAATTTCTCACGGTATGAGAAAGCCGTCTGTTGTCTAAATTCATTGTTCACAATAGACAGCGCTCGGCGTAAGCCCTGGAAACGCGTCAAATGTCACAGGGAATGTTTACATAACAAGGAGACATTAGGTCAACAGACTATCGAGGTAGTCGTCAATAAGTCTCGGTTGTGTTTAAACAAAGGTAGGAATACCCAAGTATTATTGTGGCTAGTAACAAAATATAATAGACAGAGCGGCGAGGCAAGTTTACAATGAGTATTGTGTTCGGTCAGATCTCACAGGACAAGCACGGAACAATATTGGAGTAACGGCGACACAGAGTCCGAGCGTAGATCCACATAAAGGAGTAAAGAATACGGCATTAGAGAAAGACTATTAAACACTGCACAGACACTCAAACGACGAACACAGACAGATTGTCTGGGAGAGGGAAAACAAGAAAGCGACCATATCAAAACATTGCAGGAACTTTACACAGCAAGACGAACTGCTGGTCGGACTAAAATAAAACAAAAGAAACTTCACATGACACAGGAAATCGCTAGCGGTGATTCGGATTCCATACAACCCCACGAAATTGGTCACCCAGTATTGCAAGAGCCAGCAGTCCGCCAATATACTTGGGGTCTAGATTTCACGAGAAAGAATCAGGACGTGTGTCAGTGAATTCTTTATAAGGACACAAAGGTTAGTGTAATATAGTTTGTACATTATTATTATTATCCATCTATCTTAACTTCAGTCAGATAATATATACATATTTTCCATAAATATCACACGGTAAATACCAGTCACGTTTTATAATATTATGTTTTATATTAATAAGTACAGGTTGCAATAAACACAGGGCAGAGAATTATTAGATCTTTAAGATTGCACAGTTTCCAGTAACTAAAAAGAAGTAAATACAAGACACTTTTATTGGGCCTCTTACATTACCTGTTAACCGTGCAGTAAACACCGCACAGTCATTCATTATAGTAATAAGAATTTACATACAAGAACACACTACAGGCGTAACATAGATTATGGGGTACTTATAAGGGTTTGTTATTTTATCCATCGCAGTGGTAGAGACAAGGACCATTTGAGATATCTCAGCCTTAGTCTTACTACCCTGTTGGCGTTAATGACGGGACAAGCTAAATGAGTAGGGCCGACCAGAGATACTGCGACGACACGCATCTCACAGATAATTAACGGCAACAAAACCTACCAATACTCAACGGGAGTTAGAAAGGAATTTGCCAGGCGGCGAAGGAGCTTTCTGTCATCGACCACCCACACATAAAAGTAAGCAGAAAATACCTAGAGGGATTGTTGCATTACTAAGAGCTGTCTACGTGAATTTAATGATCAGAAGTTGCAGGAGCAAACGGACGATCTTTACAACAAGTGCCTTTGAGAAATCTTGATCAGAAGTTGCAAGAGCAGACGGACGATCTTGTAAACCACGTGCATACAAAATTTATCGAGATCTTAAATTACCCGCAGTAATGGACAGATCCTCCCAGTAAAACTTATGCGCCAACAAATTCAACTATATACTTCACCACAAAGGGACATATATTGTTACATAATTTCAATATAATGTAATAGGGGAAAGAAAGTGTGGGTATATACATTTCTTCCTTTCTTCCTCTTCTGTTCACTCAGTGTAATAGGGGAGGTGGGGGCTCGTTAGCATTATAATATAGAGAGGGGGATAGAGTGGTAGGAGTGATAGTGTTACGAGATTCAGAATCAATTGGACTAACTGCGGGGAACTGATCCCAAAGTCTTATATTCACCTTCTCCACTCCTGCTGCCTATTTTCAACCGGGTGCCAGGAAAATCTGAGCCATTGATAAAGCAGGCTTCACACAGATAACTCTCCCGGGTTAATCTTCGGGTTAACTCTGTGACAATACCCTAGCACCAAATTTTACTTAGAAACTCATAAAAACGCGCCCTCGGATAGCTATGCGTTTCTGTTTTTGAACATTATATATATTTTTCTTACCCTCAGGCACACACACTCGCGCTGCTAATCGTTGTAATGGTCTGCTCTCAGATGCAGAAAGCAAAGGCACTCTTCATTAACACTCTTTTTTCTTTTTCCGCTCCCTGTGATTTTCAAAATATGACTGGCCTGGATTCGCAGAAGGCAAGGTCTATTTATACGTCAACATCCGGCGCCAGAAAGAGCAGTGGCTAAAGGGGGTTGTCGTATCTCAGAAAGAATGCTTATTTCGTTGGTGTTCATTGCTGAAAAAATATAAATTCTATTATCTTCCTTATTTCTGAAGCGATTTACTTCACCTTAGGCTTAAAATATCCCCTGAATTATTCTTTATCCATTTATATAATAGTCTTTATATTGCATGCTACCGTCTTTTCCTAGGCGTAGCCTAAACAGCAAAATTATGGACCAAACTGATGTGTCGATGCCTTTCACTAGAAATTTCTCCCTTCCTATACTATTATTTGTAGAAGTCTCTGCACAGACGTGTAGAGCAACATTCTTAGTGTGGTACTCTTGACCTCTGCTATGCTGTACTTCGCTTATAAAGCTGTAGTTAAATTCCACATCCAACTTATTTGCACAGATTTGATCCTCAAATGTAGGCTAGTTCGTTATATGTAAACACTGCATAAAGGTGCGTTTTCATTGGTTCTCTCTGCATTCTTCTATTTCTAACGTATGGTGTTTCGAGTTGGTAAAGAATGACTGGTTGTTGAATCCGACTTCACGACATCGAAGCACTATTTTGTGGTGCTTAGATTGCAGGGAGGATAGTGTGATTAGCTTCCGTAGCTAGGTGGGGGTGCCGCACGGAAGGTCCTGGGTTCGATTCCCCGGTAAGCCAGTCACATCTTTTGTTTTTTTTGTTGCTCAGTTTTCTACTTCTTTATTTCTCAGAAGTGCCTGAAAACATCCCTTTATGTGTGTGTAATATTTATTTACTGATCATAAGTACTACTGATATGTGCGTTCGATCTATCGTCACTGAACTTTAGCTCTTGGTTAGCCACAACTGATCCACACACTTGATCTACCTATATGGCAGCGAGATATAGACAACATATGCTGAGCAAGAAAGACGGTTCAATATCTTCCATCTATGGTGTCTACACCTCATCCTTGCTATTTCGTGGAAGGACAAAGAAACAAATGTCGAGGTGCTGTCATGTGCTGACCTTCAAAGCATGTATACACTGCATAGACTTGCCATGTCTACCGCATGGTTGGCGGTCGCAATCCTTAATATATTTTCTACAAACAACTGGCAGGTGGCAAAAGAACAGCCAAGCGACCGCAGCTGAGGTTTAAAGATGTTTGTAAGAGAGACATGAACGCAGTGGATATTCTTCTTCTTCCTCTTCTTCCTCGTTCGTCCTGAAAAGGACGTTGGTTGCGTTGTGTCTGTTTACGCCTAAGCTGTGATATCTGCACCTTTCGGTCGACACATCCGACTTCAGCACGGCATTTTTTGGGACTGGGTTTGCCTTCCCTCAGAGATCCCTACTCTCTCAGCCAGACTGCAGTGATGCAGCCTGTTTCCAAGACCACCACGTGGAGGTGAAGTAGGGTCTTGGTCAGCTGACCCTGATGCAAGCAGTCAAGCTATGAGTCGCTAAATCCAGATATCTGGGAGGACGAAGCTGCCAATCGCACCAAACACGGCGATGCTTTTTATGATGCCACCACAAATTAATGTAAAAGAAGCTCTCATAACAAGCAGAACGGACAAGAACACGCCTAACGAAAAGAGCACTTGAAGGCTATTAACTCAGGGGCGCATTCCCACAGGTAATTCTAACTGAAGTGGGCTACTATCTCCCTGCATACATCGCGTGTGGAAACAGTACGAAGTTTAAACCTTTTGTCAATAACGCTTACATTTTGGCCTTTTCTATATATTATCTCTCTGGACGATAGCACACAGCTATATACAAATATGTATTTCCTTCCAGCGATATAGTTATTTTCAACTCAACAGCTGTTTTCCATCATTGTGAAATTCCATAACTAACAGCCTAAAAAATGTGAGTAGTATTGGTTTCACTAGAACAGTGTTTCTCAACCGTTTTTGTATTTACGGCACACTTTTCAATTTTCTAAAAATTTACGGCACACCTATCTGACCCCGCGTGTGAGTAAAAAAATTACAGTGATATAAACTAAATGAAATACAACTCTTTTTTTGTGTGCGTACTTTAGAGTAAAGAAAACTCTCAGTTCAGTTGTCTTTTAATTGTTTAAAATAATTAGAACAAAAATTTTACACACACTCACAAAAAAGAAATAGGAAATTTAATTAGGTCCAAGTGGAAGTACTTTGCTTCGCTCATTGCTTTTGAACGTTGTTTATGCGCCTCTTGTGTATTTGTAATATCATGAAAATTTGAAGCAAATCTAGTTTTGTTCAAAGCAGTTAATAGCTTCAATTATTATTGAATGAATTCAAGCTGTTAAGATCAATTTTAAATTACATCATCACTAAAAATATACTTAATGTAGTAAATTTACAAAATTGTTGCAGCACACTTTGATACGCGCTGGTACACTACTGTTCCGCAGCACACCGGTTGAGAAACACTGCACTAGAAATTAATTAGGCGGATCGTTGAACTATCCAACTCTACGAATTATGTTGCTAGTTTCTAGGTGAATGTTTTACCAAGAAGATAGACATGTGCGAATGTTTTACCAATACTATAGACATGTGTGAATGTTGTAACAAGAAGATAGACATGAGTGAATGTTTTACGAACGCTATAGACAGTTGTGAATGTTTTATCAACACTATTGACCTATGTGAATGTTTTACCAAGAAGATAGACATGTGTGAATGTTTTACCAACATCATAGATGTTACAACACGTTTTAACTATGTCGTCTGCTACAGTTGTGGGCACTTTAAAGTTACGCATTAGATGCTTGAGATATTATAAATATAGAATGTTTTGCACGCTTCACGGTATTTTATTGAACGCGAAGTGTATAGTAACTATATATATATATATATATATATATATATATATATATATATATATATATATATATATATATATATAATATATATATATATATATATATATATATATATATATATATATATATATATAATATATATATATATATAATATATATATATATATATATATATATATATATATATATATATATATATATATATAATATATATATATATATCTATATCTATATCTATATATATATATATATATATATATATATATATATATATATATATATATATATATATATATATATATATATATATATATATATATATATATATATATATATATATATATATATATATATATATATATATATATATATATATATATATATATATATATATATATATATATATATAAATATATATATATATATATATATATATATATATATATATATATATATATATATGACTCCCTGAGTCAATCAAATAGTAAGCAAATTATCTACGTGCTTCATTTTGTATCAAATTCTTTTCCCATCTTAACAAAATGTTCCAAAGTAGCCATATTAATTCAATAGTATACTTAATTATTCAAACAATATATATAAGTTGCCATATAAATTAATCAATCACTTATATGTGCCTAATGGCCAAAATAGTACTATGACTACACCAATCAATTAATTATCCCTCAATATGCTTACCAAATTCCAGGTAAGATCTAATTTTATACTTATTTATCAATATTTTATAACATCATGCCATACGCTGGATGTACAAATAATAGTTACGTGGACTACTAGTGCACCTTGATGAAATTATATTAGTCATCAAGTATTTTAGGCACGCTGCAGACCCAAGTAGAACAGTCCCAATTAAGATGGTTTGGCCATGTCTGCAGAATGGGAGAAGATCGGATACCACGACAAGCATGGGAAACAAAGAGCCAAGGATCCAGACCCCGATGACGACCCAGAGTCCGCTGGGAGGACAACATTAGACATTCTTTGAAGGACCGAGGACTAGAATGGAACCAGGCCAGGAGGAAGACAGCCAATAGGATAGTCTGGCGCTCTCTCTTCCAAACCTCTACACCTCACGGTAGAAGGGGAACGACTAGGTACGTAAGTAAGTAAGTATGTATTTTAGGCAAAATTAATCAAAAGTTTTATATTATTATTATATTATAGTTATTTTATCCTATTATCATTATAATATCAATTATGAATGAATAAATACAAGAGACGCAGTAAACACGATATCACGCCACAATTGACAATTTACAGACATTAAAATAATCCTATAAAATAAAGCAGAAATCGGAAGTGACGAGGTGTACTGAACTGAAAATAGGTCAAATCACATCAACTAAGAATTATGACGTCACATGGACTCATTGACGACCGTTACAATATTATATGTGAAAATAAATGGTAGAAAGATTAGAAAGACAATTTAGAATACAAACAATGACAAAACTGAATAAAATTGAAACTTAGGACAGTAAATGCACCAAGTATATACGTAACTTCACTGCTAAAAACACTTAATGTTTAATAAATTCAAAAGCAAACGCAGTATGCTACTAACGAAATCACAGTGGATGCTTTGCAAAAATGAAAATATTCAACTTAACCCTATCAGAACGATCATGATTTCTGTGGTCAATTGACACTGACATAACAAAAATCCTGATTCTCGCAAGCCGACCCGCTAAATGAATATACGAACAAAATTATACTAATGAACATGTAACACGTATTATGAGAAAAAAAAATTCCTGCAATAGGACTGGACTTAGAACTGCCTCTAGGCCTAAAACAATGCACTTATCTTCACTTGATAATTTTAATCCTCCGCAAGATGTTGGCATGTATCAACATCAAAGTATGGATGTATGGATTGATCAAAACAGGCATCGAACACTTGATTAACTGGAATTCTTGCGCTTCTTGACGTATTGACGATCACATTTTATTGTGGACATTGAGCTTATTTGAAAGTAATCTGCTAAAGGTTATGACGTCATGCTAACTTGCAGTGCGCATGCGTGTTGAACTTTGCACAATTTCACGCAGTATGGTCGTCAGGAAAAATTGAAAACGAATGTTCTGTTGCTATTATTCGATTTGAAGTGAGGAATATTATGTCTTTAATCCTTCGACATCACACTGGCCTACCATCTGTTGAGGGCGGGTTCTTTCGTTGAGTCATTGTATCACATTACTTCCAATGGGATTTGTTTCAAAGTTAATACTCTTGGGTGTCATTGGGTGATTTATTTCGAACCCCATCGATCTATTATCAATCTTATTGTTATTAACGAGCGATCGTGCATAATCAATATGAATGAACAAACAAACGGGCTCAACTGGTTAGCCAACTCTGAGAGTCATCAATAGAGCAAACTCCTTCCTTTTCTGAGTCCATAGATGTGTACGGAATTAACTATGTAATTAAATTAATGTATCAGTAAATGAAAAAATATATATCATGTTATATCATAATCAAGTTAACATAAGTTCTTAACTACATCTAATAGTAACTAATTATTCCAGATTACGGGAGTAATTTGATCATGTTATGATCCAAGTTCGCAAGCTGGTAGGTCTCACTATCGACTGACTGTATCGCAGCAGTGCGTATATATAGCCTACCATGTTTTGACGACGATAATAATTGATATATATACATATATATATATATATATATATATATATATATATATATATATATATATATATATATATATATATATATATATATATATATATATATATATATATATGGACTGGACTGCACAAATTGGAGATGAATTGTATTAATGAACACTATTATGCCATGATTTGTGATGTACCACTTAATAAATGTGTCGTTATATGGACTCAGAAAAGGAAAGAGTTTGCTTTATTGATGACCCTCAGAGTTGGCTAACCAGTTGAGCCCGTTTGTTTGGTCATTCATATTGATTATGCACGATCGCTCGTTAATAACAATAAGATTGATAATAGATCGATGGGGTTCGAAAGGGATCACCCAATGACACCCAAGAGTATTAACTTTGAAACAAATCACATTGGAAGTAATGTGATACATTACTCACCGAAAGAACATGCCGTCAACAATAGACCGTTTACAACAATTTCCCCTTTGTTAAGATATATTCTTCTTTTAATATATATATATTTACCTTCATTCATTCATTGGGAGTAAGAAACAACTATTCTTGCTCACGCAATCTACTGTAACATTAATTTTAATGGTCATTAATTTGTTGGTTACTAACTCACTCAGCTAAATACAAATATGTATATCCTTTTGGTCACCTATTTTGTTCACTAACTCACCAGTGTCACCAACAAAAATTTAATGTTCAGATAAAATTAAAATATTTTATTATCATTTGGATCTCCGTGTTCGAGTATTTTGAAATGTAACGATTGCAACGCCGGTATTATCCTACTTTGTAAGCTGTTTATTGTCCAGTACAGTGGTCAGTAAGAAAATGTAAAATATGGAAATTTTCCTATTTACAAAAAAAAGGTAAAATATGTTACTGTTTGTTAGATTATTGGTTCTATTCATTGATAACGTGATCACAAAATGAAGACAGAAGCTTATCAAACATTTAGTGTGAATGTTATTTCAATTTAAATAGAAAAAAGTTTAGTGTATGTGCTAACATTATTTTATGTCTAGTCTCACATTTTGTAAGAAAGGGGGTCCCATATTATGTAAAGTAGATGTGTAATTTATTGCGCAGATCAAATGTAAAATAAATTATTTCATGAATTAACCTATTAGATCTTTGGATAATATTGTGCAGTAAACATTTATGTTCTTAAATAACACTTCACAAAACCTGTATCAGTTCAAGAGAATAAGACTGGTTGAAATAAGTAATCAAAAACAATATTGGGTAATTAAATATTTACTTGTTTTTATTTTTTTTTTTAAATTCTTTGTCGTATTCTTTGTTATTTTGTGTCGTTTTCACCTTTTATATGAGCATCTACATATCATCTCGCGGCAGTAAGGGAACTGGCAGACTAGTTTCAGCAGGGAGATTGAGCACTTATGGGTTTACCCGAAGTGCAATAATGTCGAATCTGAATAATAATACGTCTACCTATCCCATGAATCAGTCTTTTTATTTAAGGATTCCTATTAAACTATACAATTTCTCTTCCACGTAACACATTGATAGGTCAGTGTTTCTGGAATCACAAGTATATATATACACTAAAGATAACACTAAGGATCATCGAGATTACTTTTTTCCACTTGAGTAAAAACAAAACATTTGAAGGAAGATTTGTCGGTATTTACTGCTCATGTGATAATAAATGAATATGTTGGCCGATGAATTAATCGATTCAAAAACAAGGCCTAATCCGCCAATTACTATTAGCACATTTTTATGTTTGCCTTCGAGAGAGAAATCTGGCACCAACACTATCGCAAGAAGGATAACAACCAAAGGAATAAAACAGGCAATAAAAAGAGTGGAAATCATGACAACCATTTTGGAAACCTTCTGATTCCTATTTGACACACAGTCAGCTTGGGCAGAAGTGGTTAATGTAGTCCGCCATTTAGTAGTCTTCTGTAACTTATTTACTAATGTTATTGTACAAACAGTAATAACAAAAAATGCTCCAAACGGAAGACATACATTATTGATAGCGAAATAAATCTTCTCAAATTTCTCTCTGTCGCCCGTATGGGCAAGACCTTCTTCTTCTTCTTCCGTCCTTAGCCACCGACCGTCAAAGCAGTCAGTGGCCATTACGCCTAGTGGCGTCTTAGGGCAACAGCAGATAGGTTTTCTTTGCCATTGTTTCCCATCACGCCTATTGGCGTCTTTAGGGCAACGGCAAATCAATCCATTTGTTGTTGTTTCCGTAATCGAAGTGACTGGCAAACGGGTGATCAGCCCGTTGGTATGGACAAGACCTAAAAGGGTTTTATTTCTGTATGGATAAAATTTGTAGCCCAGTCTGTTGACGACGTACACAGGAGCCACACTTGACATCAGGATGGTGAAGATAACGGCAATCAGAATGGATACTCTCTGTGGGTTAATGATGCTTCTTACCTGAGGGAGACAGATCATCAAAATGTACAAATGATAAGAGAAATCCACATCAAAATTATTTTATCATTAGTTTACATTAAGTATAAGTAAACTAGAAAGAGCGTTTACAAGTGTGTGTGTGTGTGTGTGTGTGTGCGCGCGTCAATTAGAGACATAGATACCAGACGGGTGAAATAAAATATAAAATGAAGGAATTGTTTAATGAAAATAATATTATATACTTTATGATACGTATTTATTTTAATGTCTGTAAAATTTAACGAGCATTTACGTTTAACAAGGCTACGTTGATTATCAGAATGAGTAGAGAGGTAAGAACTTTTAGCCCTCAATATGGAATCATTATGTTAACAATTTAGTGATCAATTGTCAGAATGTAAGAAACGCGCGTTACCGGGGCCCGAAAGGGGAGCAAAGAATAGTAACACTGTTCCCTGCCATGCATGTCGTAGAAAGCGACTAGGGAGGGATGGGCATTGGGCTGGTTACCCCATCCTGTAAAAAAATGTAAACCACAAACAAACATGGACAAGTCAATTAAGGAAAATAAAACACAGCCATCCAAGACAGGGGAAGGTCCTCTCGCAGGGAGGCGTATGATGCAACAGAGAGAAAGCCGAGAGGAGTCTGTGTTACTGACTAACCTTCTTTCTTCTAGGAGAACTTCCAGATTTGGCACCTGGAATGTTCGGACATTAGACGAACAAGGGAAAGTGGCACAAGTAGCAGCAGAAATGAGGGAATATAAAATCGAGGTTCTGGGAATCTGTGAAACAAAGTGGAAGGGGGTAGACAAGAAGAAACCCATCACAGGTGAATTGGTGCTGTCCTCAGGACATGAAGACGAAAGTTCACACCACAGTGAAGGGGTAGCTCTTACGTTATCTAAAGAAGCACAGAAAGCACTCATTGAATGGGAAGCCATTGGGCCCAGTGTAGTGGTTTTTGATGGTATTGTATGGTTGTTATGTTACCTAGTGTAATGTATGAGGTCAGCTGTGAAGGCTCCTGAGATAAATGTTTATGTGAATTACAGAAGGCCCTTCTTACTACCACTTACGACCTCAAACAGATCTCTTTTACTATTATGAATGTAGCTACGTTAAAAAGTCTAGGGTACTGAAATGTAATGTGTTGTAATAGAATATACAAACACACACAGATAATTAATAAGTCTAATAATATTAATAAAATCTATAACACACTGAACTAACTCAGACTGTTTTAGTTTCAATATTAAAATTTTTTCTAAATTTATTAGTTCTGAACCAATGTTTTATTTTGGTCAGAACATATGAAATGTTATGGAGTTATAAATGAAATGCATAAATATATGGCATAATAAAATGGAATTTGTGTACATATGTATTTTATAAGACTGGTTAATATTAATAATATTTATAATGTGTCTGGGAGAACTATTACTGGGTGTGCTGTTGGGGTGGTGATCTCTCTGACCAACATAGCACATCTTACCCAGTTGTTTTCATATAGTACCAGTTCCCCAAGACTGCATTGCATCTGAGATATGTTCAATAGTTTCCTTTTATTCAATAAGATAGGTGATATGTTCCCACTGATCTCAATAATAGATCCGCCTTCCATAGTCTTAGTTAGGCGTCCATATATTTTTTGTTTGTCTCTAGACCCTGAACTGCGGCTGGGGACCTAGAGCAAGCACTTACTTGTCGTAATCATTCTTCATGATATGGCAGTATCAATCACTCAAAATATTAAAATATACAAGATAAATGCTTTCATTCTTACCAGAATTCAGAATTGAGAACACAGTTACTACTAGCAAAACTCAGCTGAGCTGCTGGCTATAGTATGGCGTCCCACTAAAATGTATATAATATCTTCTGGGAAAACACCACTGGTAATAACTGACTGTGTCCCTGGACAGAATTATATCAAATGGCAAAAATGCGCGTCTCTATCCCGCTAATATGAATACATTTGTCCAATCATAGACGTCCCCTCTAACTTTTTCAAATCTACAAACTAAAAGTCAAATTTCAGTCAGATCTCAGTCAAGTATGTATTATTGTCTGTTGGTCCGTCTGTCTCTACTTGGTTTTTCCACAAAAACACACTTGTTTCTTGGACCACTACACGCAAAACCTACACAAATCTGTCTCCTAAGTTATTTTTAGCCACAATTCTCCAACCTTCCCCCTCTCGTTCATTACAGCTTGATTTTTGCATTTCCGTGTCTCAAGGACGAAAATTTGAAACTTTAGTGAAAGTATGAACAATACAGTCGCTAGTCTGATATGAACAATACAGTCTTTTGTCAATATCTTCCTTGTTATCTATCCGTCTGTATAATTTAAAGTATATTAGTTCTCTGCTTAAGATGGGCTATCAAACTAGCTAGGTTTTATATTCATAACTCTATTATTAACAAAAAACATATTTTTTCTCAAGGTTAGTTTTTTGAAATTTGTTTGCGAACCTTCTCCACGGCGTTTGCCGCTGAATTCAAATAAAACGACCAAGTATCGTAAAACGTCCAAGAAATGACTGTTTCGAATAAGAGCTAAGGTCTTTTCTGTCCATTTCCTTACATTGTGTCAACTAGTGAAGTGAATTTTTTTTTTCTTTTACTACCAATTGCGTCTTTTAGCCTTTCTAGATTCAAACACGTGTTCAGTCATATTTTTCCTTTTTTATATCTCCGTTTCCCTCCCGTCTACAAAGGGTAAACCGTTTCGTCTGCACGTCTAACTAGTTAGTTTGAATGGCGGTAGGAAATGCGGGCATGGGCGAGCATGTCTCCTAGTATCTTACGCATTATTTTTATCCCTACATTTTATCTTTATAATTGGAGATATTTTAACGTTGTATCACGGTAAATTCATCACACCCAGAATAACAACAGCTACTTTTAAAACAGCTAAAAAGGAAATAAATGTAAATGTCATCCAATGTTATACAACAACTAATGACAAAGAATGGTCTGTGAAAGAAGCATTGTATACTAGACTACTGGAAATTATGGAAAAGTAAAAAGAAGAGAAATCACAATTTTGATGGGTGACATGAATGCAAAGATAGGTACAGTCAACACCGGCTTTGTAGAAGTCATGGGAAAACATGGGCTAGGGATAATGAATGAAAATGGGGAACTATTCTCAAACTTCTGTGCTTCAAATCAATTGGCTATAGGAGGAAGCATGTTTCCACATAAGAGAATACACAAGGCAACATAGATATCACCAGACCATAGAACAGAAAATCAGATTGATCATATATGCATAAACAAGAAGTTTAGACCATCATTGCAGGATGTAAAGGTATATAGAGGAGCAGATGTGGCATCAGATCACCACCTTGTGATAGCCAAAGTAAAAGTGAAACTCAAGAGATATGCAACAATGCAAAATTATAAACAAAAATTTAATGTAGGACATCTAAGAAATCAAGAATCAAGAGACAAATTTGCGGTCACAATATCCAACAAATTCCAAGTGCTCCAACAGCTGGAAGATGTAGAGAATACAAAAGACTATTGGCAGCAAATCAAAACTGTATGGAACGAGACATATGGAGAAATACTGGGGAAAAGGGAACGACAACAAAAAGCATGGATAACAACAGAAACCATCAATAAAATAAAAGACAGAAAAAACAAGACAGCATATTTACTCACAAGTAAAACCAGAAGTTCCAAAGCTAAGGCTCAAGAAGTGTACACAGAAGCAAACAAAGAAGTAAAAAGAAGTATCAAAAGAGACAAGAGGAAGTATATTGAGGAGTTTACAAGAGAGGCAGAAGATGCTGCAGCCAAAGGAAATATGAGAGAACTGTATAACAGCACAAAGAAGCTAATAGGGAAATACAAGCAAACAAGTTGCCTTATAAAAGACAAGAATGGAAAACTGCTCAGAACTATACAAGAAGAAATGAAGAGTGGACAGAACATTTTGTGGACATTCTCAATAGACCAGCTCCACAAATCCAGCCAGCAGAAGAAGAGCTACAAATTAACGGTGAAAGACCAACGAAGGAAGAAATAAAGAAAGCCATAAAGCTTCTAAGAGATGGAAAAGCGTCTGAACCTGATGGCATTCCAGCAGAGGCCATCAAAGCAGATATCAACACTGCTACAGAGATGCTATATAAATTACTTGGTAAAATCTTGGAAAAGGAAGAAATACCAGCAGAATGGAAGGAAGGATATCTGGTTAAGTTGCCTAAGAAGGGAAATTTACAAGAGTGCACACATTATAGAGGAATAATGTTACCATCAGTGCCAGGAAAAGTATTAACAGGATTATCCTTGAGAGATTAAAAGAGTCCATAGACAAGAAACTGAGAGATGAACAAGCAGGTTTTCGACAAAACAGATCATGTACAGACCAGATAGCCACTTTGGGAATAATAGTTGAACAAAGTCTGGAATGGAATTCACCACTATACATCGGATTTGTGGACAACGAAAAGGCATTTGACAGTGTAGACAGATAATCACTTTGGAAATTGATGAGGCATTATGGAATTCCCCTGAAGATCATTAATTTAGTAAAGAAAACACATGAAGACATGACATGCAGAGTTCTTCATGAAGGACAGCTTACAGAACCGTTTGGGATAAGAACAGTAGTGCGACAGGGATGCCTCTTGTCTCCATTTCATTTCTTACTAGCAATAGACTGGGTTATGAGAACATCAACAACACACAACAGGAATGGAATCCAGTGGACTCTGACTAAGCAGTTAGATGATCAGGATTTTGCTGATGACTTGGCTCTTTTGTCCCATAACCGTAATCAGATGCAGGACACATTGAAAACACTCGATGAGAGGTCGCAGCAATTGGGTCTGAAAATACACAAAGAAAAGACACACATAATGAAAATAAATGCAGGTAATGATAACAGGGTTGAACTTGAAGAAACACCAATACAAGATGTAGAATCGTACACATATCTTGGCAGCAATATAGACAAAGTTGGAAGGACAGACAGTGATATCAAAATAAGAATACAAAAAGCAAGAGTAGCTTTCGTTGCATTGGGAAATATATGGAGATCAAGAGAAATCGGATCCAACATGAAAATAAGAATCTTCAACTCAAATGTGAAGTTAGTCCTATTGTATGGCTCTGAGAATTGGGGAACAACAAAGACAACAACCAAAAAAGCTACAGACTTTCATAAATGGGTGCTTGCGTAGAATAGAGGGATTAAAATGGTATGACAAGGTTACCAACGTAGAACTGAGGACAAGAACCAGACAAGTGCCAGTGGAACAGGAGATGAGAAGAAGACGATGGCGATGGATAGGACACACACTGAGGAAATCTGTTGATAGCATTACAAGGCAGTCTTTGTTCTGGAACCCCCAGGGCAAGAGAGGCAGAGGTAGACCAAGAAGCACATGAAGAAGACAGCTAGAAACAGAGGTGAAAATGATGAGGAGAACGTGGAAGGAACTTGAGATGATGGCACGTGACATGAGGACTTCGCATGTGTTTGTTGAAGGCCTATGCTCCTTTGGGAGTGGAGGGTTATAAAAAAAATAAAACGAAACGTTACCTGTATGTGGTGAAGTGGGATGTTATAAATATTTATAGGGGACTTAGTGTACTGACTGAGATCAGCTGTGAAGGTATATATATCTAATAAGAGTAGTGTATTATATATAACCTTACTTGCTGCCACATATGTATACCTCAGTCAGAATTATTCTGGAATAGTGTGATGACTACGTTATATGTCTAGGGTATGTGTATGATGAAGTGTAAGTCAAAACAACAACAGACAGATCAACAATTTAATTTATTCCACTACACTTGACAACACTGTGACACTCACATACATAAAACACTCTACAAGGATATCTTAAAGGAGTCACTGATAACTTTTCAAATAACAATATGTATTCATTGCTGGCATGAATGAATATGTGTCCTGATTCAAATACAAAGGGAACCAGGAATCACAATCAATTTTAATTACAAGTTATAAGTACAGAATTTATCAATATGAATATTGTAGTGACATATATTATTAAAAGTATCCTATGTGTGTCAGTTGTGTAGTAGTAATATGAGGTAATACTGGTTTTGTTTTGTTCAAGCCCTGTTGGTATTTGTCATCATGACTTCAATAGTTTGTCTTTATTGGAACTAGTATTGGAGATGTTCTCAGTTCCTGATATTAAAACAATTTAATTCCCCTCTTAATGTTATTTTTACAATGTCATTGTAAGATGGGGGTACATAATGTTGAGCTCAGCTGGCCACATCAGCTTATCTTGCGTGATGGCGGCAGGAAAAGACTCCTCTGCTCGATTTCTCCCCTGTGCTCTGGAGACACCTCACTGATAGCTAAATGGACCAAGGAGTATGCTGTCCGACTCTGGATTCAGCAAAGCTCTGACCAGGTGCTGCTCAATACCATAAGACCACAGTCCCTGAAAACAAGAAGGATGTACCTTCTACTTCATAACTAATTGATACTCTAGTTCTACACTGAGCACAATACATCACAAACATTGAGTTCAGAGCGTTAGGCCAACTGTCAGCTTCATCTGAAATACTTTATACCAGTATTTCCCTCCCTAATGGTTACTACGCCTCTGCAATTCCAGCATTATTTCTGTCTAATCAATAATCTAGGTGTCAGTGTACTGTTTGGCCATTCCATGCAGTTTTACTTTCCTCCGACACCTTCTGTTCAGGCTGGAGCATTATAGGCTTTACATCATGTTTGCTACTGAACTACACATATATACAGGCATAAATTAACAATTCACATTCAATTTTCATTAAAAGATACTGAATGTTTCAAGCTTACCACAATTCATGGAAATAAACACAGATACGTTGACTAGCAATGAATTCTGGCACAAATACTGGCACAAATTCCCATCTGCTTATGTTCCAGGCTTTTATTTAGCAAAAATATGAGCTGGCTTCAACGCACTGTTGCTTTATCAAGCTTATTTGAACCAGTGGTCTCGAACTAACGCTCCTAAGTGATTATATCAGCGAGTCTGGCCAATGGAGCCACGTTTCGACAAGTGTTTGAAAAAAATTTTACCTTCCTACGTCTCCCCTAACAACCAAGGATAGCATTTATAGTCCGACTAATCGTGTTTAGCCTTACATATCATTCCAGCCAATCAGTTCAAATGTAACTTGTGGCCCATTTCCCGTACAATGGTGGTTTAAAAAATCTACCACTGAGCGATTCTGATTTTGGGTGTTGTCTGACAGCACCATCATTTTATTTTGGCTATAACTTGTTAATTCCTAGACTATTTGCGTAACGTTTTACATATTCTTTGTCAGCAAGCCCTAAGGAACCCAAATATACAAATTTAAAAGAGGTAAGTGGCTGCGTTCAAAATATGCAATTTCTTCTACCTCCTGTTTCGAAGATGTGCTGTCTGGGTACTGTAATGTTTTCAAACGTAAACCCATCTAATGTTATCTTTTCTAATAAGCGTTTTTCCGGATTTTAAAACCTAACTCTGGGAAGGTTAGTGTTTTTATCACTGTCCGTCCGAAAAAGTTAGTGCATGTGGCCTTACACGCGTGATAGTAGTAATTGTGTATCGCGTTACGCTTGTTGGGGTGGCATTAATAGCGAGACGCGTGTTTAATTTTGCATGCGTTCCTGATTTTATTCGCCCCTCTCTCTTTCTATTTGAGTCCATCTGTTCGTTCGTTTTGGTAACGTAGTATAATTAATGTTAGGATTAATTTAGGTCATTACGCAGTGTGCCTCTCAATATTTTTCTTAGAAATGCAATACCCGTTTTAATGTGTTGTAGAAACGCTTGTATTTATGCAGTGGCTTATATTTAACGTGGAAACGTTACAATTTGCAGACGAAGCATAAAACAAAGGGGATTTCGAGTACATTCTTTGTGACAGCACTGTTATTTTACCATTGCTCTTTTCTTTATTAGAATTTATTTGTTAGGCTTTATATTTACCTGATAATTTATATATGTGGATTAGAATATTTCACGACACTGTAGACTTATGCCATAATAAAAGTATTTTTGTATTAGTGAACACTAACCTTTAAAGGTGCTGTTATACAAAGACATCTCTCAATCGTAACTAAAGGCCGTGATCCAGCCGGTTACTCGTGTAAAGCTTGCATGAGTCAATCCACAGATCAGGTACTGAACTTCTATGACATCGAAAAGTAGAGAGAGTGCGGTGAAAGGTGGTGCAAAACAAATATTTGACCAAACTAGCGTTATTAGTGAGCCCAGATCAGCCACCGCTAAACCTGGGTATAATAATAATAATAATAAATTCTTTAAGCACCAAACACGGCGCATAAGGCAGAAACCAGTGCTCTCCAGGTTGTTCGTTGTGACGCCACTCCTCTTAGCTCTTGCACATTATTTAGGCCCAACGTTCTTCCTTCTCTTATTATTGTTCTTCTTAGTGTTTCTTTTGGTCTTCCTTTTTTCCTCTTACCCTCAGGAACCCAAGTGAGCGCCTGCAGTCGTATTCTGTTGTTTTGCATTCGTAGGACATGACCGATATATGACCATCGTCTTTTCCTTATATAGTCGGAGACATATTTCTGCCTAGAGTCTTCTCTTATTTGTCGATTAGTCTTGAATTCTTTCCAACTGATGTTCATGAGTTTTCTAAGACATTTGTTCTCGAATGTATTCAGCTTGTTTTCCAATGATTTTGTTATTTTCCAACTCTCACAGCCGTATGTTAACACTGAGATAACATTTGAATTAAACAGACGAAGCTTGGTATGTATATTCAATGATCGTAATTTCCAAATGTTAGATAATCTATTGAAGGCGCTAGCTGCCAAAGCAATTCTAGTATGGATTTCTCTTGTTGTGAGGGTATACCTGGGTATACATAAGCATAAATGTAAGTTCCAACTGTTTAATCAGTTTTAAGACCGATGTATGTACATTTCGCAGTTGTATTTAACAATTTTTTTTTTAAAATAAATTTTTGCCTCGTTTTGGCGAGGCGCGTCCCGTTCAACCTAATCGGTTATATTAGGGCGCATGTCCAAATATAAAAGACCCTTAGATCTGGGATTCATTTTGTATTTAACATATATTCATCTACAAAAGCAACATTTTTAACTAAACTGAACTGCTTAAATGTTTTCCTTTGCTTGTTTCCTAGGTTCTAACATAACGTAACATCATATTTACTTTAATTGGAACTACCTCCTACTCGCCACATATTTGCTACGTGCGGCTAATTTTCTTTCACGTTTTTACTTTAATTATTTTATAGTTTTAAATATTTTTGGTCGACCTTTCTCCTCTTCGTCTGGCTGTTGTTTTCCGCCTCAGCCATTGTAAAATAAGTGTTTTATATGTTTATAATGATCATCTCAGTCAGTGAAAATTTATTTTATTTCATATGTATTTTAAACACCGGTATCTTGGCTGAACTTCAGAATCATGCTGAGTGTAAAAATTTGCAAGGTAGATGTGATTATTCATTTTAGTGTGAGAGGAACGACATTACAACCATGCCCATGTAGATGTAGACAATCCTAAAGGCAGAGTCTAGATAACATCAAAGCTCTTTGGAGAAAATAGTTTTCTTTCATGTTCATACTAACGTTTGTGAATGTACTGAATATTTACGTCACATGCAACGCACGTCCTGAATGTAATTAATTTTTACTTATGAAGGCAGTAAAAATTGGGTGTCGTAATCACTATCATCTATGACTAGCGATTTATCTCTTTTCGTTGTACGCACAAGTTAAATTCGTAACGAGCACATTTAGATGATAACAGATAACACAAATTGCAATCGCTGAGGAAAGGTCTGTACTGAACACTAATTCTTTCATTTCCTTATGTGCTCCTTATGGAGCATGGAGCTACAACTACAGATGGCTTATTTACTGCAAACAATCTTACATCAAAGTACATGCTCTTGCAGCAGTTGTTTCTGTAACAATCTGTTTTACATGATGAAGTTTCCAGCTTCATGCACAACATGACTCAAGCCTCCTTGTATGACTCACCTGTAGATTGAACAAGTACGCCAAAAAAGGAGTACCTTGCCTAAACGTGTCAGATTCTAGAGAGAAAAGTATTAATATTTCCTTAAAATAAAAAAAAAACATTTTGTTAAATGTCTCACCTGATGTTGAAAGTAGTAAAGTGGTAGGCAACAATATGAGTTATTATTGTGTGTAAATGTTTAGCGTCTAATTTTTACTGGGCATGAGAGAGATCGAGGTTGAGTCTATGTTACGAACCTCGAGTGATGTAACAATACTTTAATAAACAGAAAAAGTAATGACGAATCCCAGTACTATGAAACTCAGTCCCAAATAGCATAAATGCAATTTATATACCGATAAGACTGATGTTGACAGAATCCTTGAAGCCTTGCTTTACAAAACAGATGATGTTGATGATGTTAGTGATGATTCCAAATACATCGATAAACTGACACAACACAGGAAATATAACCCATTGACAAATCAATGTGACATCATAGCTGAACCAGAAATCTGACATCCTAGGGATGTTAGACATATTATGGACTTTCATTCCTGGTGTATCAAAGCTCGCTTTACTCATTCTGATTTTGTTACAAATGTATATAGACGTCAACTGTCACTTTTTGTAGCACATTATTTAATTACACAAATATATTAATTAACTAGATCACGCAATCTAAATTAAAAATAGGAATTATTTTTGTTAGTAAGGATTAACTAGATAAGTTTATTCACAAGCAACATCTGGCCTACTGTTATTATTTGATAATGTAGTGTTACACAAATATTTTTAAAAAAATAAACTTCGATTTTGATCTCTGACAGCCAATTATTATAAGACACGTGCTTTTTAAGAATACGTAGTTTTAGGATGAGTATTAGTATGCACGAAAATTATATTGTGTCACTTGTAGTCCTTTCAAACTTGGTTTATATTGTCGTTCACATAGAGATTATAAATGACTAATGTTGCTATAGAGATACTAATCATGCAGTTAACACTTACATAAACCAAACATGGATTGCTCAAAATGCCTTGTTTAAAACAATCAAAACAAAGACAAACATTTATTAAAGGTTATTTCAATCGATTACGCTCCTAATCTGTTTTAATGTATAACAAATGCACGCACTGTCATCTATAATTATATGTCAGTGCGGACGACACTGACAATTGCGTGCTAGCTATGTAACATTTGTTTTACAATTAGATAATTGTTACAGTATTGATTTACAATTGAAAAATAAGTTTACAATTAAACAGATGCTGTTGCAAACTGCTTTCTTTATATTTATTGTCCATAGGCCATTCTGGCCATCACTGTTGCAAACTGTTATTGTGACTTGTACAGCTGTCGTGGTATGAAGTGATGATCAGGAGTGGCCGACATGGTGTGTGGGGGGTATAGATAAGTCCATAGACGCGAATGGGTATAGGTCCTTGATCAATTATTCATAGTACACACACACCATCATACCACATGTAGAAGTCAGGAAAGTTGAAAACGACTTGTACGGTTCCAACTATTTATTACGATACAACACGTATACGTTGACATCAAAAATATATACTGTCATTAGGACAAGATTCAAGCACATCAACATCATGTAGATAATATTAGTTCACTGCATCCAATACAACAGAGACTCTGGCAAAATAGCCACATAAGTGCCGGGCTTCAAAATATATATAATGTTCTCTGTATTTCCTCTGACAAAACAAGTCATGTAAATCTTTGGCAATATAGCCGCATAAGTGCCGAGCTTCACATATATATAATATTCTCTGTATTTCCTGTGACAAACATGTCATGTAGATCTTTGGCAATATAGCCGCATAAGTGCCGTGCTTCAAATATATAATATTCTCTGTATTTCCTCTGACAAAACAAGTCATGTAGATCTTTGGCAAAATAGCCGCAAAGGTGCCGGGCTTCAAAATATCTAATGTTCTCTGTATTTCCTTTGACAAAACAAGTCATGTGAATCTTCGGCAATATAGCCGCATAAGTGCCGGGCTTCAAATATATAATATTCTCTGTATTTCCTCTGACAAAACAAGTCATGTAGATCTTTGGCAATATAGCCGCATAAGTGCCGGGCTTCAAAATATCTAATGTTCTCTGTATTTCCTCTGACAAAACAAGTCATGTAAATCTTTACGACAAAATAGTGTAAAAAGTACTTTTACCTTTACTGCCATCCAGGAATAAGTCACTTAAACATACGCCATATCATTGGCTCTCAGAAATATATCAGAAACATATCAGTGGAAAATCACAGACATTTCTATCACACACAAACTCTGTTCCCCGATCACACAGTCAGAGAAAAATGGGCTGAACACCTTCTCAGCACAAAACGCCCAGGCCGACTGTCACGCGATACAGTCTCCCGGTCCCGCCAAACCATCACGCATGCGCGAATCATCGCGTGGAGTGAGTTTAGCTCACACGAGAACAATCTGCAACGTTCTCGTAAACTGTTCTAGAAAAATCTACGAACAGAAAATCTTAAATGACCAAATGGCAAGTGAAGGGAGATAACAACTAAATCAGACCTGTACCAAAAAGTATTAGAATCTATAAACTCCCTTAGACCATAGTATAAAAAAGTTTACATCCCTCGCTTAAAACAAACTGACTTTAACAGATGCATGCGCTGAATATTATAACTGTGCATACCCTGATCAGGAAGTGTCACTGACGTCAGACAAAAGATGAGTCATAACACCTGTTGTGACAGCACTGTTATTAGTCTATAAAATGATATATCGTGTTTAATTAAAAATTATTGCGTACTCTGCTAACTACTATATTGTACGTCCGTCCATAGTGTTTCTTTATCATCCTATATATAAAATTCCAGCTTTTTCTGTCAGTATGTAACGCTATTGTGTCCCTTATATGTACTCCCCCGAAAATAATAACACTCGACAAAGAAAAGTGCGCAAATGACGGTGTGCACAAAAATCCCATATATAAAATCCCAGCTTTTTCTATGAGTACATAACGCTAAGGGAAGCAACTTTGGTTGAGAGTTAGACATTAATTGTATAGTCTCATTTATTTGTACTCTCCAGAAAATAGTAACACTTATCAAAGAAGAATGCATTAATGAAGGTGTGCGCAAAGATAGTTATATAATGTGTGACCACGTATACACACATTTGGATCTTCGCTGCTGCTACGTACGAGTACGTAGTTGTTTTTGTTTTTTTACCAGCATTAGATTGGGTTGTGATATCACTGACGTCATACAATAGAAATGGAATGCAATAGAATCTGACTAAACAGGTTAATGATCTAGATGTTGCCAATAATTTGGCTCTTTTGTCCCATAACCGTCATCTGATGAACATATTCTATGAGATGTTACATCTAGCACAAGATAATGAGAAAGAATTGCAGGAAATGGTAACAATGTATAACGTGACATCAAACTCATATCTTGGCAGCTGTTTAGGCTTGACAACGATTTCAAAAATAAGATTACAGAAAAGCAAGAGGAGCTTTCATTGCATTGGGAAACAAACGGAGGTCAAGAGAAGTTCAACACTAAAATAAGAATCTTCAGCTCAAATGTCATGTCAGTACTATTATACGTCTCTGAAACATGGAGAACAACAAAAACAACATTAGTCTGAAACACGGAAAGTGAAGGACGAGACGCTTTCAATAAGTGGTTGCTTGACGTCGGTGCCGGCGCTCTTCCACAAATCATAGGTTTGTGGCAAAATGTCATTGAGATTCCATATGATATGATCATTCGCAATAAAAACATTATTGACAACATCTATAGTGAAAATTTATCAGCACTTTCAACGGAAGAACTATTACAACGAGTCATATTGTGCACCAAGAATAAGGAGGCTTTAGATCAAAACAGAGATATTATAACAAAACTTCCGGGTGAGCTAAAAATGTATTACAGTTCTGATGAAATATCATCTGAGGATCCCAGTGATTTATGAACTATCCGATGGTGTTTCTTCATTCGCAAACCCCATCAGGTATGCCTTATCATATATTGGCTTTAAAAAAAATGGTTCCATCGTTGTGCTTCTAGGCAATTTAAATTCGAAAAAAAGATTGTGCAATGAAACGCGTTTGATCATTCGAAAATGTCATTGCAATTTCCTATCTGCGGACTTTTTGTCAGAATCAAATAAAGGAGATATTATCAACATCTCGCGAATCGACCCGGCCCCTAGCGATGCGAATTTGGCATTCATCCTGAAGCGTCGCCAATTTCCAATCATTCCATCATTTGCGATAACCATCAATAACTCTCAGGGGCAAACATTTGAACATATTGGAATCTTTTTTAACGAGCCAGTCCTCTCGTGGACAACATAACGTCGCACTGTCTCGACCGAGAAATCCCAACAATGTAAAAGTACAAATTAGAACAACAGAAAATCAAGGTGCACCTTTGATGGACTATCGAATGTTCACAAATAACATACTTTTTTTAAAAGTATCTGAATAATTTAAATTGCAGTTAGGTATTGATACTTTTGAATTTAATTCCCGTCTTATGACGGGATTTCAAACTAGTTTCTTTATAAGGATAGTTTTATTCTGACACTTTTTATATAGAAAATATAGCTAACAAATAAAGATATTCTTTGTATTTTTATAATAGCATAATAGTATATATTCATGATAACTAATTGTTGAAAGCACAACAACGGGTGAAACAATCCTGGAAAAGTTAGCTTTTGCATGATTGTTGTGTACCATGCTGAGCCTCACCAAAATACACAAATTATAATTCATTAACGATGACGAAGAAGTGTATCGAAGGATCACGTGGACTGGAAAAAAGGGAGTCTGCTTGTGAGAAAGATGATATATTACATGTGTGGGATGGCCACTTATTAACATGTACAATTTTAAGTGTATAACTGCCGACATGTTTTTACATGTGTATTTCAAGAGAATATTTCAGGGCGTGAAGCACTACAGTTAGAATTTAGTTAGAGATATTAATCAGCAGACGGAGATATAAATGTGCTTTGGAGCACGGGACTGTATTTATGAAAAGTTATGAAATTGATTAGCGTTCGTATGTGTAACCGGTTTGCCTACTCCTACTACTTAAGCGCGAAAACACTACTATTAAGTAGAAAATTGTATTAGAGACTAGCTAGTTACATTAACACTAGTCATAAAGGAATAACGTCATCAAATCTGACCGGAAGAAGAGGAGAAGTTTGGTACGGTCTTATGCTGCGTTGTGGTAGAAATTTTAGGTAGAAGGTTTAATGTTGACATGTATACTTTCGTCGATGTTAATGCCTAGAACTGGCAGATGAAAACAGTGCTTTAAAAAGTTTTTCGGAGACCGAGAATACATGTGTTATGTGATTTTTACAGACAGAAAGGTCGAAAGCATGCAACCTTCTCACACCTCAACACCAAGTGACTAAAAACGAACATGCTCAACGGTGAACTGATTTAGAATTCAGCGGGTAATTTGTAGGCTCGTATTGTCTCTGAACCTGTACACATTAATAAATACGGATTGTCATCAGTATTGCCGGCATTATCAAACAGAACAGTGTTCCAGCATTATATATGAAAACAGTGTTACCAGCATTATATATGAAAACAGTGTTACCAGCATTATATTGAAAACAGTATTGCCAGCAACAAAACAGTGTTGCCAGCATTATATATTAAAACAGTGTTGCCAGCATTATATAATAAAACAAATGGTGTCGCCAAAGTTCTGAATCATCGTTCCTCCATGCAGACTACGTGTACAGGTGGATCTATGATAATTATCATTTTGTAGACTGTGACCTTTGTGAAGTAATCATCTCAGGGTTAACAGTATGGAACGCCTTTTACATCCAGCATAAATGTGTTTCCGTATACACAAATTAATTGATAACAAATTATATACAGCTTGGAAACAGTTAATGTCGTCGTACATCTACTAAGTTGTCTATGGATGTACGCAAGACATTAATTTACGAAGGTCTTCATCATACACGAGGTTCAAGGAACCTGAGTTGTAAATAAAACATCTAGAAAAGATAATCTCTTGCGAGAGCGAGTACAGAACTAGATGACTAGACCACTAGTACTGTTACATATGGGGAAGTCCATGACTAAATATGTATATGAATAAAATGGATTAAATAGAAAGATAAATTACGAATATTTGTTGGATATAAATGAATATATCACAATATACGATGAGAATAATTTGATGTACATATCAGCACTATATGTGCAGTTCGGCAGAAGTTACGAATTGATAAAAGGAATTACCAATAGATGTAATCTATTGACATGTATGGCGCAAATTGATTATGTGAGACTGCTCTGTCTAAACTAAAGAAAGTCGTTCGAAATCAGAAATCTGCAATAACTATTTAAGTAAAACTTTGACAGTTCCATTTTATTATTAGAGTTTATTGAGCATTGACATTTAATACGAACACAAGTAATCAAACGAGCACGAATATAATCAAATGAACGAATTTGGCCAGTTATACATGATACATTCGTCCAAACAGAAAGGCGAATATTGAATGCTATGTACAGAACTTATAATTAACAAGAAAAAAAAGTAATAAAAATCAGAACGTTTGAATGAACTCCAGACATTGCTGGGGAACGCATCTCTTCTTCACGTAACAGTCATGTTAAATAAAAGTACAGGAAGCCCTACCTTAATCGTCCAAATCGGGCCCCACGTCTTCTAATACGGGCCTTGATTTAGAGGAATTTTTTTTTAAAGTGTAGCGAAATTTTTGAAACAATCGCTAAATTCAGTAAGATTTTACTCCTATGAAAATAAATAAAACCGCCCGTGTGTGTTTGCCAATCTTCGTCATCTACGCCAGTAGAGCGCTGAATTTTATACAGTAGAAATGCTTAGACAATGATCTCGCCGTCAAATATTATACGCTTTCCTAGTTTTGTCCTTGAGACTTACAATTAACATGTGCCAGAACTGCGACACCAAACTGCCGTTCTGAATTAACGTAAGATTTTAACTTTAACGCCACTAATAGTAGCAATTCGGACATTTTCCAGAAGTGCAGAACGAAACTGCAGGAAGAATTAACGCCAATATTAACGCCGCCTTGCACAACCCCTCTTCGCTCGACACGCAGTTCTATGCCTATATCCACGCTGCTGGACACGCCAGAATATATAATCACACACACCAGTGTATTTCGGGCTAAAAAGTAACTATAATGGAACATACGGAAAACGCGTTGTCGAAATGTGTGACGTACTACAAAAGCGCTGTTTCGTTCTGAATGAGATCAACAGTTAAAGAAAAAAAGTACGATTTAACGTGGAAATTTTTTGAAAATATAGTACGAGAGGGGGAGGGGGGGAGGGGGGAGGAGAAGGAGCATAGTTGGTAGTGTCTCAATTTTGTTGTTTACAAGCGGGGCATAGAAAATTAGATAGAAGAAAAACTTAGATAATTTTCTTATATGCTAAAATAAAAGACAGTGACGAATACAATTACATTAATTTGGTAATAGAAGAGTAAAGTGTTAATGTATCTTACCGTAGATAGAAAAACATGTTATTTGAAGAATTGAAGAAGAAAAACGATAATAGAAATATAATCAATAAACGTATAAAAATATAAGTACTGTGTGACAGCCAAAAACGGGATCAATAATTATTTATCAGAATTTGAAACACTCAATAAATAAAGGAGATATTGACAGAAGACAGATGGACTAACAGACCACATCTTTCTCAGCTTGACAGATATTGGGAAAGGGTAGGGTAGTCCAAGATGTGAAATTCGAGTTCAGTTTTGAAAAAAAGCACGCTAGGAGCCTAACAGTCCCTGATTAGCTGGAGTCTAATATACTAACGGAGGAATAAAGCTAGTTTGAAGGTAGTGGTAGTCGCCACTTGAAAAAAAATTGTATTACACTAAAGTTGTGTGAAGACAAGATATTAGTACGATCTTGTTTTGCTGATCTGCACCAGCAAGCGATCTGGATTTGACCATATTTATCGCAAATCAAACTTATAAGTGTTAATATTTCTCTGATGCGGTAAGAAAGAAAACGTTTATATCATTATTATTATTATTATTATTATTATGTATGTATTATTGAATATGTATGAAAATTATGTGGGTAGAAGTTTATCTAGAGGGAAGTAAACATCAAACTTTGTGTTGTTTCACACAGTTGTTAGGAAATATATTAACAGGTTGTAGAAAAGCCAGACAGGCTTTCTGACACTTTGGGAGAAAGTAAAATTAAAAATCAATGGGGAAATTGTTGTACAGTATTATGACATAAGACCAGGAAAACCACTGGCCGTCGTCATCAGCAAGTCACCGTGATTGTACGGAGCCGCGCTAGCGTAGTGGTTATAACACCGCTCTGGCGACCGGGTGATACAGGATCAAACCCGGGCGACGGCATTTGAGGATTTTTCGTCGACCGGGATTTGGACTGGATTAACTCGAGACCTGGCGAGGACATTTTGAAGGAGTGTCGTCGACCAGGGACTGGCGGCTCCTGAGCCGACCCAGCTGCAATGGGTACCTCCGAAATCGGCGAGTATTTGCCTGAATGGCGAGGGACACCTGTCTCTGTACAAGAAATAAAGGGATACTCACGTAAAATCAATGTCAGGTTAGACATAAAAAATAATAACCTGAGATTTCGCCTCGAGTATTAGCGGGCGAACGCAAAAAAAAAAAAAAAAAAAAAAAAAAAAAAAAAACCGTGATTGTACATGGCTTGATATTACTAACTTAAAATGTTTCCTTTGTCAAGGAAAGGGTAAACTATAGTTTGAAGTATATTTGACCATGAATGGGGCAACAAACCAATTAAGAACGTTAACTAATTGTTTAGTTACCATGCTGAGTCTGAATATGATTGAAATTGTTTATTAGTTAGGGAAAGAGAGAGTATATCAGAGGTTGAGTAGGACGCATTTATTTCGTTCCAGGGTTTCATCTATGACTCAAAGTGAGCCCAGGTCAACCTAGACCTGTATATACTTCTGCATCTAAAGAAGTGAAGTAGTATCGACTTTGTGCCTCCTTGATATATTTCAAGAGCAGAATCCTGACTTGGCAGTGGAAGCTGGTGATGTGAACATGATTCATCATGTATACCAGAAAATACTAAGATAAGAAACCGTCTCCGGGTACTTGATATATCAAACTCAACTACTCTCATTTCCCAAAACTGTATTAGATCTTTCAGATTATGATGAATACAGACGTTCTATCAATCATTACCCATTCATAGGAGCAAGAGTAAATTAACATTGTTCCAGATTGACATATTTAATTAAAGTTGTGAATAATAATATATTCAGTTATAAATTGAATCACTTTGATGTAAATACTTTGAATTATCATTTTGAGTTTCAATATTCCAGTATACACAAAATTGTGATACTGGAACAATAAATTGACAAAACAAGATTTCACATTTAAAACCTAACTCTGGGTGTTGTTAATAACTTTTCATAGAGTTCTTATGTTTATTTGTTGTCACTTTATTACAGCACATTTCACATTACCCTAGACACTAGCTAGATAACATACATACACCATTATTATACTTAGGTTAAAATACGTCGCAGGTTAAGGTCGTAGGGTGGTAGCAGAAAGGTGCCCTGAGAACACAAACCCTATTATCTATTAGACTCAGGGGCTTTCACAGCTTGACCTCACATCTGCATAAATTCACATTTTACCAATTAACATCAAAATCCACCACATTAAGCTGAAAATGTCTCTCAGTAATTTTGGTTTATTCAGCACATTTCAATGATAATTTCTGCGTGCAATGTCTCGGAAATTAAACTTTACTTGCAGACACCTCATTTGATTCCACAGTGAATGAGATTTACTCCATAGATCATGTCACAAGATGTATTTTGGTGCATCCTTTTTCCGATCTCTCTTTCACTACTGCAGTTTCAGTTATATTTTTGTACTGATTTCCTTACCACTTTTCCGTGTCGCATCCTTTTCATTCTCTGTCTACTGGAGCAGATTTTGTATCTACATTATTTCTGTACTTTCAGTAAATTGTGTCTTGGCTGTTTATCTGAAACTCGTGGTGGATGATAATAATAAACATTTGCAGGAGCGGCTGAGAGAAAATTATCAACAACCAACGTGGCTAATCGAAGGCTCAACCGATATCAGTACACAGATTAACACGTACATCGCCCCCAGCGTAATCTGCTTAATCACTGATAAGGAAGGTGTGCTTCTCCGCCAAGGTTGTAAAGAGACGGATTTTGTGTGTGCTCAAGCAACAGATAAGACATTACTTTAGCAAAAGTAATAAGTTGTTACATCTAACACACATTGTCGTTTGAGGTTACAGGATATGTCTGTAAGTTTGCCTGCCAGCAATCGGATGTTTACAACCCATTTTCAGAAAAGTACTGTTTGAAATTGTACACTAGAAGAGTTATACACAATATTCAAATCAAATTGGCTGATTGTTTGAGCCCCATACCAAACAGAGTGGGGTAAGACAGTGAATATAACTTGACACATTTCAGTGTTTTTTTTTCACTGTGAGATTCACGCTTGCCAAAGACACCAGACCTTGCCAGAGTTAGAATTCAGAATTCCTTTTATCAGGCATGACCTTTTCTTGGAGAATCTTGTCGGACTTACAAAAGCAGCCAAGGAAATCTCTATAATTTTAATAAGGAAACCGGACTGAGTACACTGAAAACACACGAAGTCATAAAGGGAATTATCTTATTAAAGAAACGACACCCCAGGCGCGTGTAAGAGGCCGATTCAAGTATCTTTTATTCATCTGAGCAAAACGTCTGTGAGTCCGGATTGGCGTAATTTATGATTTTACATTATATATTTTATTACTAACATGTGAAGTAACATAAATATGTATATTACCATGTGAATGTTAATAGGGGAAAATCGCCAGGGGATGTCCCAGTCATTTGAGGATGGAACCTCAGCATATAGAATGATGATTCATTAACCACCACTGCAAGGGCTAGTAACTGCTTTATTGCTAGTTTCTTAAAGAGAACGAAACGCATAAAACGTCCCAGGTTCCATACGGAACAGGGAAGGAAAGATGAAAGAAATTATGTACATTCTAAGTATAATACTTACAGTTCCAAACCAGTGTAAATGTCTATGTGAAAGTATCCATTTTAAAATTAATGAAAGTTTCAAACTTGTCAATCAGTGTAAATATAAATGAAAACATATTTAATTTATTTTGCAAACACTTTTCTGTAGCGTGTTACGTAATTGTCTTGTTAAATGTATGAAGACAAGAAAGTGGAACAAATGTATACAAGCCCATAAAAATGAATGCAGGGGTATTTTCTAGTGTGTATCTAGGGCAGCCAATCAGAAACGGGGTTTCCCACGGACAGCGAGGAAAAAAGACTTCGACAATTGTATATGGAAGAATAAAATCGTCCGAAACATAGTTAGAATTAGAGACAAGGATGAGAATGGGTTCCTCTACACGGGGGTATCTTCATGTATGCCTAGGTGCAATGAAATTTGGAGGGAGTGACTAGTTGTGAAGAATTTTTCAAGAATAAGTGTCCGTGCATTGATAAATCCTGTGTTTTTCCTAAACATAATTCAAGATAAAATCTTTAACACGACCGAAATAAGAAAACAACAAATGAATATAAAGGTCAATTTACTGAGGATGGAAGTCTATAACTCTAATGGCTTGAACTGGGAAAGGTGCGATGCACGAGACCAATGTTTGAAAACCATCTAACACAAAACCCCCTCAGAGTGGAAATAATTTGGGAAACTTAGCTAGAGTTACGAGCCTTGTTTCTGATACGCCCAGAAGCTCCACAAAAAAGACCTGTCGAAAATGATGTCAAACTCATTTCTACAGCGAAGAAGACAGAAGGACAACGGCTGGAGAGACAGAGAGACGTGTAAATGCCAATATCTTGCTACTAGCAACAACCCGCCAAAATTGGCAGTTTTTAATTATAGTGTGTTGTTTCTGTTACACGTATTACATTGCTGATTCTGCTATAGTCTCGTATGCTCGCTGTAAATGATGCAATCGTCTCTTCCTTTTAGCCATCTTATCATTTTGATCCATAATAATAAACCATCATTTGTATTCTGCAATACTTTGTAATTAAAATGTTGTATTGAAGAAACAATCAGAAACTTACATTTTAAGATTATTTTTAAGAAAAATGATGAGTTAAATCCGTTTGCCGAATGACACTGGACAGAAGAGTATCTTTATTGTCTGTTGATTTAATGCACCGTCACGCTTTGCTATTTTCGCGAGAGTACATATAACAGGAAACAATACAATCGTTGTCTAACTTTTAACCACATTTGCACTGCCTTAGCTGTGCTCGAAAGTTAATGCACTCTCTCAAAAATAGAAAAAGTGCGCAAATGACGGTGTGCAAAGTGTGACAGACCGACCGAACGAAGTACCTTACGAGGGGAATTATGGTATTGGATTTCAAGCCAGGCAGTTCTGTTACTAAACAAAAGCCAGTCTTTACTGATCTTAATTAGATTCTGCGAGGGTATGTAAAGTTACATGAAAATTAATACAGTAATTAGAACTTTTATTTCAGGATTGTTTAATCTAAATGTTATGAAAGTATCATGCATACTAATTGGTAACTTGGTATGATTGTTGAAGGTTGGAACCTGATATATAACCACCGTTACTGAGTCCTTATAAGGGCTAGCACGGTCCTTTTCAGGACTACCAACAGTCCTTATCAGGGCTTATCCACTCTGTCCTCAAATTATAGCACTTAGGGCTGACTTGTCAGGCAGGGGGATACTATAACCTCATACCATATTTGTGTGTACATATTATTTTGTATTATTTGATTTTATAAAATGTTCCACAGTAGACACCTGTCTTGTCACTGATCCATAATCATGCATTTCACGCATACATCTAAAAACAAATGCATCTCACTTACACTAAGGATGTGGTAATTATTATCCAAAATAGCCACATATCATACAATTATCTGCAGGTTCATACTTGTCAACCCACAGTTAGAGGTCCATGATCAAGAATTGTTCGAGGATCAATGCTAATCACCCCAGCAGTGTCTGGATTGGTAGAAGCAAGACCTACTGAAGCTGTACATCTCATATGAACACTGATTATCAAAGAAGTTGAGTGATATGTGTGACAATCGTGCACCCAAGAAGTGATAACTGTTAAGCAGAGTTTTATGACAACAATTTGCATGATAAACTAGGGAAAGCTATAAGGTCAATAAGACAGTGAAGAAGTCTGTTACCCAACAAGTTGGAAGATTCTGAAAAGGACATTTTAGTTTTACCTAGTGATACTATAATTGATTTCACCAAATTGGTTTTTTATGTAAATATAACTTTTCTTATCAACATTCACACACAATCACCACAATTAGATGTAAATAAAGAGGATATATAAATTGTATTCACCAGCTTTATTCATTCAATATGGTTGATAATGAGTTTTGTTAAATTATTAATATCACAGGTGGTCACATAGCGGAGGTGGCGCAGTAAGTTCTGACTGTTCTTTGAATATTTTTAGTTCCAGCTACTTTCACAGCCGTGACTATCGAGTGATACCAGTGTACTTCTCTGTTACTGGGACCTCACACATTCTGGAGAGAATATTTATTCTGTTCTAAAACTATCATCAGCACACTTATAAAACCATCCGCTTCATTTTCAAACAGGAGAAATGTAAACATATTCTATCTGTACTATTAACCCTTTTATTTAAATGTAATGTAAATGTAAAGATATTCAATTTAAATGTAAAAAAAAAGTTTTATCCCGAGGGAATAAATTTAATTCTCATCGAGGGTAAATTCTGAGATAAATGGGTTGGTAGTGTGTTAGGGTGGGCGAGAAATGATGATGCTGTTGTATGTTATAACTTTCTTGCACACTTGCACCGATCCAAGCAACAATAGAACTCTTGATTCTAAGACAGGGGCTGTATTTATTCATACAACCTAATGAACAAACATTAAACAAGTAAGCAAACAAACCAAACACCCAGCCAGTGCCCAATTGCTAACCTGAAACACAAAGCACTGACTAGTTAAAATAAAAATAGTTAAATAATGAGAAAAACAATGATCTCACCTGGCAAACTGTCCTTCTTCAACGCCACCTTAAACATCCCACTATTACACACACATCTACTCTCATACACGTCTTCCAATGAGACTAGTGCGATGTTGTGCTCCATAATGTGGTTCCATCCTTTATAAGGAGCGAGAAGAGAAATATATATCTCCAAGTGAACCCACGTGCTCTCATAAACCATTCTACACAGAGGATATATAAATTGTATTCAACAGCTTTATTCATTCAATATAGACGAAGTTGAATTTGTTAAATATATATCACAGGTTGGTAATGTGATAGGGTGGGGGAGAAATGATGATGCTGTTGTGATATGTGATCACTTTCTTGCACACTCGCACCAACCCGAACAACAAAAAAACTCTTGATTCTAAGGCAGGGGCTGTATTTATTCATACATCCCTGTCAGTGACCCAAACCCACAAAGCAAACTAATGAACAAACATTAAACATGTAAGAAAACAAACCAAACAATTATCCAGCCAGTGCTCAATTGCTAACCTGAAACACAAACAAAGCACTGACTTGTTAAAATAATAATAGTTAAATAATGAGAAAAAAAATATGCTCTCACCTGGCAAACTGTCCTTCTTCAACGCCACCTGAAACATCCCACTATTACACACACATCCACTCTCATACATATATTCCAATGAGACTAGAGTGATGTTGTGCAGGAGGCTGGCAATCTCATCATGTAACACAGATTGCTACCGAAACCACTGCTGCTTCATTAAGGAGGCCAGCCACATTCGTGGTCCCATGCTCCATAATGCAGCCAGCCACATTGGTGGCGGGGTGCTTCATAAGGAGCGAGGAGAGAAATATATATCTCCATGTGAACCCACGTGCTCTCATAAACCGTTCTACACATAATTAAATAAAACTAAAATGAGCATAAAACAGTATTAAACGCTATGTACAACGAATACTCTCATTTATGAGCAAAAACTACCACCTCGCAACTGATACATCTCAGTATTCGTCAATCCACTCTGAAGCATGTCGTATATGCCGACTGATAAGATTTGTAACTCATCCTATTAACCACATTGTTATAGAAACAAACCACTGCCATAGCATATTGCAGTAAAATTCGAATCTGTCTTACACCGTGCTCAAATTCTGAGCCCCAAATTAACTATAGTATTTGAAGCAGTCTAAGAACCCAGTCTAATTCACCGCCAAAAATTTATCTAGTGTATTTGAATTTGTCTAGGAACCAAGTCAAACATTACCGCCCACCAAAAATTATCTGAGAGTACAGTACAAATTTAACAACCAATCAAATTGTTTCCTTTTCTTGTAGTGATAAGAAAATTTTGATTGACGTGACAATAGAGGCTATTTTGTGTTTTTGACCAAACGAAGATATTTTATTTCTTAGCAACCAAAGATAATTAAACTGAAAGAGATATCTTAAATTATAGCGCTGATATTGCCTAACTCATAAGCATAAAGATTCCCTCAAAATAAAATTATATTGACTTAGTAAAATTGATTTTAGTGATATTTTCATTCAGGGTAATGCCAAATCTAATTTCTTAAAAATTACACAGATTGAAATGTAAAGAAATAACTTAGGAATATCCAAATAGAGCGATAGAGAACAATTGGCCTTTTAATTATCACTTTTGATAATTAAAATCGGTCCACTAATTACTATAATATAAAATATTTAAAATTAGTCAGATCATACGAGAGTGAGTCAAGTGAAAACCGGAAATATGTTATAACAATAAGAATAATCATTCCATTATATTGTAACTTGCCAATATTTTTCTCCTGGATGTCTCGAGTGTCATGCGTGCGCCATCGCGGTGATGACGCATAAGGTGACGTTATAATGACGTTTTAAAGATGGCCGCCCCGCTAGTGCAATGCACCAAACAGCAGCAGCGTTCTGTTATTCAATTTTTGATCAGCAAAGGGGTGAAACCAACAGAAAACAACGACGCATTGATGCTTGTCAATAACTTTTGTGGCAATTCGAAACAGAAGGTGGTGGTTTCCTATCAAGAATGGTTACTGGTGACGAAACTTGGGTTCACTACCACGAACCTGAAACAAAGCGAGCGAGCAAGGAATGGCGCCATCCCTCCTCGCCGAAACCGAAGAAGTTCCGCACGCAGCCATCTGCAGGGAAGGTAATGCTGACTCTTTTGGGATGCATGAGGCATTTTTTAGAGCACTACATGCCAAGGGGCAACACTGTAACCAGTGCCACGTATACAGAGCTTCTCAGGAATCATCTTCGACGCGCAATCAAATCCAAACAACGTGGACCTTTGAGTATAGGTGTCCTTTTGCAACATGACAATGCTCGACCCCATACAGCCCATGCAACGACTGAAACCATCGAGGCCCTGCACTTTCAATGTCTCCCACATCCACAGTACTCGCCATACCTAGCCCCAAGTGATTTCCACCTGTTTGGACGACTCAAAGAGGCATTGGGAGGAACGAATTTCAGGTCCGATGAAGAGGTACAGTGTCGTTATTTCAATTCTGGAGTAAGCTGCCGTGGAACCCACCTTGCAGACACTTTGTGGTACTGTAGCACATCAGAGATGATGTGGTGTGATGAACCGTGTTTGATGTCAAGATGTGTGGCAATATCATCCACAGTCAATCGGCGGTTTCCCTGTACGAGTCGTTCAACGGGTACTATCGATTCTGGAGTCACTACTTTGTGTGCCTGACCCGGTCGTGAACAATCTGTCACAGAAATCACGCCGTTTTTGAACTTTGTACACCATTCATACACCTGCGACTTTGACAAGCATGCATCACCGTACTTGAGCTTCATTCGCCGATGAATTTCTATTGGTTTCACCCCTTCGCTGATCAAAAGTTGAATAACAGAGCGTTGCTGCTGTTTGGTGCATTCCACTAGCGGGGCGGCCATTTTAAAACGTCATTATGACATCACCTTATGCGTCATCACCGCGATGGCGCGTGCATGACACTCGGGACATCCAGGACAACAATATTGGCAAGTTACAATATAATGGCATGATTATTCTTATTGTTATACAATATTTCCGGTTTTCACTTGACTAACCCTCGTACACCCTCGTATTTCCTCTTTTCAAACAACATGCCTATGAAAAATTCACCGAATCTTTTGGCCAAATACCATCACTAACCAAGATCTGCTTACTCGTAGCAAGCAAGAGGACATGCACACCATCATAGCTGGCAGACGCTGGAGCTGGGTTGGCCATGTCCTCAGAAGAGACCCCGATGCCATCACAAGAACAGCTATGCTTTGGACCCCTCAAGGAAAACGAAAGAGAGGCCGACCAAAAACAACCTGGCGGAGGACGGTGGAGGCTGAGATGCAAGGAATGAGCCAGAGTTGGGGCACTGTACGAAGGATGGCCACCGACCGAGCAAAGTGGAATCAATTTGTTGTTACCTTACAAGACGCCACTAGGCGTGATGGCCACTGACAGCTTTGACGGTCAGCGGCTAAGGATCAAATAAGAAAGAAGAAGAAGACCCTCGTACAAGCGAGCTCAGAATCGCATAAGTCAAAATTCCTAGAAAGACTTTTTTACTTTGCCTCTGATTGGGCGGGAGTAGTTCTATAAACAGTAACAAAGTTGTACTATCTGGGCCATTCAATTAAAAAATCTGCGCCGAGCTGACAGAAGCAAAAAGACAGAACGACAAAATCTTTGCCTTTTGATCTGAGACCAGTTCTAAGATCCTTTAGAAGGCCAGTTCATCTTGAGTGTGTGTGAATATGTTTACCTGAAGGTAAGAAAGATATGTTTATTTACCTATTGTGTTAATTATTAACCTGTGTATAACCAGCCTATGTGTTCCATATTAATTCGAAAGTGAAACTGCCAGACTAATGTGTTGTGCCATATTGACCCATTTATGAATGTGTGTAGTTTTGCATACATGTTCGAAATGAAAAAAATGTGTATAGTATTTGCAAATATGGCAACAAATTACGACAGTAAGTGTTAGTAGTGGTTTAAATTAGTATTTTCTTCTGGAGTGACACACTGTTAAAAGATCATGTGATAAACGTACAGGAAAGGTTAGACTGAAGTAATCAATAGGTCACATGCTGTTTTGTACTTAAAATGATTATTGTACGGAAGCCAAGCATGGACTAAGGACACTAACATTGAATCAATACAGAGAAAGAATGAACACGTGGAACTGACTGTAGGAACAGAAATTCTAGGTCTTGTGCAACTTGTTAGCACAGTAACTAAAAAAGGGAAAGACTTAATGTTGTTTGTGTGTGAGTGAATTGAGGCAGACTTCTACATGGAATGTGGTTGTCCTTCTATTCCAGGTTATATCACGAAGTTACCACGTGGCTGCATTCACTTGAGAGGAAGTTTGTGGGAGTTGAGAGTTCCTTATATATCTGGAGCCAGACCCCATCTTCTCAGTCAAGAGCTATAAGTTTTGTGACCCTGATTTGTATTTATGAATAGCAGCAGCAACATTCTAAGATAAGTCCTTTATAAAGGCCAGTGTCAGTTTATTCCAATCATTCACCCAAGAGTAATCAAACTAGGATTACAACCCTTTTTAGGATGAATAGATAAGACCATCAAAATAATAAAAATAACTTACAGCATAGTAATAGCAGAAGTTATCACTCATATGAACAGAAACTCTGTGTGTAGTTATTCCAATGAACACTCTACAAAAATGGAACAGTTTTTCCAATATATTTATTTTGATGTGTAAATATCATTTTATTGCTTTTGAGTATTCCTGACCTGTAAAGATTGAGGTTCAGGACAATTAAATTGTACATAAAATTTCATACAGTCTTGCTTAATAATGTTATTAAAGTTAAAGTCTGTTGTGAAATTAATAACTGTTATAAGGTAAATTACCCCTAGATAATTAGCCAAATAAAACAAAACAGTTAACAATTAATCTTGGTGGGATCACAAGAGGTAGCAGTTAGGGACTCAGAGTACAGTACATCATCATCATCTTCTCTGGGAACTTACATAGCTTGACCCTACCTTGATGTCTATACACCCTTGCCCTTTTCAGAGAAGGGGATATTACTTATAAGACCAGTCTCTTATCTGGCCCTATTCTGGTATCATCTGATACACCTATTGGTCCAGGATATCCCATATTTTAGTAACATCAAAACCTCTTATGACATATTGGGGTCCTATCCGGGATTTTTCCATCAGAAAATGGGGCACTTACTGTAGAGAATAATAGATCAAATAAAAATAAAATACAATAAATCAACTTGTGGTGAATTGGATGAGCTGTCATTGGCTATAGTTAAGTAAGTTAGTTAGTATTTGCTTATTGATAATATAAGTGTAAATAATTTGTGTACGAGTGAAAGAGAATGGCAGACTTGGCAAAATTTAGATCTGCTACAGTACATGCGGCAAAGGACTTTGACCTGAGTGGGGACGCGTTGATTCAGTACGTTACTTCTGAATGTGATAAATTTATAGAACGGGATAGGGAAGATAGGAGGTTAGAAGCAGAGAGGAAATTGGAGGCTGAATAAGAGGCTAGGCTGATGGAGGCTGAGGCTAAGAGATTGCAGATGGAGGCTGAAAAAGAGGCAAAGAAATTGTAGATGGAGGCTGAAAAGGAGGCAAAGAAATTGCAGATGGAGGCTGAACAGGAGGCTAGGCAGATGGAGGCGGAAAAGGAGGAAAAACGTTTGCAAAGAGAACATGAGTTAAGACTAAAAGAAATGGAACTTCAAGGACATGTTACAGATAATGGAAGCAGCCCAACTACGTCTGACACTAGTGTAAGTCAGGGTGCCTAAAACTCAGCCATGAATTTACACTTAAATTTCTTTGTGGAGAAAGAAGATGATATTGAATCATTTCTAAATAGATATGAGAGATTAGCTACTAACTATGGTCTAGAGAAAGAAAAGTGGAGTCTAAAATTATCACAAAAGTTGAGGGGAACTTCTTATGAAGTTTTCTCCAAATTAAGTAAGGAAGATCAAGAAGATTATGACCTCTTAAAACAAGCATTGTTAGTCAGATATGAGAAGAACGCTGAATTTTATAGAAAGAAATTTAGAACTACGAAGCTGCTGTCTGGAGAAACGTACCACCAATTCTCTGCAAAACTAGAAACCTTCTTGGAGAAATGGACTGCTCTGGGGAAAACCTAAGATCTGAAAGACATGATTATGATGGAGCAGTTAAGAGAGTCCATGGCTCCAGACTTGAGAAAATTTCTCATGGAACAAGGTGCAGAGAGGTTAGGGGAGATTCTCAATGTTGCTGAGAGATATCAGGCAGCACAGAAAGAAGTACCTGGTATTACGAAGAAACAAACAGAAAGTAATAAAACCCCACCAGACCAGGATGATTATAATAATAGGGATCAACCACATAGAGTTAAACAAAGTTATGACAGGCCAAGATTTGAACAAAGAGACAGAAACCCCCAGGTATAGGACAAAAGGTCCTACTGCCACAGTGATAAGTGGTGTAAAATTTGCCGTATGGGAAACCATAATACAATTGAATGTGGTAGGAAAGTTCCTCCATATCAGGCTGCATGCATGATAACAGTGGACAAGGAAAGGAAGAAACTGACAGACAGTCAGATAGATCTCCATCCTTCCCCCATCTGTGAAGAAGTAGTATGTAACGGTACGAAAGTCAAGTGCCTTTACGATTCAGGATTGGAATATGACTCAGTTGTGAGTGCAACCCTGGTGCACCCTGAGCAGTATACCACAGGCAAAGTGGAGATACAAGGGGCATTAAAGGGAACAGCCACCATGACACTTCCCGTAGCCAAGATAAATGTCAAAACTAAGCATGTGGAAGGAGTGATAAGTGCAGCAGTGTGTAATGAAGCTAATTACCCGCTGGTGTTTGGAAAGAGATATGTCTTCTTGGGTGAACCTAGAAAACCTGTGATCATGACAACGCTCCAGACCAGGTCAAGCCCTATGAAGGAGGAGGGACCACCACTTAATATTCATCAGAGAGAGATGAGAAAGGCCCAGGCAAAAGAGAAAACTTTAAAACCTTGCTTTGGCAAATTGCCACAAAGCCATAAACCCCCCCCCCCTCCCCCAAAGAAAGGACAATTTTATTTGAAGGATGGACTACTTTACAGGAAAGCTGGAGCAGGAACAAAAGGATATGGACAGTTAGTACTGCCATGGAGTTATAGGGAACAAGTTATGGCACAAGCACATGTTGTACCAGACGGTGGACATCAGAAGATTGGCACCACCTGTCAAAGGACATCTGTAAGATATTATTGGCCAAAAGTAGCTGAGGACATTGCTCAGTATATACATTCTTGTGAAAAATATAGCAAGGTGACATCCCCAAGTTGGGTAAATAATATAGACGTAGAGAATTATTGTGGCAAACATAGGCCTGAAAATAAAATTAGAAATAATAAGGTAGATAAAGTGAATAAGAATGCACCTTCTCACACCCAGCCTTCCAGGAAGCCAGTGACTATGGCAACTCTTCGGATGGTACCGAGAGTAAATAAACATGCAGACCAGTCCCGCCTGACACAATGTAGTTCGGAATTCTTGGAACTGGCTAAAAATAGAAATGAGGTTACTGGGCCAGCCTTGAATACGAAACTGAGGGATTTCCCTAGAAAAGTTGAGAGCGGGCGTTTGGTCAATTGGCCCAGTGATCAGCTTGCTTCAAACTACGGCTATTAAGTAGCATTATGATGGGCACCGGCGACAGTTGGCCGACCCTATACAGTCCATTGGAAGATTGTACGGACATTGGATTGAGATCACACATATTATAGCGAATGCTAAAGGGAGAATTGATTCTGGGTTCCGGAAACTCATTTCCCCATATTTATATCATATGATTTCGCCAGTGACGTTAGGCGGAGAAAACAGCTGGTGAAAATGGACTCTACCTGAATTGCACGAAATTAAAAGAGTCATACATGAATATTAATAAAGGGTAATACCAGATTGCATTCAAGCCTGAGATCAAACCAATTGTTGGCTGTGATCATTTCGGAGGAGCAAATTGAATTCTTATGTTGCTTCTTGGATTGAGAATACTCCAAGTGTTTTAACCAGGAAGATAAGGAAATTACTGTATCCCTTACATAACTCTGCTATCACCAATTTTATAGATCTCCTCCTCATAAATATTGCAACCTTGAGGAACATCTAAAACCTCTGGACATGTCATTGGGCAGACTCAGAGAAGAGTAATGGTGAATATTGATTGATGATCAGCATGTGACAGGCAGTAGCACCTGCAGCTGTTTATTAACACAACCTGCAATAGATACTAGAATTGCAGAGGTCTGAGGAAGATTTCATGAGTAGTGCCTACAATGAATGACCCACCTGCAGGAATCCAGGATAACACTAAGGCAGAGTAGAGTTAATTTGACACAATTTTAACGTGATTGTAATACAGACATGAAAGCTGCACTAGTGGTTCACACTTTTCTAACGGGGGAGATATGTCGTAAAAATCGAATCTGTCTTACACAACGCTCAAATTCCCCGCCCCAAATTAACTATAGTATTTGAAGCAGTCTAAGAACCCAGTCAAATTTACCGCCAAAAATGTATCTAGTGTATTTGAATTTGTCTAAGAACCCAGTCAAATTTACCGCCAAAATGTATCTAGTGTATTTGAATTCGTCTAGGAACCAAGTCAAAAGTTACCGCCCACCAAAAATTATCTAAGAGTATAGTAAAAATTTAACAACCAATCAAATTGTTTCCTTTTCTTGTAGTGGTAAGACAATTTTGGTTGACGTGACAATAGAGGCTATTTTGTGTTTTTGACCAAACGAAGATATTTTATTTCTTAGCAACTAAAGATAATTAAACTGAAAGAGATATCTCAATTATAGCGCTGATATTGCCTAACACATAGGCATAAAGATTCCCTCAAAATAAAATTATATTGACTTAGTAAAATTGATTTTAGTGATTTTTTCTTATCAGGGTAATGCCAAATTTAATTACTTAAAAATTACCCAGATTGAAATGCAAAGAAATAACTAATGAATATCCATATAGAGCAATAGAGAACTATTGGCCGTTTAATTATCACTTTTGATAATTAAAATCGGTCCACTAATAACTATAGTATAAAAATATTAAAATTAGTCAGATTATATAAGCGAGCTCAGAATCGCCTAAGTCAAAATTCCTAGAAAGACTTTTTTACTTTGTCTCTGATTGGGCGGGTGTAGTTCTATAAATAGTAACAAAGTTGTACTATCTGGGCCATTCAATTGAAAAATCTGCGCCGAGCTGACAGAAGCAAAAAGACAGAACGACCAATTCTTTGTCTTCTAATCTGAGAGCAGTTCTAAGATCCCTTAGAAGGCCAGTTCAGCTTGAGTGTGTGTGAATATATTTACCTGAAGGTAAGAAGATATTTTTATTTGCCTGAAGTCCGACTTGGGAACAAGAGAAAGAGGATACCTTGGTGGACAGAGGAAGTCAAAGAGAAAATAAGAGAGAAGAAAATGGCATGGAAACAATACTTAGGAGCTAAAAAACACAGCAGTACAAATAGAGAAATATAGAGAATATGTGATACTCAGAACAGAAGCAAAGAACAAGGTGCTAGCAGCAAAACAGAAGTCCTGGGAAGAATTTGGAGAAAAGCTAGAAAAGGATGCGCAAGAAAACCAGAAATTGTTATATAAGACCCTAAAGAACATGAGAAAGGAATAACAATGCCCTCTTAAATTTATAAAGGACAAGCAAGGCAAATTGCTTACTGCCACGAAGGAAGTAATGGAAAGATGGAAAGAATATTTCTCAGAACTCCTTGATGGTGAGCAAGGTCAAGCATCAGAAATGATAACCACTAGCACAGAAGAGAAAACCAATGGTGGTGAATATGACATAACGATGGAAGAACTGAAAGCAGCACTGGAGAAAATCAAGATTGGCAAAGCAGCAGGGCATGATGGTATAACACCAGAAATGGTTAAGTACATGGGAGCATCAGGCGATCTATTACTCCTAAGGGTCCTACAGGCAGCGTGGTGCAACAAGGCCATACCTAAGGATTGAGAGATTGCCATCATAACACCGATTTCCAAAAGGCTGACAATCAACAATGTGGAAACCACAGAGGCATATCCCTTCTCAGTGTCCCTGGTAAATTCTACTCTAGAATCCTAGAGCAGAGTCTCCGATGCCTAGCTGAGCCACAATTGGATGAAGCCCAGTGCGGATTTCGAGCAAACCGAAGTACTCAAGACCTTATCTTCACACTCAGGCAGCTGAGTGAAAAGGCCCTTGAGTACAAGAGTGAGATCCATCTTTGTTTCATAGATCTGGAAAAGGCGTTTGACAGGGTCTCCTGGAGCAAACTTTGGGACTGTTTGGCATGGAAGAACATTCCAGCACCTCTGATTCATGCTATACAGAGCTTCTACAAGTCTTGCAGAAATTATGTGAGGACAGCAAACTATAAGTCAGAAGAGTTCAGGACCACCACTGGTGTAAGAGAAGGCGATATCCTGTCGCCTTGTCTTTTCATACTCCTCATGGACGATGTCATCAAGGCATGTAAGGAGAGAACAAGAAAGTATTCAGTTGGGTACTGAAAGATGAGACAGGTCTGTATTTCAGAGCTAGCATTTGCTGATGATGTTGTCCTGATTGCTAAATCAGAGACACATCTCCAATCCAACCTGCAAGTCTGGAAGGAAGAGCTGGAGAAGAGAGGGATGGTCATAAGCAGCTCTAAAACAAAATCCATGGTGATATCACGAGAAGAAAGAAAACATCAGATCAAGTTGGGAGAACAGGTCCTGGAGCAGGTCGACCACTTTAAATATCTCGGAGCTATTATAGACCGAAAGGGAGGCATCAAAGAAGAGTTGGCCACTCGAAAAGCAGCTGCTGGGAGACTTTTTCAGGAGATAAATCGAGGATTCCTCAGCAAGAAAGAGTTTGGCAAGAAAACGAAGATGGCTGTATACCGCTCCACCTATGTCCCAGTCTTTACATATGGATGCGAGTCATGGACAATGACTACAACCAACAAAAGCCAGATCCAAACCTCAGAAATGAGGTATCTGAGGAAGGTGGTTGAAGTAACAAGAAGAGACATGGTCCGCAACCAGACGATACGTCAAGGCCTAAAATCCCACCCGCTGCAGACCCAAATAGAACAGTCCCAACTAAGATGGTTTGGCCATTTCTGCAGAATGGGAGAAGATTGGCTACCACGACAAGCATGGGAAACAAAGAGCCAGGGATCCAGACCTCCAGGACGACCCAGAGTCCGCTGGGAGGACAACATTAGACAATCTTTGAAGGACCGAGGACTAGAATGAAACCAGGCCAGGAAGAAGACAGCTGATAGAATAGTCTGGCGCTCTCTCTTCCAAACCTCTACACCTCACGGTAGAAAGGGAACGACTAAGTAAGTAATAACCAGCCTATGTGTTCCATATTAATTCGAAAGTGAAACTGCCAGACTAATGTGTTGTGCCATATTGACCCATTTATGAATGTGTGTAGTTTTGCAGACATGTTCGACATGAAAAAAAAATGTGTATAGTGTTTGCAAATATGGCAACACATTACGACAGTAAGTGTTAGTAGTGGTTTAAATTAGTATTTTCTTCTGGAGTGACACACTGTTAAAAGATCATGTGATAAACGTACAGGAAAGGTTAGACTGAAGTAATCAATAGGTCACATGCTGTTTTGTACTTAACCTGATTATTGTACGGAAGCCAAGCATGGAATAAGGAGACTAACATTGAATCAATACAGAGAAAGAATGAACACGTGGAACTGACTGTAGGAACAGAAATTCTAGGTCTTGTGCAACTTGTTAGCACAGTAACTGAAAAAGGGTAAGGCTTAATGTTGTTTGTGGGTGAGTGAATTGAGGCAGACTTCTACATGGAATGTGGTTGTCCTTCTATTCCAGGTTACATCACGAAGTTACCTCGTGGCTGCATTCACTTGAGAGGAAGTTTGTGGAAGATGAGAGTTCCTTATGTTTCTGGAGCCAGACCCTATCTTTTTAGTCAGGAGCTATAACGTTTGTGACCCTTACTTGTATTTATGAACAGCAGCAGCAACATTCTAAGATAAGTCCTTTATAAAGGCCAATGTCAGTTTATTCCAATCATTCACCCAAGAGTAATTAAACTAGGATTACAACCCTTTTTAGGATGAATAGATAAGACCATCAAAATAATAAAGAGAACTTACAGCATAGTAATAGCAGAAGTTATCACTCATATGAACAGAAACTGTGTGTGTAGTTATTCCAGTGAACACTCTACAAAAATGGAACAGTTTTTCCAATATATTTATTTTGATGTGTAAATATCATTGTAACTGCTTTTGAGTATTCCTGACATGTAAAGATTGAGGTTCAGGACAATTAAATTGTACATAAAATTTCATACAGTCTTGCTTAATAATTTTATTAAAGTTAAAGTCTGTTGTGAAATTAATAACTGTTATAAGTTAAATTACCCCTAGATAATTAGCCAAATAAAACAAAACAGTTAACAATTAATCTTGGTGGGATCACAAGAGGTAGCAGTTAGGGACTCAGAGTACATCATCATAAACGTCTCTGGGAATTTACATAGCTTGACCCCACCTTGATGTCTATACACCCTTGCTTTTTTCGGAGAAGGGGTATTACTTATAAGACCAGTCTCTTATCTGGCACTATCCTGGTATCATCTGATACACCTATTGGTCCAGGATATTCCATATTTTAGTAACATCAAAACCTCTTATGACACATATACATGCTTCGTGTAGGTTTCTGTTGGACACAGCCGCACTTGTGTCTCTATGTTCTGCAAGGAGCAAACAGAGAAACGCTTATATCTCAAAGTGCCTTACGCACAAAGGAGTGGCATTACGCTCACCAGAAATCTAAACTATAGCTAGATTTATCTTCTCAAATGGCATTTAGCACTTCAAAACTGTGTACACAACAGATGTAATTAAACTAATCTGAAAGTAACACCATAAAATTTTTCGTTAACTTACTTCGAGTTCCACTATAATAAACTTTCTTGGCATGAATCGAGAAAATTATATTAATGGTGTACTACTAAAATATCACCTCTTATAGGAAACTAATTTTCACCCAATACTAAATAATAAACAGTTCTAACTCCCTAAAAATATGCAGTAGAATTATAATCCATATTCGTGAAATACACTAACTAAATTACCTTCCCACCAAAGAATAAAATAAAACTACTCTTGGACTAACAAAGCTAACAAACGTTATAATTAGCCCACTGTGATCTCAAATAATGAATAGCTTAACATCATTAGGCGTATAGCACGGGTGAGCTACGAGTGTTAATGGAGACTGGCGCCATCTTAATGCACATTTAACACGTGGGCTGCCGGCTGCCGTCTTGCCAAACAGTTAACACGTACTATCTCAATTAAAGTATAGATCGCTTCTCTGCCCGGTATCATGCATAAAATAGGTTCCTTTTCTATATCATCACAGCCGTGATCCAGACTTAACAAGACTTATAAAATCTATCCACACGTTATTTTCCCTCATCTATAATTTTAAAACTAATTCTAATGTCCTCAAGGAAACACAGATATCTACTTTCTCAACCATTAGAACAGACTCACGCTGAATGTAATTCTAAAGCTACTGAACACTAATGCTAATCTGCTTAAAATTATAATGTCACTTGCCTCTATGCCATGTGCAAACTTCTGACTCTGGGTGTCCTCTCACATCTTGCTTCCGCTGTGAAACTCACTAAATACGCTTCTCCTGCGTCAGCGCCAGCAATAACGGCTCGCGCAGTCACGTGGGCTGGGGCGTTATTGTGGCCCTCATGCAGCCACGTGGGCTGGCGTACTCGTTGGAGCGCGCACATCGAAAATAAATCGTCGCTAAATACATAAATATGATATGAAGGGGCTGTCATAAAATTAACCGTGATACAACGTTAAAATATCTCCAAAGATAAAATGTAGGGATAAAAAGAATGCGTAAGTTACTAGCAGACATGATCGCCCACGCCACGGGTCACCACCCGCCATGGAAATTAACTTGTTAGACGTGAAGGCAAAACGTTTACCCTTGAGACGGGATGAGAACGAAGATCAAAAGGAAAAAATATGACTGAACGCGTGCTTGAAACTAGCAAGGCTAAAAAGACGCAATTGGGGGGGGGGGGGGGGGAAAAAAATTCACGTTCCCCAAGTTGACACAAAGTAAAGAAATGGACAAAAGGGACCTTAGCTATTATACGCAACAGTCATTTCTTGGACGCTTTTGCGATACTTCGTCCTTTATTTGAATTCAGCGGCAAACGCCTTACAGAAGATGCTCGAACATATTTAAAAAAACAAAAAAAAACAACTAACCTTGAAAAGTAACTTTTTCTTAATAATAATGTTAGGAATATAAAACCTAGCTGGCCTGATGGCCCATCTTGAGCAGAGAAATAATATGCTTTTATTTATACAGACGGATAGATAATAATGAAGATATTGACAAAAGACTCTGTTGTTCATATCAACGAGCGACTGCATTGAAACAAAACATGTCACTAATTTTCAAAAAATTGTGGCCTTGAAGACTCAAGTGCTAAAATCTAGTTAGAATGAAGAGAAGGGGAATTAGTGGATGGTTGTGGCTAAAAATAACTTTAAAAGGCAAAATTGTGTAGGGGACGGCAGAGTTGGTTCAAAAAACAAGTGTGTTTTTTGTGAAAACGCAAGTAGAGACAGACGGACCAACAGACAATAATACATACTTGACTGAGGTATGACTGAAATGACTTTTTGGTAGGAGGTTTGAATTTGAAAAGAAAAAGGCGGTGATTGGCCATAGATGAATATATTATCGGCGCTCAGACGCGCATTTTTGCCATTCGTCATAAGTTGTCCTAGTAGACACAGTAAATAATTCAGTGGTATATTTCCCAGAAGCTAATTGAAATATTCAGAGGGACGCCATACTAGAGCCAGCAGCTCAGCTGAGTTTTGCTAGCATTTAACTGTGTTCTATATTCATAATTCTGGTAAGACTGAAAGTATTTCTTTGTATATTTTAATATTGTTTAAGGTTTCGAGTGATTTGATACTGCTATATCATAATCTATCCCTTAAAACAAGTAAGGATTCGCTCTAGATCCCCAGCCCCAGTTCAGGGTCTAGAGACAAACAAAATACATAAACGCCAGCAAGGATTAGGAAGGGCGGATCAAGTGTTGAGATCAGTGGAACATATCACCTATCCTATTCAATGGCAGGAAGCCAATGAACATATTTCAGAATATGTAGTCCTGGGGAACTTATACTCTGGGAAACCAACTTGGTAAGATGTGCTGTATGGTCAGAGAGATCTGACCCCGTCTATGTGATGTTGTTGTGTAATGTTGAGTGTAGAAGTGGTTCAGGAGGTAGAGTTCTGACCCATGACCCAATACTTTTATTTCAGAACTGTGAGTTTTTTATTTGGCACCAAAGTGGTGTCAAATGCTCTGTTGAACATACAAGAGTGGACCAGTGCAGTCTGGTAATTTTTGTCAGAGCAGCCTTGTATTGCCCCAAGCACGGAGAGGTGGGGCCACCATACGCCTTATATTGCCCCCAAGCACGGAGAGGTGGGGCCACCAGACTCCTGATATTGCCCCCAAGCACGGAGAGGTGGGGCCACCCGATTCCAGCACCAGAACTACTCATTCAAGATACGTGAGCGTCTGGCCTGCTGGACATTCACCAACTTAACTTATTTTCTAACACACCAACTATATTCCATCAATAAATGGAAAATGTTTAGTAGCCATAGACAGGGAGTGATGAAGTCACCCCAACAGCACATCCATTAATCTTCTCCCAGATAAATTACCACTATAAACAGTAGTAATATTAACTAGTCTTGTAAACTACCTATGTACACACTTTTCATTTATTATGCCATATATTCATGCATATCATTAATAATTTCAAAACCTTTCATATGTTCTGACCAAAATAAAACCTTGGTTCAGAACAAATAAATTTAAAGAAAATTTACTATCAAAATTTTACACAGCTTGAGTTAGTTCAGTGTGTTTTAAATTATATTAATATTATTAGACTTATTAAATATCTGTGTGTGTGTGTGTATGTAATCTATCACAACACATTACATATCAGTACCCTAGAATTTTAACGTAGCCACATTCATTAGTAAAAAAGATATGCGTGAGGCCGTAAGTGGTAGCAAGAAGGGCCTTCTGTAAATTCACAGCTACATTTATCTCAGGAGCCTTCACAGCTGACCTCATGCATCACACTAGGTAAAATCACAACCATACAATACCATCAAATCCACGACATATATTGGGGGCTCGTCCGGGATAATTAGCTTAACAGTAATATTAGGATCTCCTGGTGGGAGAATTAAATTAAGGGAACAAATTGTTAAAATTAATAGTGTCCCTTAAAATTAAAAGTGAAATTAAAAGTTGGTGAATCTTCACAGCCAGTGATAATTAATTAGTTTGGCTAATTAGAATTACTTTAGATCATAGTAATTAGAATTACTTTAGTGGTTAGAGATTTATCTTGCACATTGCTAAATTGTCTAAAAAGTATGGCGGAGCTGGCAAAGTTCAGATCAGCTGCTGTGCTAACGGCAAAGGATATGGGAATGGATGGGCAGGTTTTAATTCAATATGTAACGGCTGAATGTGATAAGTATATTGAACGGGAAGAAAGAAGATTAGAAAAAGAGGCTGAAAGAAAATTAGAGTTTGAAAGGTTGGCTGAAGAGAAGAGGTTAGAGGCTGAGACTAAGAGGCTGCAGATTGAGGTAGAAGAAAAACGACAGCAAAGGGAAGCAGAAGAAAAAAGATTGACTGCCGAAAGGGAGGCAGCAGATAAAAAGGCCGAAAGGGAGGCATAAGATAAAAAGGCCGAAAGGGAGGCAGAAGATAGAAGGTTGCAAAGGGAGCACGAATTACGACTAAGGGAGCTAGAGTTACAAGGCCAGGCTCCTGAAAATGGTGCCAGCCCTTTTGCCTCGGATGCTACGCCCAGTCTGGGAGCCTCAACATCAGCTATGGGGTTTCATTTAGACCATTTTGTTGAGAAAGACGATGACATAGAGGGGTACCTAGGACGTTTTGAGTTATTAGCTACTACATATGGGTTAGAGAGAGAGAGGTGGAGTTTAAAGTTATCACAGGGACTGAGAGGTACTTCTTATGAAGTCTTCGCAAAAATGAACAGAGAAGACCAAGACAATTATGACATGTTAAAGCAGGCTTTGTTATTGAGGTACGAAAAAATGGTGAATTTTATCGTAAGAAATTTAGAAATGCCAAACTGTTGTCTGGGGAGACATACCACCAATTCTCTGCCAGACTGGAAACCTATTTGGAGAAATGGACGGCTCTGGGGAAGACCCAAGATCTTAAGGAGATGATCATGATAGAGCAATTGAGAAATTTCATGGCTCCAGACATGAGAAAATTTCTCATGGAACAAGGTGCAGAGAAGTTGGGGGAGGTTTTAAATGTCACTGAGAGGTATCAGGCAGCCCAGGCAGAGGTAAGTGGCTCTAAAAAGAAGCATATAGAAACTTTTAAAGCTCCACAGCCATTTAATAAATTTGAAAATAGAGAACAGGGTAATAAAGGTAGGACAAACTTTGAACGGCCAAGAAATGACTATCGAGACAGAAACTCACAGTTCAATGACCGAAAATTCAATGAAAAAAAACCGTTGAACCAAGGAAAAAGATGGTGTAAATGGTGCAAGAAAGATAACCATAACACCGAATTTTGTAAAAGGAAACCTTCAAACATTGCTGCAATGAAGTCGGGGACTCAAAGATTAAAGGTTAATCCTAATGGACAACAGGAACCTTATCACCCCCCAGTTTGTGAGGATGTTATTTGTAATGGGGTCACCATGAGGTGCCTTTATGATACAGGTTTGGATTATGATTCAGTTGTGAAGTCTAGCCTAGTGGACCCAAGTCAGTATACCACAGAAACAGTGGAAATACAAGGGGCGACTAAGGACATACCACTCATGACACTTCCCATCGCAAGGATAACGGTGAAAACTCGCTATGTGGAAGGAGAAATCAGAGCAGCAGTGATAGATGAACCAATCTACCCTCTGATATTGGGGTGTAGATACGTCTTCTTGGGGAATCCCGAGAGACCTGTGATCATGGCGACAGTGCAGACCAGGTCACAGAAGAAGGAGGAAGAAGGTGAACCTATAAATGCTCATCCAGAGGAGATGAGGAAGGCGCAGGCTGAGGATAGGACACTCAAGCCATGTTTTAAAAAATTGCACAAATGCCACACACCTCCGAGCAAGGGGGAATATTTTATGAAGAATAAACTATTATACAGGAAGGCCGGAACTGGAACAAATGGTCACAACCAGCTGGTTCTTCCCACTTCATATAGGGAAAGTGATGGAACTCGGGCATGCGATTCCCTTCAGTGGTCACATGGGGATCAGCGCCACAGGACAGCGTATAGCTTGTCATTACTTCTGGCCAGGGATAACGGAGGATATAAAAAGATATGTCAAATCCTGTCCAGAATGTCAAAGGGTAGCTCCAAAGCACTGGACTGCTCCTGCAACTCTAGGGGAAATGCCCATAGTGGGAACACCTTTTGAGAGGGTTGCAGTGGATATTGTGGGACCTCTCACTCGGACCAAGGGGAGGAACAGTTACATCCTTACTCTGGTGGACACTTGTTCTATGTGGGGAGAGGCGGTAGCCCTGCCATCAATTGATTCAAAACATGTAGCAGAGGCACTACTTACAATATTCACCCGATTAGGATTCCCGCATCAAATCTTGACGGATAATGGATCCCAGTTCAAGGGGAAACTAACGGAAGAAGTTTTTAAGCTATTTCAAGCCAGACACTTTCATTGTAGTCCGTACCATCCGCAAGGGAACGGCCAGGTAGAGAGGTTCAATGGGACTCTCATTTCTATCCTGAGAAAGCTGGCACACGAAAAACCGGATCTGTGGGATCAATTCCTGCCCGCCGCATTGTTTGCGTATCGGGAGGTACCACATAGTTCAACCGGGATGGCTCCCGCAACTCTGCTATTTGGGAGGCCAATAAAAGGTCCATTAGAAGCCCTATTAAGGACCTGGACAGATGAGAAGGCGGAAGAGACTGTTACCTCATCTTATCAATACGTGAACGAACTGACCACTCGTTTGAAAGCTGGATGGAAACTGGCAAATGATAATTTGAAACAAGCCAGGAAGAAACATGCAGCATATTTTAATAGGAAGGCAAAGGACAGAGAACTAGCTGTGGGAGAGAAGGTGCTGCTTCTACTACCCGGCAGCCAGAATAAATTACAAATTGGATGGCAAGGTCCATATACGGTTCTAGAGAAGGTGTCTAGAACAAACTATAAAATTGACAAAAAGGGGAAGGAGAAAGTTTATCATGTAAACCTGTTAAAGAAGTATCTGGACAGACCACTCCAGGAAAGCACCCCCTTACTGACCTTAGCTATCGCAACTCAAATGCAAAAGGAACCACTCACCTCACATAAATACCCATTACATCCATGTGAAACAGCAGCACAGGTAAAAGTCAGTAAGCACCTGACTAAAAACCAGAGGGAGAGAGTTCAACAGGTTCTGGAGGAACATACAGATGTATTAACAGATAAACCAGGACATACAAATTTGCTACAGTATGACATGAAACTGGTAGACTCAAACCCAATTTGTATGAGAGCCTATTCTATTCCGTTCGCGAAGGAAAAGGCATTGAAGGAAGAAATAGAGTATTTGTTGAAGGAGGGGATTATTTCACACAGTGAATCATCTTTTAGCTCCAGTGTCGTTTTGTTGAGAAAACCGTCTGGGGAACACAGACTGTGCATAGATTACAGGAAACTGAATGCTTTCACAGAAGGACAAGTGGATCCATTACCAGACACAAAACAGTTATTTGCCAGATTAAACAAGGCAAAATACTTTTCAAAGGTGGATCTTAGTAAAGGCTATTACCAGATTCCAGTGAAGACTGAAGTGAGACTTTATTTGGCTTTTAGCACTTCGGATGGACATTATGAATTCAACATGCTACCATTCGGACTTAAAAATGCTCCGAGTGTATTTTCAAGGATGATGCGCAAATTGTTGGATCCCCTGAATAACCCATGTATCACGAATTTCATGGATGATATTCTCGTCGCCACAGAGACATTTGAAGAACACATTGACGCTCTAAAAATATTATTTAATAGGCTTAGGGAGGCGAACTTAACTGCTAGGCCAACAAAATGTTGTATTGGATGCAAAGAGTTGGAATTCTTGGGACACACTGTATATCAGGGTAACATGACCCCTGATCCCAAGAACTTGGAAAAACTGCAGAGAGCACCTAGACCACAAACAAACAAGGACGTGCGATCATTCGTGTCGTTATGCGGATTTTATCAAAATTAGAGTAATGGCAGGCGCGAGGAGAGATTTTATCTATGTGTATCACTGGTTTTGGAACTTGCCGTAGGCATGTTTTCAATTGGGGAGATGTGTCATAAAATTAACCGTGATACAACGTTAAAATATCTCCAAAAATAAAATGTAGGGTTAAAAAGAATGCGTAAGTTACTAGCAGACATGATCGCCCACGCCGCGGGTCACCACCCGCCATGGAAATTAACTTGTTAGACGTGAAGGCAAAACGTTTACCCTTGAGACGGGATGAGAACGAAGATCAAAAGGAAAAAATATGACTGAACGCGTGCTTGAAACTAGCAAGGCTAAAAAGACGCAATTGGGGGGAAAGGAAAAAAATTCACGTTCCCCAAGTTGACACAAAGTAAAGAAATGGACAAAAGGGACCTTAGCTATTATACGCAACAGTCATTTCTTGGACGCTTTTGCGATACTTCGTCCTTTATTTGAATTCAGCGGCAAACGCCTTACAGAAGATGCTCGAACATATTTAAAAAAAAACAAAAAACAAACAACTAACCTTGAAAAGTAACTTTTTCTTAATAATAATGTTAGGAATATAAAACCTAGCTGGCCGGATGGCCCATCTTGAGCAGAGAAATAATATGCTTTTATTTATACAGACGGATAGATAATAATGAAGATATTGACAAAAGACTGTGTTGTTCATATCAACGAGCGACTGCATTGAAACAAAAATTGTCACTAATTTTCAAACAATTGTGGCCTTGAAGACTCAAGTGCTAAAATCTAGTTAGAAGGGAAGAGAAGGGGAATTAGTGGACGGTTGTGGCTAAAAATAACTTTAAAAGGCAAAATTGTGTAGGGGACGGCAGAGTTGGTTCAAAAAACAAGTGTGTTGTTTGTGAAAACGCAAGTAGAGACAGACGGACCAACAGACAATAATACATACTTGACTGAGGTATGACTGAAATGACTTTTTGGTAGGAGGTTTGAATTTGAAAAGAAAAAGGCGGTGATTGGCCATAGATGAATATATTATCGGCGCTCAGACGCACATTTTTGCCATTCGTCATAAGTTGTCCTAGTAGACACAGTAAATAATTCAGTGGTATATTTCCCAGAAGCTAATTGAAATATTTAGAGGGACGCCATACTAGAGCCAGCAGCTCAGCTGAGTTTTGCTAGCATTTAACTGTGTTCTATATTCATAATTCTGGTAAGACTGAAAGTATTTCTTTGTATATTTTAATATTGTTTAAGGTTTCGAGTGATTTAATACTGCCATATCATAATCTATCCCTTACAACAAGTAAGGATTCGCTCTAGATCCCCAGCCCCAGTTCAGGGTCTAGAGACAAACAAAATACATAAACGCCAGCAAGGATTAGGAAGGGCATCTAGGAAAAATTCTAGAAACAATAGTCAACAGCAGACTAAAATTTCATCTAGAAAAGCATAATTTGTACAGTCCAACCCAAGCAGGCTTTAGAAGCCAACATAGTACAATAGAGCAACTGTTGAGGCTGGAACATGATGTTAAAACAGGCTTCAAAAGGAATGAAAAGACAGTAGCAATATTCCTTGAAGTAGCAAGAGCATATGATGAGTGTTGGAGGGAGGGTGCACTACACAAAATCAGGAAATTAGGTATAGTAGGCAGAACCTACAATTATCTAGAAAACTTCCTGCAGGATAGATACTTCACGGTACAAATAAACAATGATAGATCTGAGGTGTATGAGCAACAGAATGGAATTCCCCAGGGATCAGTAATATCACCATCTATCTTTACGATTATGGTCAATGACCTAGGTGACGAGTTTAAAGACTTAAAAAACAACTTATCCCAGTTTGCAGATGACGCTGCGATATGGAGAACGGGAAGAAATCTCCCATTCCTCTATAAAACAGTACAAAGGCAAATGGATAAAGTATCTGACTGGATGAACAAGTGGGGATTTAATCTAAACGTTAAAAAAAACCATAGGAATGATCTTCAGTAGAGGGCGTGTAATTAAAAAAAAACAATATAATTGACATAAGCATTAATGAGCAAAAAGTATGCATAGCAAAATCAACTAGATTTCTTGGTATGGTATTAGACCAGCAACTAAACTGGAACAAACATATAGACCTATTAGTGCAAAGCAGTAGGGGACTTCTTAACATGCTAAGATATATGAAAGGAAGTGGTTGGGGCGCCTGCAATAAGACCATGTTAACCTTCTATAAATCATTTATTAGGGGCAAACTTGACTATGCCAGTGTTGTCTATGCATCAGCCGCCCCAAGCAATAAGAAAAAAAACTAGACACAGTCCAAAACCAGGCACTGTCAATAATAGCAGGTGCCTCAAAGGGAACATCAGCAGAGGCACTAGAAGTAGCGCTAGGCATTATACCCCTGGAGCTAAGGAGAAAAGAACTGAGATTCAGCTACTGGGCAAGAGTGGCAAAAGATCCAACTCACCCAGCACATAAAACCTTTGATAGGGGTAACCAGTACATAGGCCACATTCCATTAAACCATAATAGATACCCGTCAGGGTGGAAAACAATGGATGAAGTGGATCAATACCCAGACCTATTTAATGCGATAAACAGTAGTGCTCTGTATAAAGCAAAGATCCCACCATGGGAATTAAAAAGTGCCAGAAACTGACTCCCACTTAACAAAGATCATAAATAAATCTAACGACATAATCTCAGCAAAAAGTAAAACACTAGAGTACATAGAACGGTATATAAATAATAGCCTAACTATATATACAGATGGGTCAAAAGATGAAGAAGGACAATTAGGAGCAGGAATAGCAATACCAAAATTAAAAATTTATAAAGATACAAAGTAACAGGTAATACATCCATCTTTACAGCAGAATTAGTGGCAATCCTAAAAGCTTTAGAAATAGCTGCAGAAAATCCACCAAGAAAAGTAACCATTCTCTCAGATTCCCTATCATCAGTATTAGCTATCAGAAACAGAAATGAATGTAGCAGGCCAGATATTATAGAGGAAATACTACAGGTTAATACATATCTACAAACTATAGGATGCAGTGCAACAATAACATGGATACCATCACATGTGGGGATAGCAGGAAATGAGCTTGCAGACAAAGAAGCCAAAGGGGGGAGAGCTAGCCATAACAAAATTGAAGTAGGCTTAGGGAAGTTTGAAATTAAGAGCTTAATTGCTCAAGCAATAACTAAAGAGTGGATAACAGCATGGGACCAAAGTAAAAAAGCAAGACACTCATATAAAATCCTTAAAAAAACCAAGCAAAAAAATGTCAAATAAAAGATGAACTAAAAATACCAATTAATAAAAAATTGCTGAGGCTCAAGCTTGGAACTGGATATTTCATGATTGAGGAACCCACATGTGAAGAGTGTCAAGAACCAAACACAATTAGACACTTTCTGGTGGACTGCAAGAAATATGACCAACAGAGGCAAAACATTAAGACAAACTGTAGTAACCACAATGTAGAAATGAGGTTAGAAAATCTCATAGGCACAAAGACCCCTTCAGAAATGCAAAAGTTAATAAAACACTATATTACAAAAACTAAAGCTAACATATAAAAAACAAATAAGGATTTGAGTCAGTAGTCCAAACTCGTGAAAGACTCGCCCCAGATACATACAAATTAACCAAAGAAACCATCCAGTGAAAATTAAAAACATACTAACTTAGAAAATAGCATATTTTGGAATTTCTTTTAAAAACCATGTTGAACTATAACTACAAAAGGAAAAATACCGACTAGAGATAATATAGTATAAAATAAATACAAACAAAAACTTATTACAATAAAGGAAACACGTCCTGATATAACCAACAACTCCATGTACATGGTAGATGGTTGAAAGGGGCGTGCTACAAAGAAAAGTAGCAAACACATTAATAAAAAAAAAAAAAAAAAAAAAGGAAGGGCGGATCAAGTGTTGAGATCAGTGGAACATATCACCTATCCTATTCAATGGCGAGAAGCCAATGAACATATTTCAGAATATGTAGTCCTGGGGAACTTATACTCTGGGAAACCAACTTGGTAAGATGTGCTGTATGGTCAGAGAGATCTGACCCCGTCTATGTGATGTTGTTGTGTAATGTTGAGTGTAGAAGTGGTTCAGGAGGTAGAGTTCTGACCCATGACCCAATACTTTTATTTCAGAACTGTGAGTTTTTTATTTGGCACCAAAGTGGTGTCAAATGCTCTGTTGAACATACAAGAGTGGACCAGTGCAGTCTGGTAATTTTTGTCAGAGCAGCCTTGTATTGCCCCCAAGTACGGAGAGGTGGGGCCACCAGACGCCTTATATTGCCCCCAAGAGAGGGGGGGGCAGACACCTTATATTGCCCCCAAGCATTGAGAGGTGGGGCCACCATGAAGCTGCCTTAGCCCCAAGCACGGAGAGGTGGGGCCCACCAGACTCCTGATATTGCCCCCAAGCACGGAGAGGTGGGGCCACCCGATTCCAGCACCAGAACTACTCATTCAAGATACGTGAGCGTCTGGCCTGCTGGACATTTACCAACTTAACTTATTTTCTAACACACCAACTATATTCCATCAATAAAGGGAAAATGTTTAGTAGCCATAGACAGGGAGTGATGAAGTCACCCCAACAGCACATCCATTAATCTTCTCCCAGATAAATTACCACTATAAACAGTAGTAATATTAACTAGTCTTGTAAACTACCTATGTACACACTTTTCATTTATTATGCCATATATTCATGCATATCATTAATAATTTCAAAACCTTTCATATGTTCTGACCAAAATAAAACCTTGGTTCAGAACAAATAAATTTAAAGAAAATTTACTATCAAAATTTTACACAGCTTGAGTTAGTTCAGTGTGTTTTAAATTTTATTAATATTATTAGACTTATTAAATATCTGTGTGTGTGTATGTAATCTATCACAACACATTACATATCAGTACCCTAGAATTTTAACGTAGCCACATTCATTAGTAAAAAAGATATGCGTGAGGCCGTAAGTGGTAGCAAGAAGGGCATTCTGTAAATTCACAGCTACATTTATCTCAGGAGCCTTCACAGCTGACCTCATGCATCACACTAGGTAAAATCACAACCATACAATACCATCAAATCCACGACAGGGGCCTCTGGGGTGTTTTTATGGCCCCATCACAGTAGAATAGAGGAAAAGGGACACATAATTATATGTTGGGCAATGCAATACTCAGAAGAGCGTTTCGTTTCTATTCGTTTTCATAGTTATTGGGGGTACCAGCAGAAAGTACTATCACTGGAACAAGAAGGGACAAGTGACCAACGCATTAAGACGAATGGTCAACTTTGTAGACTGTCCTTGACATCTCTGGGGAACGACTTACACCCGACTACCTTGACTAGCGACGAGTGGGAGCAGTGTAACAAGAACCAACCCATCAGAAGGAGCAGAACCATCCGTCATTGGCAGCTAAGTTCCAAAATGCGGATTAGTTACAAGGTTATCCAAGCACACTGCTAGCAGTAAATGCGATTGAAGAGAAAGATGTTGTGTACCGCGACCAAGGCCGGATTACCCATAATGCACACTTAACACCTATTTCGGTCACTAACTCACCAGGGTCACCAAAAAAGTCAAATTTAATGGTCTTGATAAAATTAACGAATTATATTACCACTTGGGTCTCCATGTTCGAGTATTTTGATATGTAATGATAGCAATGCCGGTAATATCCTAATGTCTTCATAACCCTCCACTCCCAAAGGAGCATAGGCCTTCAACAAACACATGCCAAGTCCTCCTGTCCCGTGCCATCATCTCAAGTTCTTTCCATGTTCTCCTCATCATTTTCACCTCTGTCTCCAACTCTCTTCTCCATGTACTTATTGGTCTTCCTCTGCCTCTCTTGCCCTGGGGGTTCCAGAACAAGGACTGCCTTGTAATGCTATCAACAGGTTTCCTAAGTGTGTGTTCTATCCATCGCCATCGTCTTCTTCTCATCTCTTGTTCCACTGACACTTGTCTAGTTCTTGTCATCAGTTCCACGTTGGTAACCTTGTCATACCATTTTAATCCCTCTATTCTACGCAAGCACCCATTTATGAAAGTCTGTAGCTTTTTGGTTGTTGTCTTTGTTGTTCTCCATGTCTCCGAGCCATACAATAGGACTGACTTCACATTTGAGTTGAAGATTCTTATTTTCGTGTTGGATCCGATTTCTCTTGATCTCCATATATTTCCCAATGCAATGAAAGCTCCTCTTGCCTTTTGTATTCTTATTTTGATATCGCTGTCTGTCCCTCCAACTTTGTCTATATTACTGCCAAGATATGTGTATGATTCTACATCTTGAATTGGTGTTTCTTCAAGTTCAACCCTGTTATCATTACCTGCATTTATTCTCATTATTTTTGTCTTTTCCCTGTGCATTTTCAGACCCAATTGCTGTGACCTCTCATCGAGTGTTTTCAATTTGTCCTGCATCTGATTACGGTTATGGGACAGAAGAGCCAAGTCATCAGCAAAATCCAGATCATCCAACTAATATCCTAATGTGTAAGCTGTTTATTGTCCAGTACAGTGGTCAGTAAGACAAAGTAAAATAATGAAATTTTACTATTTTAAAAAAAGGTAAAATATGTTACTGTTTGTTAGATTCTTGGTTCTATTCTTTGATTCCGTAATCACAAAATGAAGAAAGAAGCTAAATCAAACATTTAGTGTGAATGTTATTTCAATTAAAATATTTTAAAAATTAGTGTATGTGCTAACACTGTTTTATTTCTAGTCTCACATTTTGTGAAAAATGGAGTCCCAAATTATATACAGTACGAGTGAAAACAATATTGGGTAATTAAATATCTACTTGTATTTATTTATTTTTTTAATTCCTTGTAGTACTCTTTGTTATTGTGTGTCGTTTTCATCTTTTATATGTGCATCTACAAAAGAACTAGCAGACTGGTTTCAAGAGGGAGATTGAGCACGTATGGGTTTACCCGAAATACAATAATGTCGATTCTGAATAACAATACATCTACCTATCCCATTAATCAGTCTTTTTTATTTAAGGATTCGTATTAAACTATACAATTTGTCTCCCACATAACACACTGAAAGGTCAGTGTTTCTGAAATCACAAGTATCTATACACTAAAGATAATGCTAGGGATCATCGAGATGACTTTTTCCACTTGAGCACAAACAACACATTTGATGGAAGATTTGTCGGTATTTACTGCTCATGTGATAATAAATAAATATGTTGGCCGATGAATTAATCGATTCAAAAACAAGACCACATCCACCAATTACTATTAGCACATTTCTATGTTTGCCGTCGATAGAGAAATCTGGCACCAACACTACCGCTAGAAAGATAATAGCCATAGGAATAAAACAGGCAATGAAAAGAGTGGAAATCATGACAACCATTTTGGCAACCTTCTGATTCCTATTTGAAACGCGGTCAGTTTGGGCAGAAGTGGTTAATGTATTCCGCCACTTAGTAGTTTTCCGTAACTTATATACTAATGTTATTGTACAAACAGTAATAACAAAAAACGCACCAAAAGGAACAAATACATTGTTAACTGCAAAAGAAATTGTCTCAAACTTCTCTCTGTCGCCGGTGAACACAAGGCCTAAAAGGGTTTTGTTTTTCTGTGGATAAAATTTGTAGCCCAGCCTGTTGACGACGTACACAGGAGCCACACTTGACATCAGGAGGACGAAGATAAAGGCAATCAGAATGGATACTCTCCGTGGGGTGATGATGCTTCTTACCTGAGGGAGATAGATGGTCATAATGTGAAACAGATAAAAGAAAGCCGTTTTAAAGGTATCTTGTCATTAGTGACAGTTAAGCATTTAAAAACCTTGAATTTAGAGTTCGTCTGTGCATGTGTGAGTACGAGGCAGAGAGAGACCAGGAGAGTGAATGAACCTGAGAAAAGGCTTGTTGTAATGAAAAATATTAAGTTTTAGTTCATAATATGTAAATTTAACGTAAAGTTCACACTCATATTTAAGTTCACAATCATATTTAATATTAAGTGACTGATGAATAATGAAAACGATATCTTGAGATAACGGTAAAAACAACATTTAGGGACCCACTTTTATATTTTACGGAGCTCAAAATAAATTAGATCAAATGCAAAAAAAAAAACATAATCGGTTGTGTCAAGGTCATTACTACATTGGTAGATTACAGTGTTCCACTTCTTTAAAAAAACGAATTCTCTGACTTCGTGGTCAGGCGAATCAGCTCGCTGAAGAAACGATATGAATGAATCTGGACATCAACGTCCACCATCCAACACACGTCCATTTCAGTTCTGTCAGTTATGTTCCTTTGTTTTTAATATTTAATATTTTATACAGTTTTTTTTTTTAAAACATAAAATCGACTGTATTAATGCCCATCAAACGTGTAGATTAAAATATACCCCGACCAAGAACGGCGTGAAAAGTGTCAGTGGTTTACGATGAGTGGAACATTGAGATTTAGATCTTAGAGAATTGGGAACAACAGAGATATTTATTAGTGATGTCGAGTAAAAATAAAAGTGGATAAAAACACAAAATACTAGTCTCCACTAATTAAAATGTATTGCTGTGTGAGCGTTAGCTATCTCATAGAGTGTAGCTTATCTAATCTTATGTATACAGTCGTGTGAAAGAAATGCAAGCTAGATCTTACAATTTACGGATGAATGGTGTCATTTTCTCCTTTCGTATATGGTCTAAAATTGTGCTAGAACTGCCGTTCTCTATTGTCGTACAAGAAATGTTTCTTTAGTCTGCGTAAACTTTCTTCCTTAAAGAATTATTATTAATCCCGTCTCTTCACCTCTCCCTCCAGCGTAAAAAAGTGACTTCACTACAAATTATAGATGTGTTTTCAGCTGTTCCATAATTGCGCTGGCTGCTGATTCGATTACATTGTTATTTTCTTCCCCTAGAATTTGTTTATGTCAACTTAAGAAAAGCAATGTTCAGCTTCTCTTGGTAGGTATTTAAAATCTTTAGGTCAGTGGATATGACACAAATTACGAAAACCAGTTGATAGTGGTAACCCTTGTCCTGGAATAGCCAGTGTAAGACAATACAGTGGAGACCAGACAATACACAATGAGAAATGGATTGTAGTCAGACATGAACAGGATAACAATAAATTAGAAAACACATTGAACTTATGCCACCGGAAAGGACGGCAAATGTTGCTTTGTTACGGATCTGTGCACTACAGAGATCTTAAAGGAACTGAGTAACTAACTGATTGAAAGTCACGCTCTTCGAAAATAAATTTGTGTTATCAGTTTAGTGAGCAATAGTTAGAGTCGAAGAAAAGTTACTTCGAACATACATTTATACTTTAAAACGATATGTTCTCATGTGTATCAAATTTTTAGTTTAATGAAAACTAACCTTTAAAGGTGCTGTAATACACAGGCATCTCTCTAGTGTAATTATGGCAGTGATCCAGCCGGTTACTCGTGTAAAACTCGTGTGGGTCATTGCGCAGATCAGGTACTGTACTTCTATGGCATCGAACGGTAGATCGACTGCAGAAAAAGCTGGCGCATAACAAATATTTGTCCAAAGCAGAGTTACCAGACAACCCAGATCAGCCATTGCCAGACCTGAGTTTATGTAAACATAAATATAAGTTTTAATAATATAATTTTCAAAACAATATTGAAATTTTGTAATGTACATTTTATAGATACATTTAGAATCTAAAACTCTATTAATATTGCAGTTGAAAGCTAAGAGGTTATTTTGCTTATTTACTGTCTTGTCTTCCCAAGCACTTGATTAATGTACTGTCATATTATTTTCTACATGGAACTGCCTCATGCAAGTCTACTGTGTTCGTTTAAGACAATTCGCTACTTGTGTTAGTCCCATACATGCGAGTCATTTTCTTTTCTTGTTAAAGTTAGTCGCTCCTCTTCTAGCCTGAGCGGTAGAGATCTTTTCTTGTTGTTATATATAGTTTGTAATACTCCCATCGGCTACGTTTCTCTATTCAGCTGTTGGTTTCCACCTAAACCTTATAATATACATATTTTAATGTTTTCATAAATGCATACCATTAGTCAATGTGAACTGATTGTATATCATGTCTGTATTTTACATGTATACGGCTTGGTTGAAGTACAGAAGCATGGCGGAGTGAATAACACAATAAGATAGATGTAATTGTTGATGTCAATGTGAGAAAAAAGTAGAAGAAAATGTTTGAAACATTTAACTCTTGTGCGTTTGTTCTATTTGAGAACGATTCTTGTTGTTAGTTTTTTTGTCTATTATAAAGCCTGTTCAACCTGACCCGAGGTGGGCCCTCTGGGTTATAATTGGGGTAAACTGTGTGATTAATTCATTCTATTTCGATGCTAGACCGATGTTATCACTGAGTCGGGCTGGTCCTAAGGAGGACCCCTAGCAGGCTGTCTTTGTTAGTAGTTACCTTGTTCCTACCATTGTTGCTTCTTCAGTCAGTTTGTGTGTCCGTTTTTTGTGTTACTGTTGTTATTGCTTTTTCCACATGGTCTAGATAGTTGTTGGTAGTCCTGAAAAAAGGGCTAATCCTTAGAAGAACTACTACCTGAATTGTTGATCCTCGTGTGTTTTTGGTTTGTTGAGTTTGCGTGTATCCATGATGTCTACTGGCTGTATCAGCTTTCTTAGGTTCGGCTGCCGTAGGGTTTTGTTGATTATAGTTGACAGACGTTTCCCTTGAATTTCCCTAAGTATTTTTTCTTCCATTAGCATCACACTATCATTTTGTGTGTGCAATTTAAAAACCTTTTATTTGCAGATAGTCGCCGATTCCTGGTGGTCTCAAAAGCGTTTTTGACTTCTTTTACACAATTCATGATTGAGTAAACATTCGTAAGTAATCTATCCACCATTAGATTGTAGATCAAAGACACTAGAAAGTTGCTTGAAGGATTTAATTTGTAGCTTTATTTTAACTTTTGTGGATATTCCCATATTATTAATTGTCTAAGCAAAACGCACTGTAAAGAAAAATGAAAACATCACGTCTCTTTTCTGGAAAATACCGGAAGTGCGAGCATTTTTACATGAAATACGCCTCAAAGAGAATGCAGGCCTTGTACTTTTTTCGTGCTGCATTTTCAGGAAAATACGGAAAACGCGCGCATTGCATGCGACGGCTATATTGAACACCCAGTAAAAGAACACGCCGTTCTTCTGGTTGATTTCTTTGTGTACTGACCACTGACCGTTGACAAGAAATCAAGATACGTTTGATTACAGAGATCTAGACAGGTTAAATGGGATAGATAGCAATGATATGGCAACATGATAATTAGTGCCGTTACCACGACATGCAGCCGAAAGATTGCAACACCATTATGTTTTTTTCTCGGTTACGTGCTCGAAATACATACGTATATGTTACCTGTAACAAAAATCTACAACGGAATAAATATTTACTTGTGAACGCAATACAAGATTTGTAGGGGGCGTAAGAATAGTCTCATCGAAAACTAAAACATTGTTGTGATTGTCTCCCTTGATAATTAAAATAAAAATTGAGAAAACTTTACTTAGAGTAATCACAAAAATTTAAAAAAAGTTTATGTCCCTTGTCAACTAAACGTAAGTGAGACCACAGACGATTCTGTGTTATGAACCTCCAATGATGTAACAAGAATACAATAAAATTTCAATACATTGATATTCAGTAGCAAATAGCTTATATCAAAACATTTTTTAAAGAATACAATTTATGTACCGAAAAGACTGATGTTAACTGAATCTTTGAAGCCTTGCTTCACAAAACAGATGATGTTGATGGTGTTCGTCCCGATTCCAAAAATATCGATGAACTGGCACAGCACAGCATATATGATCCATTGACAGATCATTGTGACGTCATGGTTAAACAGGGAACCTGACGTCGTAACATATTTTGAAGTATTGTGAAGTGTCATTTCAGATAGTTTAACACTTCCTTCACTCATCGTCATTTTGTTAAGAAAGGTAAACTTTCATGTGATGTAACATATTATTTGTCAGTACACTTAAATTCATTCACTAGATCATGCACTTTTAATTATTACAAGAAATGATGTGTTACTACGGATTTGCTAGTGAATTTGATTCACAAGCTTACATCTGGCCTGCTGTAAACATAATATTGCTGTGTTATATATATATATATATATATATATATTTCACACATAATTTTTTTTCGAATTGCATCACAAGTTGCAAATGATTATTGGACAGTCAAAACGGAATATGTCGTTTAAGAATACTATGGTAGTAGTGTATTTTTTTTTAAAAATGTATAACATCTTTCGCCAGTGACAATAGTCTGAAGCAAATTCAGAACTATGTTATACTGTACTGCATTATCATCTCAGAAAATGGCTCTCAACAATTAAGTATTAGAGAAAAATCGCTCGTTTGTTTTGCGAATGAATTAATACATTATTGAAAATAATTGTTATTGTTATGAAATCGTAAATAGACGAAAATTATATTATGTCACTGACCGTTAGGTCTTTCGACTTACTGTTTATAAAATTACATATATATTACACATAATTAAAGTTGGTGTAAAGATTTTAACCATGCAGTTAAAACCTACAGAAATCGAAAATTGATTACACAAAGTTGCCCTGTTTAAAGCAGACAAAACCAAACAAAGGCAAACACGAATGGAAGCTAAATCCCATCTGTTAAGCTAACCATGTGATCTAAGTGTATTACTAATACCCATACTGTCACCTGTAATCGCATGTCATCACAGATGACATTGACGATGGCTTGCTAAGTAAGTAACTTTTTTTTTTTTTTTTTTTGGTAGCAGTGGATAATTGTTAGAGTAATGATTTATTACTAAAAAATAGGGTTATGATTAAACCGGTGCCTTCGTTGAATATTATCACTTCTGAAAACACTGATCAGAATGTGTCAATGACGTCAGACAGAAATCTACGTTTTGTGGGATAACTGCACTATTATCAATCAATAAAGTGATACATTTAAAAAAAAATCTCAGTACCAGCATGCATTCTGCTGCGTATATTGTATTCCAGCAATGGCACTTTCTACATTATCTTGAAGCTGCCGGTCGCCCCAAGTGGCGATGGTTTTTATGGCGCCTCCTCAGATTGGGTGTAAAGACGCTCTCACGGCAAGCAGAAGATAGGAGAAAACGTGGAAAGGAATACGACAAAAATAAGCAGCTGAGGGCTGGCTGTCACCTTAGGGGCGTATTCCCATTGTCAGTTATGACTGAAGGTTCAATTATTATTATTATTACATCATCTGTGACGTCGCAGCGTAAATAATTTTCTTTTTTAAATCGTTAATCATTCTCTACATCTTTTGATGTTGACATATTTCTGTTTATAATGCAATTAACATCTTAATACAACAAATGCATGGACTTCTGTTTTTTAAATTCAGATGTGCAATGGTCAAGGCAAACTCACATATGCCTGTGGCTTCAGGTAAGAGACATCTCCTGCAGGAGAACATAGACATCAAAAGAGGGAGAATAAAGAAAGGGTTCTCGTGGATGAGCAAGTGACCACAGTTGAAAAAAGTATTCAGGGGGAAGGATGATTGAGACGGTATAGACGGCTGTCTGAAGCTATATTAATTTAAACTAGGGGCGTTTATTGTGTCGTGCTCTCAGTCCATTCGTCAGAAGATCCAAAATAATCGGTTGGGACATGAATGGAGAACATAAAAGCTGGGCTAACCCTTCATGAACTGGTATTTATCTACTGTTCTGGTCAAACAGGAGAACATGGCAATGAGAGAGCTGACGGATTGGCCTCGAGCGTACCAATAGTGGGGACATTAGATATGGTTGTGGAAGAGATAAAAAGAGCAGTTAACTACGGGCTCTTGGAGAAAGAGACTGCAGCCGATAAATTATCACAACTAAGTCTGTTTGAATTTGGTATTGCAAGTACAACTAGCAGAAATGAATATGTGAGAGGATGAGCTACATTTAATGACAAGTCTTAGCTGTATTTAAAATTATTACAAATGACAGTCGCAAAAGATAAGTATCATTTTCTTCAAATCAAAAGGCATGTCGGTGATCATCTGAGGTATGTGTGGAATTAACAGGCGGTCTTTTCTGGCATATGCTGTTTATATTCTTAACGGTTTGGTATCCTCTTTATTTTTCTTCTTCTTTGATCATAAGCCGCAGACTGTCAAAGCAGTCAGTGGCCATCACGCCTGGTGGTGTCTTGTAGGTGATGCGTGATGCCATATGATGATGGATGGTATCCGCATGTCTGGTTTTGTGTGGTGTGCAGATGTGTTCAGTCAAAACAATGTTCATACGAAAATAACAGGGCAATCCACATAGGACGTCAGTAAACTCACGACGTATAAAGTCAATGATTCTTGTAACAGCCGTTGACGTTTTTCTTCATTATTTATTGTGGACGCCACAGTGACAAAATGGTTACGCGAATATGTAGGCACATCAAACAGTCATTTTCACAGCAACATTCAATACAGCAATAGACGGTAGACAGCATTACAATGATGAGTCAGATGCATGTTATATTTCAAAGTGCTGTAAATGTAGTCAGGTGAAAAACTCCATCCCTTTCTATAACAGCCAGGAGATAACCAGATGTATGAGATCAGTTCACTCTCCTTAGTTTGACTTCAGCAAGACAGACACGTCTGCCGAAGTATAAATAATGTCCTCAAAAATATCCTCTAGATAATAAAGGTTTTCCAAACCTAGTTCATTTAACAAAGTAGCAAGTAATGGTCCTTGGGACTTGCATCAACCGATGCAGTACAAGACAGCGACATGTGAGCTGGGAAAAAACATCTCGTGACGACGACTTTCGAAGACAGGCTATGAATCGAAATCGCTCACGACCCAAAATCGATAGAGTTAATGAAAAAAGTCAATTTACCTTGCTTCCAAGAAATACAGAAATATCACGCCTCCCGGCATGTGCAAATACACTAGAGGTATTATCCCGAAGATCGACCAAGAAGCAAGACAAGTCATGCGCAGTCCAGCGCAAAATGACCACAGCTCAAACTTAACTGCATTCGATACCAACGCGAGAAGACAAATGCTTACCGAGAAAAGTGACTATAAATTTCAAGCAGTTGTTGCCCTTGCGTTATAAAATAGATATTGAAATAAAACGATGTTGCGAGAATTTATCACGCAACATATCACCACCTCCTCCCGATAAAAAAAAAATGTGGAACATATTTTTTTTTTCAATATCAAAGAGCATGCGATAAGCGGCTCAAAACGCACGAATTATGCGCTGATAATTAACTAAATTGCCAAACAATAGGCTAATTATAGAGTGTCTGGTGAGGATATACCTCAACAGAAAAATAAATATGTCTCAAAAAATATTCACATCGGGGAGGTGTCACCAACGCACATCACGTTAGCATGTAAACACAATATACGTATGCAAGTTACTATAATCATCATTAAACAGCATACTCTAATATTGTCTTTAAAAATGGATGTACAAATCTGATAGGAAAATTTAAATAGTACATTATTTGACATGTAATGACATAAGTACATAGTAAAGTTAAACTACATGACGATCCAGGACATATGCTCTGGTATTCCGAGGGTAAGTACACAATCTAGAACTCGTCATGCTTGATACTAGTAAGGTAAGTCCTCAGCTCAACAATGACATTCTGAGAAAGTACAAGCAATATAATGCTAATTAATAACTAATATGCTTCATAAGGTACAATACATTATTAATAATTGTGGCTGTTTAGTAAACTAACGGCCCTTATATTAACTACTCAGTCCTCCTCTATCATCTTAAAAAACGAACAGAAGAAGATGACAACAAAGCACGATAGTGTGTACATATAAAGTAAGTACAGATGTGCTAATCTATTGTAGAAATATAGGTGTGTTATGACTCTGTAATATATGGAAATATAGGACAGAAGTATTAGTTGGAGTCATGTGGGCATCTAGACAAAATGTCAGCCATCACATTATCCGCACCACGGATAGCTCGTACCGTGAAGTGAAAAGGTTGAAGAGCTATAGCATATCGAGTGGATCTCGAACTCTTCAAATTCTTAGTCTGAATAGCTGTAAGAGCTTTCTGATCAGTCTCTAGAATGAAATGTGCGCCCAGGAGGAATCTTTGTAGCTTTAGAATTGACCAAACCATCGCTAACAACTCACGGTCTAAAACCGAGTAGTTCCTCTCTGCCGCATTTAGTTTTCTAGAAATGTACATAACAGGATGCAGAGTATTTGCATATTCTTGCATCAGTGCTGCTCCAATCCCAGTGGATGAAGCATCACTTCGAAGAACAAAAGTTCTATCAAGAGTAGGTAATCTTAGGATGGGAGGAGAAGAAAATATATTCTTGATTTGGTCTAGTGAAGATTGGCATTCTCCAGACCAACGGACCAGATTAGGCGAACCTTTCTTCAACAATGTTGATAGAGGTGCCATGATCGAAGATAAATTTGGAATAAATCTCCCATAAAATTGAATTAAACCTAAGAGACTCCTAACTTGTTTCTTCGTTTTAGGAACAGAGATGTTCAGTATTTTGGAAGTATTGTGGTCTTCTGTCTTCAAGAGACCATGACCAACACGATGACCCAGGAAAGAGATTTCACCAAAACCAACAAAAGCTTTAGAAGGTTTCGCTGTCAAATTATTCTCAATCAGTAGATCTTCTAACAAAGGCATCGGTTCAGCGTCGAACTTTGTGACCTGATTCAATTTGCGATAATCAACGCAAATTCGTATGTTCTTATCCTTCTTCCGGACAATAACCATGGAAGAAGAATATGGTGAAGTCGATGGTTCAATTATATTTAATTGAATCATTTCATCCAATTCCTTTTCCACTTGCGACTGAAAGTGTATAGGAATAGGATACGGCCTAACCCTAATTGGATTATTGTCGGTAAGAATTATGTCATGTCCTATGACATCTGTGTGTCCAGGAATGTCAGTGAGAACATCCTGAAATGTTTGTAACATCGACGAGACTTGTCGATGTTCGTCACCAGAAAGATTAGGAGAAACAGAAACGTTTTTCCAAGATTCCGTGGATTGTAATGGAACCACTGGAAGGGGAAGGTTGACATCAGAGAAGGTAGCTTCCTCATCCTGAATGACAGACAGGGATGAATAATGACCGTGAGGTGCAGGAGCATCATCCGTTGCCTGGAAAATAGGCAGCAAATAGTCCGGACGTTCGTGAAATTCCGAAAGCATGTTTATGTGGAAAGTTTTATGCTTTCCATCAATATCGACCACATAGTCAACATCGGAAATCCGAGAGACTATTGCATACGGACCTTTCCATGCAACAAGAAGTCTATTTTCCCTACTGGGGAGTAGGACGAATGCTTTGTCACCTGGACAAAGTTGTCGTAGACATCTATTCTTGTTAGCAAACTGTCTTGCCTTCTCTTTAGCAATTTCTGATGAAGCAGTTGCTAGCTTACATGCCTCAATGATCTTTTGTCTAAGAGCAATGACATACTCATATGAGGATTGAGTTTCATCGCTAATATCATCGGCAGTGATGAGATCGTGTAATAAAGACATAGGGCCGCGTGGACGCGCGCCAAAGACAAGTTCGAAGGGAGAAAATCCTGTGTGTTCATTAGGGGTGGGGGGGGGGGGGACTTCTCTAAAGGCAAAGAGAGCCGCGGGTAAAACCCTGTCCCAATCTTGAGGATGATCTTCAGTTATCTTACCAAGCAAAGTCTTGAGCGTTCTATTCAGACGCTCAACTAACCCATTAGACATAGGATGGTAGATACTACTGAGAGACCGTTCAATATGTAAGGTAGACATTACCTGTGACATAGTGTCAGATATGAGTTGAGTGCCATGGTCTGACAATATTTCTCTGGGGAACCCCAAGCGAGAAAATATCAACCAAGAGCATCTGCGATATCTGTAGTAGATATGCTCTTAAGAGGAATAGCCTCTGGCCAACGTGTGCACATATCGACACATGTAAGGATAAACAGATGTCCTCTGGCCGACTTGACCTTAAAAGGGCCAATAATATCTATGGCCATTTTCTGAAACGGCCGAATAGGAATGTCAGCAGCCTGGATAGGCGCAGCATGTCGTGGTCCTCTAGATTTGACCTCCTGACATACCTTGCATGATCGGCAGTAAATACGAATGTCCTTATTGACAAAAGGCCAAAAGAAAGCCGCAAGGACTCTCGACTTCGTACGGGCAAAACCCATATGTCCAGCACATTGCGAGTCATGAGCATGTTGTAATATTTGGACTCTCATGCTCTTGGGAACAAGAATTTGCGAATGTGCCGACGTAGTCGAATCTTGTACCATACGTACAAGTACGCCGTTTCTCATTGCAATCCAAGATTTTCTATTTGTATCCTGATTCGGATCACCTTTCTTCGCAAGAACGAAGAGTTTTTTTAAAGAAGGATCTTCTTCTTGCAATTTTATGAAAGAGTCACGAGTGATTACTACGTGACTATCTTGGCTATCAACTTCATTATCACTATTCAGTGAAGTTTCGGGTGTTTGTAGAGCTTGTGCTCTTGTAACTACTGCATTTGTAGCTTGCATGTTATTATCTTCCCAAGCAGCAATCTGCTGTGGGGTACACGCCCTAACTCCGTGAATACGACCAATAATAAGGTCCGCAATAGGATTAGGTAAGAGACAAGCATGCACATCTCCAGTAAAGAAAGGAGTGGCAATGCGAATTACAGCAGTAGGATATTTTTCTAGAGTTCCGCCAAATGTGACACATTTAATAACCCTTCCTGTAGCACAAGATGGATCTACAAGCGATTGTCTAACACCAATAGTGTTGCATCCGGAATCGAAAAGTAGTGAGACCGGAGTATCATTAACAAGACCCTTATGTAGAATTAAAGAACCCCTCCCGTCATGCGCAACAGCAGCAGGAGAGCGGGAAGTGGGTGACCACAACTCAAAGTAGTTATGGTACCCGGTTCGAATAAAGTACTGCATTGGGGGCATTTGTTTGCTCTCTCAAAGTCAAAAGCAGAACCAGTGACAGCGTCAAAGTTTTTACTATCAGCAACATGATTACAGGCTCCCTCAGTTTCCTGTTGTACAGCATTAGCCTGCTGATATCTCTTTTTTTTGTGTTGAGATCTACCCCGACTATTATTACCTCTGAAGTTATCAGAGTTATTATTATCTCTGCAGTTATTATTGTCTCTATTGTAATTGTTATCCTGGTTCGAATTCCAGTTTCCACGATTACTATCATGTTCACATTGATGCGAACATCTATTTGTTTGGTTCTGAGGTCTTCGGCAGGAATAACCTCTATTACCATATCATCTTTTGAAATGCTTATAATTATTAGGGTGATAGTAACGAGTACTATCAGGTTGTCTCCAATTCTTCGAAGAAGAATCACCATGAAATTGATTTCCATGATTTTGACAGAAATTACCGCTCCTCTTTCTATCAAAATTTTGTTGGAATCTACGAGCAAAGTTTTGGCCATACGGAGCTGCCGAAGCAACTGGTAAACCTTCTTTCACCTTAGAGTTACCCATGGTTATGTGTGGGTGCGCAGTTACGTATTGGCAACAGAAATCTTCCATTTCTTTTATTGTTTTAGGTTTACGTTCATGAAGGAAAGCAAGGAAAGACTCATTGACAGACGACATGACTTTGTCTCTAAGTAATAAGTCCATAAGTCCTTCATAAGTTTTTTCCGTCTTAGATAGTTCAACCCATCGTGAGAAAGTAATGCGTATTCTTGCAATAAACTCGGAGAATTCAACTCCATTTTCAGGTAACATGTTTTTAAATTGTAGACGATAGCCGTCTTCGTTAAGCTGATATTTCTTTAACAAAGCGGCCCTGAGAACCTCATAATTGTTCTTGTCAGGTTCATCCACCATATTTAATATACTTAGAGCTTTACCTGTCAGTATCCCATGATAACTGATAAACATATTTTGCTTTGTCTATGTTATGAGCTGTACATGCTTGTTCAAATCTGTCCAGATAGAACATTATGTCATCACTGGAAGGACTAAATGTTGGTAACTTAATCTTAAAAGTATCATTATTAGCCTTACCAGAAGATGAACCCTTGTTTGAATCATTACCATTACTCATGCTCGTCAATTTCAATTTTTCCAACTCTAAAGCTAAGACCTTTTCTTCATGTTCCATTTTTGCTTTCTCTTTCCTCTCATCAGACTCTCTCTGTAATCGTCTTTCCTCAGCCTGAGCCTCTTTTTGAAGTCTTTCATTTTCAGCTTCTTTTTCAAGTCTTTTATTTTCAGCCTCTTTTTCAAGTCTTTTATTCTCAGCTTCTAGCTGGAGTTTTCTTTCCTCAGCTTCTGATTCCCTTTTTTATTTTTCCATTTCCATTTGGAATCTCTTTTCATCCACCTGCATCTGCAGTTTCTTTTGTTCAGCTTCCATCTGCAGTTTCTTTTGTTCAGCTTCCATTGCTTTATCATATCGAGCAGTTGCAAATTCTTCTAACTTATCACCAGTCTTGCCAAGCAATTTACCCTGCTCAATAAAGTGCTCAAATGTAGACATGTTGTCTAACATATGAGTCCAAAACCTGAAATAATTAACTAATTTATTTCAAACCTAAGTGTAACAAGTCTTAATTAAGCACTTGTATATTCACATCACCTTATATTATCCCAGTCTCTGTGGGAAACAAGTCTCCAATCAAAGAACTTGTATATGAAATATCAACAATCAATTCTTGATCATAAGTGCACTTCTCATTCAATAGTGCACGACACTATTCATCATTCATTTATCATCAGTGTAGTAGTAACAGTGCATTAGCATAGCCCATTAACTAATTACTATAACTGTAAACAATGACTATGTAAACACATGCAGAATGTAAACATTGAAAATGTAAACAATACAAACAATGTAAACAATAACAATGTAAACAATAACAAAGATCAGCAACAATACAAAAACGTTCGCAGAAATCAACTAAAAATAAAGCAGAAATTAATGAAATATCACAAAAAAATGTGACGATATCTGCGATAGAATTAAACAAAATACATGACACCACAGTGTATAAACAAAAATGTTGTATGAAACTAAATTATAGACAAGAGTAGGCTAACAAATACAAACAAATCAAAACAAAACTAAAGAATGCGAAATAATAACGAAAACAATATTAAAACATGTCATCACAACTAACATAAATAGCAACAGAAGTCGCTTAGCAAATTCCAGTATTGGAAATTTGCAAACCCTACAGAAAACGCTCACAATAGACGACCTCTATGACGTGGCATAATCTAACGGAGACACCACCCAACCGAGAACCCGCTGAAATATAAACATATAAATATACGAATAACATATAAACATATAACATATAGAATGAGATGATACACAGAAGACTCAGCAGAAGTATAAGGGCACAGTTTACATACAAACAGGCCACTTAACTTATAGGCTTCCAATCGTAGAACAGCAGAAAAACGGATGTCAATCAACGTCCTAAAGAGCGAAGCTCCAACGATGATGGCACATCTGAACTGCTTCCACTGCTAACACGATGGTACAAGAGCTTCTGAAATACTGTGTGTTGAGTTGTTTCGGCACTTGACCTTCTAATCCAAAAGTAAGTTGATGGAAATCGGTACTTGGCCTTCTTCAGAAAACAACCCGTTTCAACCGGCACTTGACCTTCACAAAAACGACAGCTCTGGAACCTTGACAGCAGCAACTTGCTTGACTTGCGTAAAAGATAACAGCAGTCCGAGTTATCCGGCAACATGTAACAACGCCCGGTACTGTCAAATTCTTGTTTCCGTCAAAAAGTTGAAATTTTGACTTTTACCGGGCAACGCCGAGTACTTTGAAAATTTTGAAGATGTTGACTGTATTGAAGAATGTTAATTTCTTGAAGGATGCTGATGAATTCTTGTTGAAAATGAAGTGGGTAAGGGACCCCGTGTTTGCTGGTACCAGAATCAAACCAGCTTATGGCCACCAAATGATGCGTGATGCCATATGATGATGGATGGTATCCGCATGTCTGGTTTTGTGTGGTGTGCAGATGTGTTCAGTCAAAACAATGTTCATACGAAAATAACAGGGCAATCCACATAGGACGTCAGTAAACTCACGACGTATAAAGTCAATGATTCTTGTAACAGCCGTTGACGTTTTTCTTCATTATTTATTGTGGACGCCACAGTGACAAAATGGTTACGCGAATATGTAGGCACATCAAACAGTCATTTTCACAGCAACATTCAATACAGCAATAGACGGTAGACAGCATTACAATGATGAGTCAGATGCATGTTATATTTCAAAGTGCTGTAAATGTAGTCAGGTGAAAAACTCCATCCCTTTCTATAACAGCCAGGAGATAACCAGATGTATGAGATCAGTTCACTCTCCTTAGTTTGACTTCAGCAAGACAGACACGTCTGCCGAAGTATAAATAATGTCCTCAAAAATATCCTCTAGATAATAAAGGTTTTCCAAACCTAGTTCATTTAACAAAGTAGCAAGTAATGGTCCTTGGGACTTGCATCAACCGATGCAGTACAAGACAGCGACATGTGAGCTGGGAAAAAACATCTCGTGACGACGACTTTCGAAGACAGGCTATGAATCGAAATCGCTCACGACCCAAAATCGATAGAGTTAATGAAAAAGTAAATTTACCTTGCTTTCAAGAAATACAGAGATATCACGCCTCCCGGCATGTGCAAATACACTAGAGGTATTATCCCGAATAAACGAAATATCCATAAGAGGACTACACATCCCTGACAGAACAAAAAATAGCGGAGATCCCCTCTTCAACGAGGCATCTCTTTCGCCATTCCAAATCGCTCACTCCACTAGTGGTGGGCGGAAACCGATCGACCAAGAAGCAAGACAAGTCATGCGCAGTCCAGCGCAAAATGACCACAGCTCAAACTTAACTGCATTCGATACCAACGCGAGAAGACAAATGCTTACCGAGAAAAGTGACTATAAATTTCAAGCAGTTGTTGCCCTTGCGTTATAAAATAGATATTGAAATAAAACGATGTTGCGAGAATTTATCACGCAACAGTAGGGCAGCAATAAATTGCTTCCGCCTTGTTCGGTCGGCGGCCATCCTTCGTACAGTGCCCCAACTCTGATATTCTCACTTGACATAAAATACAATTCGTTGGCTACACGTGGCAGCAGCCTGCCGGACAGCAGATTCAGTACTTTTAAATGATATTATAAACCCACTTATCTTTAGGTGCCAAATGTTCACAAATGGTTTCCAAATTTTCTAATTTTCGAAAAACAAAAAACGTTTTGTTATCACTGAACTGACAGGAACACTTTACAAATACCCGCTGCTAATTAAATCAGATGAGTTGTTTGATCTGTGAGAACTCTGTCATCACTTTCTGTAATGAAGTCTGATTCATATCTCGGCATCATTCAAAACTTATCACCATACAAACCCCGTGTATGTAACTGATCAATGAAATGCCAGTGTTGCGTGCATATTTTGACGCACATATTACAAAAATACGATATGGCTATTTAATATGGAAAATATATATTTGCATTCATTTCTGTATGAAAATGCTTCCTCTGGTAAAGCTAGATAATTCATGATTGATTTACACTTTTGATTATATGAGTGATCTTTCTTGATATTAATTCGGCGCATGGATATTGTATTCATGTCCGTTCTTATTTGTTCGGGCCAGAAAATAGATTAATTTTGCTTGTTATGTTTATGGCCTGAATTCTTTTTACTACTTGTCTAGGGCAAGTAGATTCAGTCGTATATTGTATACCTTTGTATGTTCAGGTGGGACTATATCCTTTCTGCCAGAATCTAGCGCAGGTTTTCGTAGTCCTACTGGGTTGTGAAGAGTTCCGATAATGCCGCCACGAAATAGCTGAGTGTTTTCCAGGGCTGGCACTGTTTAAGGTTTAACAGTGATTCATAGATGTTTTTCTAGGAGAAGTTTATGTCTCTGCAAGAGTCTATTTGTCAGAGATCCTCCTCATATGTGTGATTCGGACTCCAGTTATGCCAGACCCTATTTTTTGATGATCTCGAGTCGATTAGACCTAGATGGAACATTGTGCTTCGTATCGCTAGGGTCGTGTTTTGTATCGACGAAGATGACAGGCTTTCCTACAGCAGTTATGTCTACGTGAATTAACTTGATTACTGTAGAGCTGTATGGAAAACTTTATGAAATTATTTATATGCACATTATAAATTAACTTTGGCTTATATCTACCTTCCTACGAGTGAGTGAGCGACAACTCAGGAAGGCGGCCATGTTATATTTCTGTCATCATATATTTTGATCACTGTCTAGAGAACAGATTATGTATCCTACTATCGGGCAGTGGTATCGAGATCTTGTTATGAGGTGAAAACCCACTATCGTGGTTTATGATTATTATACAAACATTGGACATATTTCAGCTTAAGAACTGAGCCATGAAATGAAGGTTCAGCCAATGACTTTTGTATGTTTACCGATCCTCATTGACGCGTTCAGTCAGTAGAGGATACGGCGATTAGTTACCAGAACAGTGAATGCTACCTTGGGTTGAATGATATTTCACTACTACATGAATGTATCATCCACGATTCAAATAACCAATGAATGTATGTCAACATGTGTCCATGACTGTATCCGTGCTGTCCAGTTTGCGTGCCTTCATTAAACTATTAAAATGTCAGAGGCAGTTCAAGTCGTCATTGCATTACATGAGAGTGTGTGAGAGTTATTATCAAGAGGTCTGTTACACCGAACTACTACACCATTCGCGTTACTTGACACTCCCACTCAAGGTCTACATGACAGGTTCATTCGATGATGCAGAGGTAACTGAAGAAGACTTTCTTCAGTAATGATCAGTGCATGACCCTATACACAGCAAGGTGTATTACTCTACAGTAGTGGCAAGGCCAGGCACATATAACATACCTGACACTCTACAGTGGTGAACCAGATTCCTGGGGTTATGATAACCAGACCATCCCTGACGCCACATACGACACGCATGAACACCAGTGTACAAGTTACAACGGGGCAGTCAATGTCAGCTTGACCTGTATTACTGATCGGATGCTGTATCTAGGTCAGCGCTTGTTGACAGTTTTTTCGCTGTACAGACGGTATTACACAGGACAGTTGTATCAAGTGTATAAAATATCTGGAGCAGTACTGTTGACATTTCTCATCATACAGAAGAGAGAAATGATTGTTGATCCTGTACAGAAGAATCACAGTGTTGTTGAACATAAAGTGCATATTTCATCGTTGGATCTTCGGATGCTCAAAAAAAATTAAACATTGTAATAGTGTAGAAAACAAATCTATTATTTAATTGTTCATTAAAAGTGGCAGGTTATTGTTACAACACTATACCAGCATCCCATTCTATCCACAGTACATTCTATTAAGTATATATATATGTATGCATTTATGCTATTAAGGTTTACATGTATTTATGTTTATATGTTATTTGTTGTGTGTTAAGTTAGTTTGTATTCTGCGGGCTTGGATGGGAGGTGACTAGAACAGGAAATACCAAGCGACATTGGTCTTGCTCTAGCGTTCTATAGGGAGCAAATTTCTTAATTGAAATTTGCATGCAACATTGTTTGCAAATATTTGTTAGTTGTGAAGACTGTATTCTTGTTGTTTTTGTAATATTTCTATGTTCTTTAGTTTTGTTTGATTTGTTTGTATAATTGTAGGTCTCATCTTTCCTTTCATTTCAGTTCTTTACACCCTTATGTTTATACACTGTGGCGTTATTTGTCTTGTTGATTTCATTGCGGTTATCATCACAGATTCTGTGATCATTTTTTTAATATTATTTTTATTTGATTTAATTTGTTTCCCGCAATTGTTTTCATATTGTCTTTTCTTGTTTGTCCTGGTTAATGTCTTTGGTTGACAAATAATATATAAGGTCTATTTGAATATATTTATATTATAGTACAGAGCAGTACTTAATTACTATCATTGGTGTACAAGGAATTATAAATTAGTTGGGATAGAAAATATTATTTTCCACAGGTACTCAAGTGATCATTGATTACATTAAGGAAGTATACAAGACCTTTGTAAGGCTTGTCTCCCACAGTGTTTGGGATATACAGATATTGTTTTCCACAGGTACTCAAGTAACCATACAAGTTTTTCACTAAGACTAAGTCTATAGTATAGACTTGTCTCCCATTAAGGTGGGATAGAGTAATTTATTTACTTTTTCAGGTTTCTGATTTATTAAGACAAGATGTCTACATTAGATTACTTTATTGCACAAGGGAAATCCCTTGATAAGACTGGTAAAGAGTTAGAAGAATGGACAACTGCTCAATTAGCTATTGCATTAAAATCAGAAGAGAAAAAACAAAAAGATGAAAATAAATGGAAAGCAGAAGTTGAACAAAAGAAGATAGATGCTGAGAATTTCAGATTGCAGATGCAAGCTGAGGAGAAAAAAGCTGCTGCTGAGGGAGAAAAGCTGCTGCTGAGGAGAGAAAACTTCAAATAGAAGAAAAAAAATTAGAAGCTGCTGCTGAAGAGAAAAAATTAGATGCTGCTGCTGAACAAAAGAAATTGCAGATGCAGGTGGAAGAAAGGAGATTTGAGGCAGAGCAAAAAAGACTAGACAGAGAAGCTGCTGCTGCTGTTGAGCAAAAAAGACTAGACAGAGAAACTGAACAGAAAAGATTGGACAGAGAAGCGGAGGAGAGAAAAGCAATAAGAGAACATGAGTTTGAGTTAGAGAAATTAAGATTGACAAGTATGACTAATGTTAATCAGGCTTCTGGTGGTAATGGTAAACCCTTCAATTATAAGGTCAAGGTGCCAGCGTTCAACTCTGCCAGTGATGATTGTTACGGTATATGCTATTAACGCCGTCTGCTAAAGGTTAGCAGACATGCAATTGTAAAGGTTAAGACATTTAATATATTGCGATAGATGTTTCAATTATTGAACGCTCCATACACGATCGATTATGACGTGTCTAGCGTTGTTTGGGTCACAGTCGGTAACTAGGAGACGCTACCCTTTGTTACTTGACCGCCAAGCTGAATAGCTGCGTTTTTCTAACCTTCCAATTCAATGGCATGATATAGCCATTTATATGTGCATTTATGATGGACCAGGGTCAGTCCTAGAACTCTATATGAGAGGAAACTTACGGAGGTTAGTGTTAACTAGAATCCTCAGAAGGAGGAGAATAATCGTCAAATTCGTATGAATATTCAGACTCGCAGTCTCACTGTCGGCAGGTAGCCATGTCTAGCTGCGCGTGCATATAGCTGTGATGTTCTGACGACAATACTGCATTGTATCCTTAAACGGACATTGACACGTAAACCAGCAGTCTACGTTATTGATTAATTTATGCATGACTTATACGGACTTATGTTCTGCTCCTATTTGAAATGATCATCCTGTGTGTACATGTGATTAAATATTACGGACTCAACCTGAAGGCATTAATTACTTCATTAATGTTGCTGAGTTCAAGTTACATTAATTACTTCTTCATACCATGCTACTGAGTTGTATGAACGCTTCACCCTAATTCGCGTAATAATAAACCAAGCACGATGAACAAGAGATCACTAAAGTAACCATACTCAGTGCATGATCTTCAACCGGCAAATAACTCAGCAACAAAGTGGCGGCCGAATGCGGGGAACGACAGAAAAAAGAAACAAACTTCTGTTCCTTACGCACATGTTAACCATAATATTTACGATCAAGTTTCGATCACATGATCCAGTCGAAGATGACGTTGTACTCATTATAATGCCTAACAACGTGACGTCACCGAAAGTCGTGTAGGTGAACTGTCGGAGAAACCAAAGTCGTTCTCTAAGCCTAACCAGGGGAAACATGAGCCATTTGAAGCAGACACAAGATATGGACTACAGGAACAGACAGTCAGGGGCATTAGCCTAGCTGTTGACGACCTCTAGCACTGATCTAAGCAACGGAAAAGATAAGTCTAGTTGTTTTAATACTGTCGTCATTGCAAACAGTAATACTGAGTCCATGCCTTTTGCCTGCATAGGCATGTCTTTTCTGAATGTGTTTCATGTATTTTTTTGGTTGTTTTAATGTGTTGTTAATTAGCGGGCCGGTTGGAGGGAACTGAAATCTCTGGGGAATGTCGCGAACAGCTGACCACCTAGATTTCAGTCGGTCTTAGGGCAGTTAAACGATTGCACTTTTGGAAGCCCCATTGAGGTTTGCCATTGGACTACCTGTCCAGATCTGCTATCGTTTGACGATTTGTGTTAGCTGTGCCGTTCCGTAGATAACTGGCGTATTTTATTTGTACTAAGTTCACATTTTTATTCAGTTTTGTATCATGTTCGTTAACTATTTCGTCCAGTCTACTCTTACTATCAATTTATTTTATGATTGTTAAATGTTTGTCCGTTATGAGTCCTGTGATGTCATCATTTTTTGCATTCATTTTTTTGTGTACTTTGAATATTAAGTTGAATTCGGGTCAGACCTTGACCCTTCATTTGGCTTGTGACACTTCCGCTTGTTTTATTTAGTTCATAAATTCATTTTTAATTGTGAAAATGTCTTGTTTGCGTCTTGACATTGTTTGTACCCTTTAGTTGCATCATTGTTTTGTTTGTCCTCATGATATATATTAAATACTACATTAATAATATGATATTATATTCAATAATACACTTGTAATTTAATTTAATTAATTTTTTCTGATATTTAAGGTTAATATGGGACATTGCATAATTATGCAGTGATAGTCCAAGAAATTAGCACTACAATTTATAAGAGATGCCTAGGGCATAATAATATAATATATATATTGACCAAATAAAATAATCTTATAGTCTACCTTTGAGGTAATAGACCCATTGTATATTATTTAATATACTTTTCTAGTACTAAGAGAGTGACTTAGTACATTGAACAATATAATTACTAGGAATCATACCCAACATTATTGGATATTAAGAATAATTGTGTGATGTAATTACATTATAGTTAACAGATATCATAACTATTTATGATATAGTTAGTACTTAGATACAATATTGTTACAAAATATTGTCTATTGGTTGAACTTAGACATAAGAGTTCAGTACTATTGTGATTATTTATATTGAATATTCCTAATTTGAGTAAGTATAATAATTACTCTGAAGCTACTATTGACTATTTTAATCAGTAATTATCAATAATTACTTACCAGATAAAAGTCAAAATGCTTACTATAGACCATTTCGTTAAAATTGGTAAGGAATATGGTTATAAATCTCAAGAACTTCGTCAGTTTGCTGAGGCAGAACTGGAAAAACATAAAGCAGAAATAGAGGAACGTGAGATGAAGCAAATTGCCAAGGAAAATAGATTAAGAGAAATTGCTCAACAGAAAGAAGAGAATAAATTGAAACGAGATGAAATTATTTTACAACAAGAAATGGAATTGGCGCGTATTAAATTGGAGACAGCAAGATTACAAGCACAAAGTGCTGATGCAAACCAGAATAATAACGCACAAAATGGATCGTCATCCAGCCAAACTAAACATTTCTACAACTTTAAATTACCCACTTTCAACTTAAACGAGGATGACCTTTCATCATTCCTGTCACGTTTTGAACAGACTTGCAAAACAACCCATTTGCCTGAAGAGTCATGGGTACTCAAGTTAAATGAATTCTTGGTTGGAGAACCATTGACGGCTTCTCAAAATGCTGACCCATCAATAGCAAATAACTACGGTGCTATTAAGTCCTTGCTTCTACGAAGGTTTCACCTGGACGAGGAACACTGTAGGTTGAAATTTAAGGGAATTTTACCTGAATCTCCAAAAGATTTTGCAGGATTCATTGCGAACATACGCAATACATTTAATAGATGGGTTGAACTGGCAGAAGTCAACAAATCGTACGACAAATTAGTTGATTTACTACTACGGGATAAGGTATTATCTTCGGTTAGCCAGCCATTCTTTGCATATTTGCAGGAGCGTAAACCAGATACTATTGACGAGTTAGAAAAAATTTCTTTAAACTACTGTTCGGCACATCCGAATGCGAACATTTCTAACTCTTCATTAAGAGAACCTCTACCTGTGGCGTCTAATATGGCCTACAATCATAATAACAAACAAAGACATCACAGTGTAGACAGAAGTAGGTTCCAAAGAAATCACAATGTTAACTTTCAGAAGGGACATAATAATGATTTCAACAATAAAAATGAGTTCAACAGAGGTAGATCACGAGATAGAAACTATTCACCTCAAACAAACTACCACAATGGTCAACATAACACTAATTATAATCGATCACATACTCCCAATAATAACAATAACTGGAATGGTAATAATCATGGCTCGAGACATCGAAATAATAGTTACTATAGAGGACGACGAGATAATTCTAACAATTATACTCGGAATCGATCTCATTCGCGGGGATCATCTCATTACAACCATAATACAGGGGCGGCAGTTACAAATAATACTACCCCTATAGCTCAGGTCCCACTTGACAATAATACAACACAGTCTTCTGCTGCATGTTTTGCTATTAATTATAATGTGGCAAATAGTTGCCAACAATGCAATCTTATTTTTCAGAAGGCGAAAGAAACAGTGCTTAACTGCGGACATATTACACCAGAGGTAGGTCTTGCAGTCAACGATGGAAAAAGCTCACTAATTTTTAACAGGGGAATCGTTAATGGATCCGTCGTCTCAGTGCTGAGAGATTCAGGATCCACGACGATTGGTGTACGTCAGTCGCTGGTACATCCTAGCTGTGCGACAGGAGAATATGTACGCTGCATGACATTTGGTGGAACTATTGAGTTCTACCCAACAGCTATTGTTCATATTAGAACACCCTTTTTCACAGGGAACGTAAAAGTATGTATGCTAAAAAAGCCTATAGCTGATCTGATGGTTGGTCGTATACACGGCAGTAAAGATTGTACTCCAGATGAGATCATAGAATGGGAGAAACATAACCTATGCACTGGAAACGCCGTGACGACTAGAGTGCAGACTCAACTCATGGAGAAATGTAGTGATAATAAGATGGATGCAGACAACCAAGAGGAGTTTGTAGTCAATTCACCTATTGACAGGGAAACATTTGCAACTAAACAAAAAGAGGATAAATCTTTAAAAAAAATTTTTAAGCTGGTTGATAAAGTTGACAATCTATCCTCAGGTAATAATAACAAACATTGTTTTGTTATTAAAAATGACATATTGATTAGAAGTTTTAATGACAAATCACAAATGAAACAACAAGTTATGGTCCCGTATACTTTTAGACGGTACATTCTTCAACATGCACATGACTCACATTGTGCTGGCCATATGGGATATACTCGAACACGATCTCGAGTACTGTCTTCATTCTTTTGGCCAGGAGTGTCAAGAGATATTTCGCAGTATGTACGTTCCTGTACTACATGCCAAGAAGTGAAAGCACGTGGAGCTTTTCACACGGCGCCTATTCAGGCTTGCGATATCTCAGTAAGACCGTTTGACAAGATGGCCATAGATATTATTGGTCCATTGCTACCATCGGCCAGAGGACATAGATTCGTCCTTACGTGCATTGATTTGTGCACACGATGGCCAGAAGCTATCCCATTAAAGACCACCACTACCACAGATGTAGCTGATGCACTACATCTCATCTTTTCTAGAATAGGGTTTCCTAGAAAACTTTTATCAGACCATAGGTCACAGTTCATATCTGACACCATGAAGGAAGTCATGAAAACTTGGAACATTGATAGGAATTTAAGTAGTATTTATCATCCTATGAGTAATGGTGCAGTTGAAAGACTTAACCGTACACTTAAACAACTACTACATAAGGTTACTGTTAAGCACCCTCATGACTGGGACAGAGCACTCCCAGCTGTTCTATTTGCTTATCGGGAGGTACCGCATGAACAAACTGGCTTCTCTCCCTTTGAATTAGTTTTTGGTGCTCCCCCAAGAGGTCCTATGGGACTAATAAAAGACTTATTAATTGACGCGGAGATGACTCAGGACACTCAGTCATCTTACGAGTATGTGATTAATCTTCGGAAGAACATTATTGAGTCTTGCCAGTTGGCAACAGCTTCTTCTGAGGCTGCAAAAGCTAAGGCTCGATCTCTACAAAATAGGTCTCGACGATTACGCCAATTATTCCCAGGCGATGAGGCTTATGTGTTACTTCCTCACAATAACAATAAATTATTGATATCTTGGAATGGTCCTTACAAAGTCATTGATAAAATTTCCGACGTTGATTACGTCTTAGATATCAAGGGACACAAAAAGATATTTCATATTAACATGCTCAAGCAATTTCATACACGTCCTGAACACTTACAGTCAATTTTTCATGAACTAGATGACAACACAGTATCTACTTGTTATTATTCCAACTTATCCGTCATCCAGGAAGAAGAATCTTCTTTTCCTGAGGTACAGTTACCGTTACCGGTACCAGTAGTTCAACCTACTGAATCTTGGCGGGATGTAACCATCTCTTCAACGGTTACACCGCAACAGCGTCTACAGATTGCTAATCTATTACAATCTTATCCAGATGTGTTGACCGACGTCCCGGGTCGCACATCGGCTATCAGTCATGACATTACTCTCAATGATGATACACCTATTCGTGTACATCCCTATTCGGTTCCTTTACATTTCCTTGCTAAAACTACTAAGGAACTTGAACAGATGTTGTCTCTGGGAATCATTGAGACTAGTAATTCGCCATTCTCTTCTCCATTAGTGATTGTCCGGAAGAAGGACAATAACATCAGACTATGTGTTGATTATAGAAAATTAAATGCTAAGACGATAGTTGACAGCGAACCACATCCACTTATCGACGACTTACTGCCACGTCTATCCAACGCAACTATATTTAGTAAGATAGACTTAACTAAAGGTTATTGGCAGATACCACTGACCGAAAAGGCTAAGTACTACACCGCATTTTCCACTCCACAAGGTCTATACCAGTGGAATGTGATGCCTTTTGGGCTTGTTAATGCGCCAGCTACCTTCATTCGCCTGATGCGACAAATTTTATCAGGTAGACCAGACGTTATTACATATATTGACGACATATGCTTGTTTAGTTCGTCGTTTGAGGAACATGTTTCGGGACTTAGATATGTTTTCGACACTCTAAGGAATTATCATCTAACTGCTAAACCTACAAAGGTTCAGATCGCGTGTAATGAGATAACCTTTTTGGGACATATCATTGGATCGGGATATATCCGAACGTTACCTAGTACAGTCTCCAAAATTCTAAACATAGCAGTTCCTCAGACGAAGAAACAGGTCAGGAGTTTGTTAGGACTTGTTCAATATTACAGTAGATTCATACCAAACTTGTCATCCATCACGGCTGTATTGTCTTCATTGTTAAAAAAAGACATGCCGGTGAAGGTGACATGGACTGGTATATGCAATGAAACTTTCAACAAAATTATAAATTTGTTTTCGCATGAACCAATTTTAAGACTTCCCGATGCTTCCAAAAGATTTTTCTTACGAACAGATGCTAGTAACTACGGCATTGGTGCATGCCTGCTCCAGAACCATGATGGCGTTCTACATCCTACCTTATATATTTCAAGAAAGCTAAAGCCGGCAGAAACAAAGTATTCCACAGTGGACAAGGAACTTTTATCAGTTATATGGGCAATCACTAAACTGGAAAAGTTCTTGCTTGGTGCTCCATTCACCATACAAACTGACCAACGTGCTGTAGCATCTTTGCGTAGATCAAATCACAAAAGCCCAAAACTCGCCAGATACGCGATCATCCTGCAGCCATTTGAATTCTCCATTGAACATATTCCTGGCACTGAAAACATTGTGGCGGATGCGTTGTCACGTAATCCTATTGACGACGAATAATCAACATTGACATTCCTAAAATACGTCAATCATCACTACATTGGATAGAACGGAGTATCAACTATAAGGGAACTAACCTTGACTTCAAGTTAATAATTATAAACACTATATGCATCACAGAATTGAACTAAAGACAATCAAGGTATACATATTGACATTGAAACTTCGTCTAACGTCCATACACAATATATGAATATTCGTTGAACAATCATGGAACAATATCTGACGACAAGTCGAACTTATTATCCTATTTGCACTTAATTCTTGGATCCTAGGATAATTGACATTTCTGTCCGACGGAAACGTTTCAACACTTTGTCTAAAAGAATTCATCAGGATCAGGACTACGGATGGATCATCATATCCTATACTAATTAATTAGTTAACTTAACTTCTTAATTGAATTAATATCAATAAAATGAAATGTGAGAAAAAAATGAAATGAAAAAAACAAAAAAAAGAGAACGAAATATAAAAAGAAGAAATTATGAAAAGAGAAAATAAATCTCACACAAGTATTAGACTAATATTTTTTTTTTAATGTACCTATACGTTATTTAGTTAGTTAAATTAGATAGTTATTATTCACTAACACTTAACACACAGAATTAAGTTAAACTTATATTCGAATTTCTTTCTATTTCTTCTCACTTATTTGTCTTTTCTTCTCTCATAACATCGCGTTACATTAGAATCTTAATAATTTAACTCTTAGTTTAATTAATTAATTTAATTTTAATTAGTCAAATTAATTCCTATATGACATACTAATACGACAGACCTTACTTTAATTTAATTCTATCATTCACTATTGACATTAGACATTTTATTTAGTTGATATAATAATATGCATAATATTGATATATAATATGATTAATGTTAGATGACTATGACAAATAGTTAGTTGACATGACCGCGACACGGTTCTACTCAGAACATCGTCGGCCATATGTCACAATTGTGTTAAATTTTTTGAAAAATTGTTAAGTCGGATAGATCTTGAAAAAAAATCTATCGATTTTTTTTCCCCGGTGTACAGGGAATTGTTACGGTATATGCTATTAACGCCGTCTGCTAAAGGTTAGCAGACGTGCAATTGTAAAGGTTAAGACATTTAATATATTGCGATAGATGTTTCAATTATTGAACGCTCCATACACGATCGATTATGACGTGTCTAGCGTTGTTTGGGTCACAGTCGGTAACTAGGAGACGCTACCCTTTGTTACTTGACCGCCAAGCTGAATAGCTGCGTTTTTCTAACCTTCCAATTCAATGGCATGATATAGCCATTTATATGTGCATTTATGATGGACCAGGGTCAGTCCTAGAACTCTATATGAGAGGAAACTTACGGAGGTTAGTGGTTAACTAGAATCCTCAGAAGGAGGAGAATAATCGTCAAATTCGTATGAATATTCAGACTCGCAGTCTCACTGTCGGCAGGTAGCCATGTCTAGCTGCGCGTGCATATAGCTGTGATGTTCTGACGACAATACTGCATTGTATCCTTAAACGGACATTGACACGTAAACCAGCAGTCTACGTTATTGATTAATTTATGCATGACTTATACGGACTTATGTTCTGCTCCTATTTGAAATGATCATCCTGTGTGTACATGTGATTAAATATTACGGACTCAACCTGAAGGCATTAATTACTTCATTAATGTTGCTGAGTTCAAGTTACATTAATTACTTCTTCATACCATGCTACTGAGTTGTATGAACGCTTCACCCTAATTCGCGTAATAATAAACCAAGCACGATGAACAAGAGATCACTAAAGTAACCATACTCAGTGCATGATCTTCAACCGGCAAATAACTCAGCAACAATGATATAACATTCTGGCTTGATAGATTTGAACGTGCTTGTCGAGCTCATAATGTTGACAAATCACAGTATGTGAATCAGTTGTCTCAAAATCTAAAAGGGGAGTCTCTGACTAAGTTATGTTTGGTTGAAGAGGCCGACAAGGATAATTATGATGCTATTAGGGCAGCTTTGATAAAGAGATATCAGCTGTCAGAAGAAGGTTATCGTCTTTTGTTTAAAACAATGAGACCTGAGGTAGGTTTAGAATTCTCAGATTTCATTTCAAAAGCACGACTTACACTCTCACGATGGATTGAATTATCCAAAATAGAGAAAACATTTGATGGTCTTACAGATTTATTGCTAAGAGACAAGGTCATGTCTTCGGTAAACAAACCATTCCTAGAGTTTTTACATGAGCGTAAACCTAGTACATTAAAGAAAATGGAAGAATATTGTGACCAGTATGCCACGGCACACCCTGACATGATTCTTAGTAACACTAACATTAAAGAGGGTATGCCAGTTGCTTCAGCAACAGAATATAATCATAATTACTCACACAAATTCCAAGGAGCTCAAAATAAATTTGATAAAAAGGTTAATTGGAATAAGTATCAAAACCAAGGTAACCACTCAAAATAGGGTTCTTCTTCGAAGAACTGGAATCGGGCTGACTGTCCTCGATACGCGAGGGGTGCCCATTATTTTAGAAATTTCCGAAAAGGGAGTAACTATAGGAACTACCCAAGTTCTTCATGGAAACAACAAAACCAACATTACAGAGATACTCATTATAATGAGCATGATGATTATGATCATGAATATTGTGATTCAAACCCAAATAGGGGTTATAACAGAGGTAATAATAATTACAGAGGCAATTATAACCGAGGTAGATCACAACACAAAAGACAGGGTAAATCTCATTACCAGGCTAACTCTGCACAACAAGAGTTCTATGAGTCCGGTAGTCAGAATAATGATAAAAAAGACTCTAATAATGTAGGATGTTCTGCTTTCGATTTTGACAGAGCATTTCAGTGTTCCCAATGCAAAACATTATTCGAGCCAACCACAGTTTCGACTTTAAGCTGTGGTCATCCTCTTCCTGCTCTTCCTGCGTCAGTCGCGCATGATGGAAGAGGTGCTCTTGTCTTGAATAGAGGTCTAGTAGAAGGTACTCCGGTCTCAATTCTTTTCGATTCCGGGTGCACAACCATTGGAGTGAGGCAGTCACTTATACATCCTTCTCGAACCACTGGCAAAATAATCAAATGCATAACATTTGGTGGCACATTGGAGAAGTACTCCACTGCCATTATCAACATTTCTACTCCCTTCTTTACAGGAGATGTGCACGCATGTCTTCTGCCGAATCCTATTGCTGATCTTATCGTCGGTCGCATTCATGGTGCGAAAGAATGCACTCCGCAACAAATTGCCGAGTGGGAAAGTGATAATATGCATACTGCAAATGCTGTAGTCACTAGAGCTCAAGCTCTAAACATGCCGCAATCTTCTCTTTCTGGAAATAATGATGACCATAACCAAGGTGATCTCTTGGAGATTTCGCATGTTTCCTTTATAAAACAGCAGGAAGATGATCCTACTCTAAAGAAATTCTTTACTCTAGCAAAAGAAGGTGATCCGAATAAGGACACGAATCATAAATCTTTGATTACGATGAGGAATGGCGTACTTGTACGTATGGTACAAGACTCCGCTAAATCCATTCATTCTCAAATTCTTGTGCCCAAAAATATGAGAGTTAAAATCTTACAGCACGCTCATGATTCTCAGTGTGCTGGACATATGGGTTTTTCCCGTACTAAATCTAGAGTTCTTGCATCTTTCTTTTGGCCTGCTGTGAATAAGGACTTACGAAACTATTGTCGATCTTGTAAAGTATGTCAAGAGGGTAAATCCAGAGGTCCACGCCATGCTGCACCTATTCAGGCTGCAGACATTCCCATTCGACCATTTCAAAAAATGGCGATAGACATCATTGGTCCATTTAAGATAAAGTCTGCTAGATGACACCAATTTATTTTGACGTGTGTGGATATGTGCACACGTTGGCCAGAGGCTGTTCCTCTAAAGAGCATGACTACTGCTGATATTGCAGATGCACTTTGGTTAATATTTTCTCGTCTGGGATTTCCAGCAGAAATATTATCGGACCACGGTACCCAACTCGTATCGGATACCATGTCTCAAGTGATGTCAAATCTTAAGATAGAAAGATCTCTGAGTAGTATTTATCATCCTATGTCCAATGGGATGGTAGAACGTCTAAATAGAACTCTGAAAAACCTACTAGGTAAGATAACTGAGGATCATCCTCAGGATTGGGACAGGGTTTTACCCGCGGCTCACTTTGCATATAGAGAGGTCGCCAACGAACATACAGGATTTTCTCCTTTTGAACTTGTCTTCGGCGCGAAACCGCGAGGTCCTATTTCCTTACTTCATGATCTCATAACTGCTAATAATATTGTCGATGACACAAAATCCTCTTATGAATATGTCATTGCACTTAGACATAAGATTATCGAAGCATGCAAATTGGCAACTGCTTCTTCTGAATTTGCAAAACAGAAGGCAAGTCAATTTGCCAATAAGACGAGACGCTTGCGACAACTCTGTCCAGGTGACATAGTATTGGTCCTGCTGCCTTGTAGAGAAAACAGACTTCTTATTTCTTGGAAAGGTCCGTACGATATAATATCAAAAGTTTCCGATGTTGACTATATCGTCGATATTGACTGGAAGCATAAAACCTTCCACATCAACATGCTCACGGAATTCCATGAACGTCCGGATTATTTACAACCTGTTTTACAGGCAACGGACGATTTTCCAGTCCAACATGGACATTACTCATCACTGTCAGTAAAACAGGATGAGGAAACGAGTTTCTCGGATGTAAATCTACCTTTTCCAATGATTCCGCTTCATTCTAATGAATCATGGAAAGATGTTGCGATTTCTCCTGAATTATCTCCAGGAGAACAGAAACAAGTTTCTACTATGTTAGAACAATTTCAGGATGTCCTTACTGACATTCCTGGTTTAACGGATGTCATTCAACATGACAGTATTCTTACTGACCATAATCCTATAAGAGTCAGACCGTATCCTATCCCGATACATTTTCAAGCACAGGTAGAAAAAGAGTTGGATGAAATGATAGAGTTAAAAATCATTGAACCATCCACATCAGCATATTCTTCACCGATGGTTATCGTGCGAAAAAAAGACAACAACATACGTCTTTGCGTTGATTATCGCAAATTGAACCAAGTGACGAAATTTGATGCTGAACCTATGCCTTTACTTGAAGAGCTACTTACCAGACTATCGAATTCTCATTTCTTTACTAAACTCGATTTGTCTAAGGGATATTGGCAAGTTCCACTATCCGAACACGCCAAACCGTTTACTGCTTTTTCGACGCCTAGGGGTCTATTTCAATGGAATTTCATGCCTTTCGGCCTAATGAACGCCCCTGCAACATTCGTATGCATGATGCGTCGAATCCTATCTCATCGCTCAGATGTCATTGCATATCTTGATGACATCTGTCTTTTCAGTGATATTTGGAACGATCACTATAATGGGATAAATGAACTATTGTCTATCTTACGCGAGCATAACCTGACAGCGAAACCATCGAAAGCGTGTATTGGTTTTAGTGAAATATCTTTCTTCGGTCACCGTGTTGGTCATGGGTTCCTAAAAACAGAAGACCATAATACAAGTAAGATACTTAACATTTCTATTCCTAAGACTAAAAAGCAAGTGCGAAGTCTCTTAGGTCTAATACAATTTTATGGACGATTCATTCCGAATCTGTCTTCCATTATGTCACCTCTTTCTTCCTTGCTAAAGAAAGGGTCTCCTAATGTAGTCCATTGGACTCAAGAATGTCAATCCTCTTTGGATAAGGTTAAAACTATGTTTTCTACTTCACCTATCCTAGTATTGCCTTCTAAGGATAAGACATTTATTCTTCGTAGTGACGCATCATCCACAGGGATTGGAGCAGCACTAATGCAAGAGTACTCTGGAACTCTGCATCCTGTGATGTATATTTCTCGAAAATTAAATGCCGCAGAGAAGAATTACTCGGTCCTAGAATGTGAATTATTGGCTATGGTTTGGTCAATCCTTAAACTTCAAAGATTTCTTCTTGGCGCGCATTTCATTGTGGAAACTGACCAAAAAGCTCTTACGGCTATTCAGAGTAAAAATCTGAAGAGCGCGAGATCAACGCGATACATGATTGCTCTGCAGCCGTTTCATTTTTTGGTGCGAGCTATCCGTGGGTCAGAAAATGTGATGGCAGATATTTTGTCTAGATGCCCACATGATTCATAACTGTTAAATTATATGCCTAACTTTGCTACAGTTGTTCCTATGTTGAAATGTGTACACATATGTAATATATCATATATTGATTGTAACACTACTTAGCGGTTCATTGATGTTTATTCACCGCTGGTCTTTCAATGGTTTTTCGTCTTTGATGATCATGATGTTAATATATCTGAGATGAAATTTAAGTATAAACTGATGTAAAAAGTGTGGCATTGCCAGTATTGTAGTATGCGTTGGTGACACCTCTCTGTAAATATTTATACTTAGAGAAATACTTTCTCTAAGTTCATGAAATATATTCTCAATGCTTATCATCTGCGCATTGTTATCGGTGCGTTGTGAGCCTATTGTATGTTGCTCCTAGATGTATTTCAAAAAAAAAGTACCATTTTTTTTCCCGAGGGGTGTGGTAATCTGTTGCGTGCATATTTTGACGCACATATTACAAAAATACGATATGGCTATTTAATATGGAAAATATATATTTGCATTCATTTGTGTATGAAAATGCTTCCTCTGGTAAAGCTAGATAATTCATGATTGATTTACACTTTTGATTATATGAGTGATCTTTCTTGATATTGATTCGGCGCATGGATATTGTATTCATGTCCTTTCTTATTTGTTCGGGCCAGAAAATAGATTAATTGTGCTTGTTATGTTTATGGCCTGAATTCATGTGTACTACTTGTCTAGGGCAAGTAGATTCAGTCGTATATTGTATACCTTTGTATGTTCAGGTCGGACTATATCCTTTCTGCCAGAATCTAGCGCAGGTTTTCGTAGTCCTACTGGGTTGTGAAGAGTTCCGATAATGTCGCCAAGAAATGGCTGAGTGTTTTTCAGGGCTGGCACTATTTAAGGTTTAACAGTGATTCATAGATGTTTTTCTAGGAGAAGTTTATGTCTCTGCTAGAGTCTATTTGTCATAGATCCTCCTCATATGTGTGATTCGGACTCCAGTTATGCCAGACCCTATTTTTGATGATCTCGAGTCGATTAGACCTAGATGGAACATTGTGCTTCGTATCGCTAGGGTCGTGTTTTGTATCGACGAAGATGACAGGCTTTCCTACAGCAGTTATGTCTACGTGAAATAACTTGATTACTGTAGAGCTGTATTGAAAACTTTATGAAATTATTTATATGCACATTATAAATTAACTTTGGCTTATATCTACCTTCCTACGAGTGAGTGAGCGACAACTCAGGAAGGCGGCCATGTTATATTTCTGTCATCATATATTTTGATCACTGTCTAGAGAACAGATTATGTATCCTACTATCGGGCAGTGGTATCGAGATCTTGTTATGAGGTGAAAACCCACTATCGTGGTTTATGATTATTATACAAACATTGGACATATTTCAGCTTAAGAACTGAGCCATGAAATGAAGGTTCAGCCAATGACTTTTGTATGTTTACCGATCCTCATTGACGCGTTCAGTCAGTAGAGGATACGGCGATTAGTTACCAGAACAGTGAATGCTACCTTGGGTTGAATGATATTTCACTACTACATGAATGTATCATCCACGATTCAAATAACCAATGAATGTATGTCAACATGTGTCCATGAATGTATCCGTGCTGTCCAGTTTGCGTGCCTTTATTAAACTATTGAAATGTCAGAGGCAGTTCAAGTCGTCATTGCATTACATGAGAGTGTGTGAGAGTTATTATCAAGAGGTCTGTTACACCGAACTACTACACCATTCGCGTTACTTGACACTCCCACTCAAGGTCTACATGACAGGTTCATTCGATGATGCAGAGGTAACTGAAGAAGACTTTCTTCAGTAATGATCAGTGCATGACCCTATAGACAGCAAGGTGTATTACTCTACAGTGTTGGCAAGGCCAGGCACATATGTCGTGAAATATTCTAATCCACATATATAAATTAAAAGGTAAATATAAAGCCTAACAAATAAATTCTAATAAAGAAAAGAGCAATGGTAAAATAACAGTGCTGTCACAAAGAATGTACTCGAAATCCCCCTTTGTTTTATGCTTCGTCTGCAAATTGTAACGTTTCCACGTTAAATATAAGCCACTGCATAAATACAAGCGTTTCCACAACACATTAAAACGGGTATTGCATTTCTAAGAAAAACATTGAGAGGCACACTGCGTAATGACCTAAATTAATCCTAACATTAATTATACTACGTTACCAAAACGAACGAACAGATGGACTAAAGGATAGAGAGAAGGGAGAGGCAGAAAGCCGAACACGTGCAACACTAAACACGCGTCGCGCGATACACAATTGCTGCCATCACGCGTGTAAGGCCACATGCACTAACTTTATTTCAAATCGACAGTGATAAAATTCACTACCCTTCCCAGAGTTAGGTTTTAAAAAAACCTGGAAAACGCTTATTAGAAAAGATGACATTAGATGGGTTTACGTTTGAAAACATTACAGTACCCAGACAGCACATCTTCGAAACAGGAGGTAGAAGAAATTGCATATTTTGAACGCAGCATATTAGCTCTATTAAATATATATATTTGGGTTCCTTAGGGTTTGCTGACAAAGAATATGTAAAACGTTACGCAAATAGTCTAGGAATTAACAAGTTATAGCCAAAATAAAATGATGGTGCTGTCAGACAACACCCAAAATCAGAATCGCTCAGTGGTAGATTTTTTAAACCACCATTGTACGGGAAATGGGCCACAAGTTACATTTGAACTGATTGGCTGGAATGATATGTAAGGCTAAACACGATTAGTCGGACTATAAATGCTATCCTTGGTTGTTAGGGGAGACGTAGGAAGGAAAAATTTTTTCAAACACTTGTCGAAACGTGGCTCCATTGGCCAGACTCGCTGATATAATCACTTAGGAGCGTTAGTTCGAGACCACTAGTTCAAATAAGCTTGATAAAGCAACAGTGCGTTGAAGCCAGCTCATATTTTTGCTAAATAAAAGCCTGGAACATAAGCAGATGGGAATTTGTGCCAGTATTTGTGCCAGAATTCATTGCTAGTCAACGTATCTGTGTTTATTTCCATGAATTGTGGTAAGCTTGAAACATTCAGTATCTTTTAATGAAAATTGAATGTGAATTGTTAATTTATGCCTGTATATATGTGTAGTTCAGTAGCAAACATGATGTAAAGCCTATAATGCTCCAGCCTGAACAGAAGGTGTCGGAGGAAAGTAAAACTGCATGGAATGGCCAAACAGTACACTGATACCTAGATTATTGATTAGACAGAAATAATGCTGGAAGTGCAGAGGCGTAGTAACCATTAAGGAGGTTAATACTGGTATAAAGTATTTCAGATGAAGCTGACAGTTGGACTAACGCTCTGAACTCAATGTTTGTGATGTATTGTGATCAGTGTAGAAAGAGAGTATAAATTAGTTATGACGTAGAAGGTACATCCTTCTTGTTTTCAGGGACCGTGGTCTTAACGTTATTGAGCAGCACCTGGTCAGAGCTTTGCTGAATCCAGAGGCGGACAGCATACTCCTTGGTCCATTTAGCTATCAGTGAGGTGTCTCCAGAGCACAGGGGAGAAATCGAGCAGAGGAGTCTTTTCCTGCCGCCATCACGCAAGATAAGCTGATGTGGCCAGCTGAGCTCAACATTATGTACCCCCATCTTAAAATGACCTTGTAAAAATAACATTAAGAGGGGAATTTAATTGTTTTAATATCAGGAACTGAGAACATCTCCAATACTAGTTCCAATAAAGACAAACTATTGAAGTCATGATGACAAATACCAACAGAGCTTGAACAAAACAAAACCAGTATTACCTCATATTACTACTACACAACTGACACACATAGGATACTATTAAAAATATATGTCACTACAAGATTCATATTGATAAATTCTGTACATATAACTTGTAATTAAAAGTGATTGTGATTCCTGGTTCCCTTTGTATTTGAATCAGGACACATATACATTCATGACAGCAATGAATACATATTGTTATTTGAAAAGTTATCAGTGACTCCTTTAAGATATCCTTGTAGAGTGTTTTATGTATGTGAGTGTCACAGTGTTGTCAAGTGTAGTGGAATAAATTAAATTGTTTATCTGTCTGTTGTTGTTTTGACTTACACTTCATCATACACATACCCTAGACATATAACGTAGTCATCACACTATTCCAGAATAATTCTGACTGAGGTATACATATGTGGCAGCAAGTAAGGTTATATATAATACACTACTCTTATTAGATATATATACCTTCACAGCTGATCTCAGTCAGTACACTAAGTCCCCTATAAATATTTATAACATCCCACTTTACCACATATATTGGGGTCTCGCTCTTGGGATTTTGAATCTTTACCTATTAAAAATATTGGGGGGTAATTCACTTCAGGGAATATAAGAATTAAAAGGTATCCTTGGGTGGAATTAAATAAGGTTGAGCTCACGGTGCCTGTGTTGTCCATTAGATATATATTTAGAGATTGAATTGTTGGTTAGACATTGTATAAATTTACCTGATAGACAATGGCGGACCTGGCCAAATTTCGATCTGCTGCTGTTCAGACTGCAAAAGAGTTAGGATTAGATGGGCAAGTTATGGTTGCCTATGTCACTACGGAATGTGACAAATTTATTGAACGCGAAGAAAGAAGGTTTGAAGCCGAAAGAAAGTTAGAGGCTGAAAGGGAAATTAAGAAGTTACAATTTGAGGCTGAGGCTGAGACTAAGAGGTTGCAGATTGAGGCTGAAGCTAAGAAATTGGAAGCAGAAGAAAGAAGATTGACTGCAGAAAGGGAAGAGAAGAAATTAGCTGCAGAAAGGGAAGAGAAGAAATTAGCTGCAGAAAGGGAAGAGAAGAAATTAGCTGCAGAAAGGGAAGAGAAGAAATTAGCTGCAGAAAGGGAAGAGAAGAAATTAGCTGCAGAAAGGGAAGCAGATAGAAAGAAGATTGACTGCAGAGAGGGAAGCAGAAAAGGAGGAGAAGAGATTACAAAGGGAACATGAGTTACGACTAAGGGAGTTTGAGTTTCAAGGCCATGCTCCTGAAAATGGTGCCAGTCCCTTTGCCTCTGATGCCACTGCTAGCCAGGGAGCCTCAACCTCAGCTATGAATTTTCATTTAGATCATTTTGTTGAGAAAGACGATGATATAGAGAGCTACCTAAATAGGTATGAACTATTAGCTACCACGTATGGGTTAGAGAGAGAAAGGTGGGGCTTAAAGTTATCTCAAGGACTTCGTGGGGCAGCTTATGAAGTTTTTGCAAAAATGAGAAGAGGTGATCAGGAAAATTATGACATGCTAAAGCAGGCTCTTTTGTTAAGATATGAAAAGAATGCAGAATTTTATAGGAAAAAATTTAGGAATGCTAAACTACTGTCAGGTGAAACCTATCACCAGTTCTCTGCACGAATAGAGACATACTTGGAGAAATGGACTTCTCTGGGGGAAAACCCAAGATCTTAAGGAAATGGTCCTTATAGAGCAACTAAGAGAGTCCATGGCTCCAGACCTGAGAAAGTTTCTCATGGAACAAGGTGCAGAGAGGCTGTGTGAGTTGCTAAATGTTGCTGAAAGGTATCAAGCAGCTCAAGCAGAGGTAACAGGTAATAAAAAGAAACAAGTGGATAACTTTAGGGCACCACAGAACTTTAATCAATTTGATCCTAGAGATCAAAACAAAAGTAAGCACCAGTTTGATAGGCCACGGTATGAAAATAAAAATAAATTCCCACAATTCGATGAAAGGAAATATGATGAAAGAAAATCTTTCAACCAAGGAAAAAGGTGGTGTAAGAATTGTCAGATGGACAATCATGACACTGACCGTTGCAGAAGGAAACCTGTGTATATGGCAACCCTTCAGGTCAGGTCGACCTCAAGACAGGAGGAGGATATTATGTTGGATACCACTCCAGAAGAGATGAGGAAGGCACAGGCTGGGGATAAAACACTCAAGCCTTGTTTCAAAAAATTGTCAACTTGTCATACAACTCCAGGCAAGGGAGATTTTTACATGAAAAACAAGTTGATGTATAGGAAGACTGGAGCTAGATCCAAAGGTCAGGGACAGCTGGTACTTCCTAAAAGATATAGGGCAGACTTAATAAGGAGCCTACATGTGAAACCAGATGGGGACCATGAGAAAATAGGTACTATCATTCAAAAGGTGGCTCACAATTATTATTGGCCCAAGGCAAGATGGGACATTGAGAATTTTGTAGAAAGGTGTAGCATAGCACATGAGGGAACACCCACAAGTGGGAACATTGATCAGGACCTGGACACGCCACGGGGCAAAATTAGGCCTGATAATAAAAAGAAATATAAATTTGATAAAGTGGACCAAATGGAATGGGAAGCCCCTTTTCACGGACAAGCTTCACTTAACTGTTTTACAATGGCCACTATGCGGAGAGTGCAAAAAGATGTCTTACCCCAGGATAAGCCGACAATCCCTCAATCGGACTTAAACAAACTGGAGGAAGAAGATGTAGAGAGGAAATCTCTCATCAAGAATTGTAAGTGGGGAGAAAGCCCCAAAAGAAAAATTGGTAGCGGTCGTTTTATGCATGATAATTCTGGGAAGAAAAATCATCACTATAAAGCTTCGAGTGGAAGAGACCATACCGGTGCATGGACAAATAGTCCACACAATTAAAGGTCCATACGTAGCTTTGTTAAGAACGTGGACTGATGAAAAGGCAGAGGAAAACATTACATCTTCATACCAATATGTGAATGAGCTGACCACTCGTTTAAAAACTGGCTGGAAACTTGCCAACGAAAATTTGAAACAAGCCAGGAAGAAACATGCTGCCTATTATAACAGGAAGGCGAAAGACAAAAATTTGGCTGTGGGAGAGAAAGTACTGCTTCTTTTGCCCGGGAGTCAGAATAAGTTACAAATTGGATGGCAGGGTCCATATACAGTTCTAGAGAAGGTGTCTAGAACCAATTATAAGATAGATAAGAAGGGGAAAGAAAAAATCTATCATGTGAATCTCCTGAAGAAATATTTGGAAAGAGAACATCAGGAAGAGACACACTTGTTGACCTTGTCCATCGCCATGGAGATGAAAAAGGAACCACTTTCATCATTTGAATATCCATTACACCCCTGTGAGACAGCAGCACAGGTAAAAATCAGTACACATTTAACGAAAACTCAGAAAGAGAGAGTGCAACAGGTTCTAAATAATCATGCAGAGGTGTTAACAGACCGACCAGGGCATACAAACCTATTGGAATATGATATGAAACTGATAGACCCCACACCGGTCTGTATGAAACCATATTCGATTCCGTTTGCTAAGGAGAAAGCTTTGAAGGAAGAGATAGACTATCTGTTGAAGGAAGGAATTATTTCGCACAGTGAATCTTCGTATAGTTCCGGGGTTGTACTCTTAAGGAAGCCCTCTGGAGAACATAGACTCTGTATAGATTACAGGAGACTGAATGCTATTACAGAAGGACAGGTGGATCCATTGCCGGATACAAATCAGCTGTTTGCCAGTTAAATAAGGCTAAATATTTCTCAAGGGTGGATCTGAGTAAAGGATAATATCAGATTCCAGTAAAGCCTGAGGTTAGACCATACCTGGCTTTTAGTACCGGTACCTCAGAAGGACACTATGAGTTTAATAGATTGCCATTTGGATTGAAGAATGCGCCTAGTGTCTTCTCTAGAATGATGAGAAAATTGTTGGATGTAAACATTTCGGAGGAACGTAATGAATCCCTGAGTTGCCTCTTTGATTGAGGATATTCCGAATGTTTCATACAGGATAATAAGAAGATTATGGGATCCACTACGAAAACTCTGCTATCACCAGGTATATGTTATCTCCTCATAACGTACATTTTGAGGGAAATATAATATTCTCTGGACATGTCATTGCGCAGACTCAGAGAAGAGAAATGGTGAATACGGGTTGCGAAGCAGCATTAAGACAAGCACTCACACTTGCGGCTGTTCAGTAACATAACCGAAATATATTATTGGTTGTAGAAGTCTGAGGCAGATTTCATGAGTGGTGCCTACTCTGAATGGACCCAACTACATAAAACCATGATAGCACCACAGCAGAGGAAAGTCAAGTTGACTTACATTTATCTATGTGTATATAGAATAAAGGACTGACATATAATGTCTGTTTTAAGAGGGGAGGTGTCGTGAAATATTCTAATCCACATATATAAATTAAAAGGTAAATATAAAGCCTAACAAATAAATTCTAATAAAGAAAAGAGCAATGGTAAAATAACAGTGCTGTCACAAAGAATGTACTCGAAATCCACCTTTGTTTTATGCTTCGTCTGCAAATTGTAACGTTTCCACGTTAAATATAAGCCACTGCATAAATACAAGCGTTTCCACAACACATTAAAACGGGTATTGCATTTCTAAGAAAAACATTGAGAGGCACACTGCGTAATGACCTAAATTAATCCTAACATTAATTATACTACGTTACCAAAACGAACGAACAGATGGACTAAAGGATAGAGAGAAGGGAGAGGCAGAAAGCCGAACACGTGCAACACTAAACACGCGTCGCGCGATACACAATTGCTGCCATCACGCGTGTAAGGCCACATGCACTAACTTTATTTCAAATCGACAGTGATAAAATTCACTACCCTTCCCAGAGTTAGGTTTTAAAAAAACCTGGAAAACGCTTATTAGAAAAGATGACATTAGATGGGTTTACGTTTGAAAACATTACAGTACCCAGACAGCACATCTTCGAAACAGGAGGTAGAAGAAATTGCATATTTTGAACGCAGCATATTAGCTCTATTAAATATATATATTTGGGTTCCTTAGGGTTTGCTGACAAAGAATATGTAAAACGTTACGCAAATAGTCTAGGAATTAACAAGTTATAGCCAAAATAAAATGATGGTGCTGTCAGACAACACCCAAAATCAGAATCGCTCAGTGGTAGATTTTTTAAACCACCATTGTACGGGAAATGGGCCACAAGTTACATTTGAACTGATTGGCTGGAATGATATGTAAGGCTAAACACGATTAGTCGGACTATAAATGCTATCCTTGGTTGTTAGGGGAGACGTAGGAAGGAAAAATTTTTTCAAACACTTGTCGAAACGTGGCTCCATTGGCCAGACTCGCTGATATAATCACTTAGGAGCGTTAGTTCGAGACCACTAGTTCAAATAAGCTTGATAAAGCAACAGTGCGTTGAAGCCAGCTCATATTTTTGCTAAATAAAAGCCTGGAACATAAGCAGATGGGAATTTGTGCCAGTATTTGTGCCAGAATTCATTGCTAGTCAACGTATCTGTGTTTATTTCCATGAATTGTGGTAAGCTTGAAACATTCAGTATCTTTTAATGAAAATTGAATGTGAATTGTTAATTTATGCCTGTATATATGTGTAGTTCAGTAGCAAACATGATGTAAAGCCTATAATGCTCCAGCCTGAACAGAAGGTGTCGGAGGAAAGTAAAACTGCATGGAATGGCCAAACAGTACACTGACACCTAGATTATTGATTAGACAGAAATAATGCTGGAATTGCAGAGGCGTAGTAACCATTAAGGAGGTTAATACTGGTATAAAGTATTTCAGATGAAGCTGACAGTTGGACTAACGCTCTGAACTCAATGTTTGTGATGTATTGTGATCAGTGTAGAAAGAGAGTATAAATTAGTTATGACGTAGAAGGTACATCCTTCTTGTTTTCAGGGACCGTGGTCTTAACGTTATTGAGCAGCACCTGGTCAGAGCTTTGCTGAATCCAGAGGCGGACAGCATACTCCTTGGTCCATTTAGCTATCAGTGAGGTGTCTCCAGAGCACAGGGGAGAAATCGAGCAGAGGAGTCTTTTCCTGCCGCCATCACGCAAGATAAGCTGATGTGGCCAGCTGAGCTCAACATTATGTACCCCATCTTAAAATGACCTTGTAAAAATAACATTAAGAGGGGAATTTAATTGTTTTAATATCAGGAACTGAGAACATCTCCAATACTAGTTCCAATAAAGACAAACTATTGAAGTCATGATGACAAATACCAACAGAGCTTGAACAAAACAAAACCAGTATTACCTCATATTACTACTACACAACTGACACACATAGGATACTATTAAAAATATATGTCACTACAAGATTCATATTGATAAATTCTGCACATATAACTTGTAATTAAAAGTGATTGTGATTCCTGGTTCTCTTTGTATTTGAATCAGGACACATATACATTCATGACAGCAATGAATACATATTGTTATTTGAAAAGTTATCAGTGACTCCTTTAAGATATCCTTGTAGAGTGTTTTATGTATGTGAGTGTCACAGTGTTGTCAAGTGTAGTGGAATAAATTAAATTGTTTATCTGTCTGTTGTTGTTTTGACTTACACTTCATCATACACATACCCTAGACATATAACGTAGTCATCACACTATTCCAGAATAATTCTGACTGAGGTATACATATGTGGCAGCAAGTAAGGTTATATATAATACACTACTCTTATTAGATATATATACCTTCACAGCTGATCTCAGTCAGTACACTAAGTCCCCTATAAATATTTATAACATCCCACTTTACCACAATATATAACATACCTGGCACTCTACAGCCAGCTTGGTATAAAAAGTGTCGGAAGATCGCTAGACATGGAGGAAACAAAAGTGTAGGTGTTAAGGATATTTCGGAAGGCAATGTGCAACTAATCATGGAATACCTAGATAAAGAAGAACCCAATTCGATAATAGGGATCATTAGCTTTAGGCAGATAGCAATAGATTCACTGGATGTGTTGTATAGCCGACGTTATTATGAATAGAAGACAGTGAAACATGAACCGTTGTGTTTTTCCATGTTTCGGCTGCTCCAGTGAATAGTCGGATAAACCATAGGATAAAATGGATTTCCAAAGTGATATAGCTCGTTCATATGAGTAAAATAAGCCTTAGATGGAGGAAATCGGTGAAGAAATAAGGATTCCAGAAATATTTTGGATTTACTTTCTTATCACATCTTGCCTTGCCTACACGATTTTGGATGCATGCAAACGTACCTTGGTCCAGTTGCCATCTCGTACATCCGCAAGACCATTACAAAAGGGAAGAGAACGCATGACGCAGACACACTCGCCGCCTGTTTCAAACTACAGACACAGAGCAATAGCAGTTATATCAACTCTGTTGCCATCTGCAGAAGTGTGAGCAGACTGTGTAACTATTAAAAGCCTGTCTGTGACTGAGGGTAAGCGAGATGTTAATTACAAATATATATGTAAAGATAATATCAATGTGTGTTAAAGAAATATTAGCATGTGTAGAATCATTGTGCTATTTCTGAAGGAAAACCCGAAGTGTGTTGGTTTAGCTTAATTGTGTAGTAAATAAGTAGAACGAATGGATTGAGCAGGTTGGTTGTGGAAAGCGTTTTAAATATATTATACTTGCTGGAAAAGACTATACAAACTGGAGGAAGAAATTAATATAACAGACTGATTTTCTGTATCATTTTATATATGACACAATGATTACCATAAGGCTTATATGATTTTATTGAAACAAATCATGGACAAAACTGTAACAAGTGAATTACTGAACTATTGTGCTAGTACTTGAACGAATTGTGTTATTCGTACTTAAGGACAATCGAATTTTGTAACAATGTTACCAAGGGCGTTCTGCTTTAAAGCAAGCATTTAATTTTTCTTGGCAGCCACGGTAGCACAGTGGTAAGTGCACTGGCTTCACTGCTTGGTTGTCCATGGTTCGAAACCCAGTTGCGGTGGGATGTTTTAGAGCCCAAACATCTCCGTGGTCGACCTAGCCTGATGAATTGGGTATCAGAGAAACTCTGAGAAGGTTAAAAGCGGCCGGCGCGATGCTGACCTCATCACGCCTTGTGTGCCGTTGGTCAAGAAAATATGAGCCTATCCTCATATTCCCAATATGCGTCAGTGGGCATGCAGTAGAATTTTTTACATATTTTACTTTTTTTTAAATTCTTATCTGGTAATGATGGTAAAATAACTGGTACTGTTGACCTAAAGTCATCAACAAGCACTACCAGAGCCCCTTTGTTTGATGGGCGTTGTCAGCTACATGTTGCATAGACACACCACAAGCTTTAAGAGATCTTATATGACAGAACACGTAGATTGTATAATAACAAATATCTATTAATCATATCAGGGCCTATATCAATGCTTAATGTTACTGCAATATTCACTTCTTGGAGACTTCCGTTCACATGTAATACAAATATTTCATTTTTTTTAAACTCATTTCAGTATTTATACATGCAATGTACGCTCAATCTTACAACAACCACACTCTTGACACTATTCTTTCAGCAAATCTGAAATTTATGCCAATCTAGGGGAATAACTAAACAAGTTCTATAATCCCGGGGCGAGTCGCCCAATAGTGACGGTATTACCTCCGCAGCTTTGCAGTACTGGTCCAACAGTGGCCAAAACTCAAGAGTATCTAATATGGCCCTTCAAAGGTGTCTTCAAAGATGTAGATAGAAGGGTAATGACACTTCTATCAAAAGGGATTTATTACAAGATATTCAGATAAGCGAAAACAATGCTGCTTGGGCTGAGCACGTTAATTCTAGAATCTGCCGACTTTTGTGAAAATTTAAGCAATGATTAATTTTAGCTCGTTCAAGCCCCCACCTATGATTTACTCAGTGGAATTCTTATTATTCTGGTAAAGCTCTGTTTAGAGTGTGTGTAGTAAATTGACTGTGACAACCATCCATACATTTAATAGGATTAATTCAAAGTTAAATTTGTAAAATTACAAACAACAAAAATTATGATAACTTAAGTTTTAACAGCTTGAAAATAATTGAATAGTTTAACAGACAGGATTCATCACTGATTGATGATATAATTCTTATGAAGAAAGTTCACTTTGGCAGCTTATATATTGAAAATAGCTGCTAATGACGGTTCTGCTCCTTCTGAATGGTTGGTTCTTTTCACACTGCTCACGCTAACCGCTTGTCAATGTTGTCGAGTGTAGCTCGGTTCCCAGAAATGTCAGGGAGTGTCTACAAAGTTGGTCCCTCGTCTTAAAGCTTAGGCCATTGTTCCCGTCTTGTTCCAGAGATAGTACTTTCTGCTGTCCGAGGGCGCGTTTTTTTAAAGTGAATATGTTTATGAGTTTGTAAGTAAAATTTGGTGCTAGGGTATATAAAAACCAGCCTCAAATGTTCTTTACAGTGTCAAATGCACGTGTTGACCTGAATTGCGTTCGTTTTTGTAATCGTTACAACGCAGTGGTCAATAGTGTTTATTACGCAATTTTTGACCACAGCTCATGTTGCGCGTACGTGAAAGCAACAAAATTTGGGGTGAACACTATTCACTGACTACGCAACTGAAACCCTATAAAAGGATAACGCTACACAAAAAAAATTCAGTTCATTTTCAAGCACACATTTATGGCGTCTCTATCGATAAATTTAAGGAACATTGCTATTGGCCGACTGCATGCTGGCGAAAGTCAAAGTCAGGTTGCCAGGCATCTAAACGTGCATCAGAGTACCATCAGTCGACTTTAGCACCGGTTCCAAGCCACTGGTTCAGTTGAAGACCGGCAACGCAGTGGACGACCCAGAGTGACAACAGCAGCGGAGGATCGCTTTTTTCGGCTTCGTCACTTCAGAGACAGGTTTACAACAGCTTTCTCAACTGCCTAGTCATTGCCTGCAGGACGTCATGTGTCTGATCAAACTGTCCGGAATAGACTGCATGACGCTGGACTTTGGGCACAACGACCTCACCGAGGACCTGTCCTTACGCGCCACCATCGCCAAAATCGACTTCTTTGGGCCAACCAGCATCGTCCTTGGGCAGCTGACAATCAATGGAGACGTGTCTGGTTTAGTGACGAATCTTTCTTTTTGATGCAGCGTCATGATAGATGGACTAGGGTCTACCGTAGGCGAAATGAACACTTTGCCCAAAATTGAGTTGATGAAGCTCCGCCGCACGGTGGTGAAGGTGCAATGGTGTGGGGAATGATCAGTTACAACGAAGGAGTCAATTGGTGCACATTGAAGGAGGCTTGAATGCGCAATGATACGTCAATGAAATTCTTCGACCCCATGTCCTTCCACTTTTGGCTGCCCAAAGGTCTGTGTTTCAACAGGACAATGCCAGACCCCATTGTGCACGGTTTACCACGCAGTTCCTGACTGCCAACAACAATCTCACCCTTCCCTGGCCATCCCTGTCTCCAGACATGAGTCCGATTGAGCACTAGTGTAATGAGCTGCATAGACGTGTTTGTCGCCGAGACGTTGCTCCAGCCAATCGTCGTGATCTATTCCAGGCACTCCAGGAAGAGTGGGCAGCCATCCCACATTCCCACATCACACGTCTGATCGCATCCATGCCCAGGAGATGGCAGTCGCTGATCGATGCAAGAGGAGGCCACACCATACTAACGGGAAAGCCCGTACGCCAAAAAACTCTCGTGACCCAGATGCAAAACAACTGTCAACTGATTGGTTGAACCCAAGGTATTCGTGTGTGCAATTTGAACAATTAACTCATTAAATTAAAAAAGTTATTGAATGTCAAAATTATGGCTATGTGTGTGCCTTCAGTAGCTATGCGTTTCTTTTTTTGAACAGTATATATATATATATATATATATATATATATATATATATATATATATATATATATATATATATATATATATATATATATATATATATATATAGTTGTTACGTTGGTGGTGTTTTGGTTTAACTTGATATAGGCTGACAATACTGATGTTGATAGGAAAGGTCGGGCTGACAGTCTCTGGCCGACTTATATTTTATAAAGCGAATACAAGTGTGTGGGCCGTAAGGATAGGCCAATGGTAAAAGGCAATGTCAATGCAGCAACGACAGGGTCATAAATTTGACCAACGTATAAGTCAAGCAAGCTGGACTCACTGTTGAAGGTACATCATTGACGAGACAATTTATTGGTCGAAAAGACGTGAACATCATGGTTTCATTGCAGAAGAAGTACATCATAGTTTCATATACTGTTATACATCATGAACGATATGGCCTTTGACTGACGATGCCAGTTACAATAATAGTAAGGTCAAACGTCCTGACCAATTCGGATAAACTTCATCGAACTGTAGCTTATTTTAATACATATATTCGCTCCTAATGTTCCGAGGGACGCACTATCCATTGATCATTACAGATGCAATAGACGTTCTGCCTTGACGAATAGGGCTCTGTGTCTTTGAGGCAGGAGACCTTGAAACGTGCCGTTAACTGGCAATAATTATAAATGGAAACGAATTCCTGGAATAATCCCTCAGGTACAAAACTCTTGAGTACTTCAATATATTCGTAAGTATGGGTCTTCTCTTTACTGGTAGAGACAGAACCCCAGAAAATATGCGTCCATCAACGAGGACCGAAATCTTAAAATGCTCAAGGGTATCATTTGTATAGCAACAAATCGACGCAACAAAAGTGCGTCATCTGCATTCAATGGTGATGCAGAAAAGTACGCATAACTATTTAAACAAAGTACATCTATATCAGATGCGTTCACATGTGCGTCTATCAAAAGTAGACTGGCATGTGTAGGTCTCACACACTTAACTCCCACGCGTAAAAGGGACTTTATATATATATATATATATATATATATATATATATATATATATATATATATATATATATATATATATATATATATATATATATATATATATATATATATATATATATATATAACCTAGATAAAAATAAAAATATCTATACACTGTACAGTGTCCGGTACCGTCAGTTAGGAGGCAATGTAAAGTGTTCCCTATCGTTAAGTGCGTCATGCCTGCAACACCGTTTCAGGTATCACGAGACATGCGGACAAACTTGTTATATGGTATGTCAGTCACTACTAAGCGGCACATCAAACATTTCATTTACATCAAACACCTTCCACATTCTCATGGATAAGTAAACTTAGTCGCTCCTAAACCTTTTTTTTTAAATTCATAACAGGGGTAAAGACGACGAGTGTTGGAGAGCCTTGTGGTTTCTGAAGCACCACGTCTGAATACCCACGATGACGTAGTACTAACGTAGTATTAACGTAGTTTCTGGCGTAGTGACGTTTAAACAAAGGACGTGGTTAGCAGCCATCACACAAGGCTCAGATACGCAAACCACTACGGCGACCATTAATGAAAGGCATGCAACCCGACAGTCAATCATAGCACGTTGCGCAGACGTGTAAACTTATATAATTTAATAGAAGGTAAAACCTAAGTCACGGTGCAAAGCAATTTTATTGTATAGCTTATCTCAGTACTAGTTGAATCACTAAAACCGCCAGGAACATCGTAAGAGGCCGGAGGGGCACCCGGCTACCATCTAGAAACTGACAACAGCAAGTAGATTCATTAGCTTCATCAAAAGCTATCATCAACAGTGATAAGTCATCGGTCAAGACATTAATATATGCGACGCCGTTTGGGCAGTCAATTAACAATACAACAAAGCCTTTTTGTTATCCAAGCAAACAGACAGTAGAGTGACGGCATGAGTGTATTGTAAAATATATAATGAAAGTGTTTTCATAAGCAATCAGAGCAATGAAGAACTGAATTCTCTGTGTCTGTTATTATTGCGATCAAGTGAATTCCAACAGGATCAAGCTAGCTGAAGAGAAATTCAGGATAAGTCGCTTCATTAGACAGTAACTCCAGATGAACAGCGGATTTGGTGATAACAACATACATACTCGTACATCTACACTACAGTATAATCATTTAGCTATTGAATGTTATTCACACTAGAATTTAAGTTAACCCTTACTTAGTATTAGGGTTTGTGTTATATTTAGGCGTGTATAAAACATTTTTCTAGGTAAAGATCATATTTATTTGCATGTGTTCATAGTGATGTATATATCTTTGAAGTTAATAAATCTCGTATTTGTGTGTTCGTTATAAAACTGCAAATTATCACATCATTGGGAGAACGAACGAACGAACTTTATTTTCAAAGGGTTAAGAATTAGAAACGAAGGCCCGTCTGACATTCTACTTTCCTCTCTCTCTCTCTCTCTCTCTCTCTCTCTCTCTCTCTCTCTCTCTCTCTCTCTCTCTCTCATCATGTATACTGTATCCTTTCATCCCCCCATTTACTGCAAGCATTATTTAGGCATTTATCATTAAAAAGTAATATAACATCATACATTTGCAATATTCCTCACAATCAAAGTATGTTTTTAAAATAAATTTAAAAAAAACCAAATAAAATAAAAAGTTAAATGAGAGAAAAAACCAACAAACAAACAAAGCCAAAACAAACAAACAATAAGATTGACAAAAGTCGAATTCCTCATACAGTAAATTAGACAGTGATTTGAGGCATAATCAGATGTTGTGTTATAAGAACTTGTGAAACATTCGAACAGTCTGGTACTGAATGACTAGGGACTCGTTGTGTTTTCCAGTGTATGCGAAAGACTTTAGCAGACGTGAGCAGCTATGAGTCACATAGCAGATACTGCCGTAGGGAGTGAATTTTTTAAACCTTCACAATACTAGGTCCATCAACATGAGGTGGGGTAACCTGTTCCTCTCCTTCTGTCTTTGCCTTCCCAACTCAAGAGCAGAATCAGATTAGGTAGATAGTCAGACAGACATATACGAAAGAAATTAATTTTCCAAGTGTTGAAAATCGGGCACACAGTTCCCTCTTGCATTCTTCCTTCCTCTTGCTTATCTTTTGTTACTGTTGCTCAAACATTCTCCAGCGTACTTAAAGTATTATTTCAAGGACAATGAAACATTACAAAGCAGTATAAAGGCATTCATTAACAGTACCTGATCACAAATTTAAAAAAAATAAGTATACTGTAATGAAAAACTAGATCATTAGAGCCTTCATACAATATAATATATACTAATTCGAAACATAATCAGTTAGGGTGTCATATAATCAGCACTCATAAAGTATTTAAACAGTATACGATTGTATGAGTAAGGACTGTGCATGTTTTTCAGGTCATTGGGAAGATTGTTCCAAAGATAAGCAGCTGAGTAAGCCGAACAGGTCTAGCCTGGGCTTGGGTACCTGTAATTTGATTAAGCGCTGACTACGTCTTTCATTGTATTTTAAAATCGGTCAAAGATACGTTGGAGCATTCCGTGACAGGATTTTGTGAATAAATTTTTCTTTGTTAAATAGGAAGCGCTAAGGAGAGAACTAAAGCGAGTGCTAGGTACTTAAAGCGTTAAAAAAAAAGAAGGATGGGGGCATGTGATCCGTAAGAGAGGGAAGATAGCTGAGTGGGGATTAATAGTGTCACGGGATATTGAATCACTGGAGCCGTGTTGAGAAACTTATACCTGCTTTTAAATTCGCCTTCATTGTCCTCTTAATCTATTTTACCTTGTTGCGGGTACCTCTGAGCCACCATTATTATCTAAGTAACCATGATTAACTACAACGGTTAGTTCTCAGCTTAAATTTTGTGACAATAATCTCAATGTAACTTCACCATGGAAAATAAATCTCGGTGAATGTAAGATGCACAAGAAAACCGGAAATTGTTCTATAAGACCCTAAAGAACATGAGGAAGGAAAAACAATGCCCTCTCAAATTTATAAAGGACAAGCAAGGCAAATTGCTTACTGCCCCGAAGGAAGTAATGGAAAGATGGAAAGAATATTTCTCAGAACTCCTTGATTGTGAGCAAGGTCAAACATCAGAAATGATAACCACTAGCACAGAAGAGGAAACCAATGGTGATGAAGATGACATAAAGATGGAAGAACTGAAGGCAGCACTGGAGAAAATCAAGATGGGCAAAGCAGCAGGGCATGATGGTATAACACCAGAAATGGTTAAGTACATGGGAGCATCAGGCGACCTGTTACTCTTAAGGGTCCTACAGGCAGCATGGTGCAACAAGACCATACCAAAGGATTGGGAGATCGCCATCATAACACCAATTTTCAAAAAGGGTGACAATCGACAGTGTGGAAACCATAGAGGCATATCCCTTCTCAGTGTCCCTGGAAAAATCTACTCTAGAATCCTAGAGCAGAGACTCCGACGCCTAGCTGAGCCACAGTTGGATGAGGTCCAGTGCGGATTCCGCGCAAACCGAAGTACTCAAGACCTAATCTTCACACTCAGACAGCTGAATGAAAAGGCCCTTGAGTATAAGAGTGAGATCCATCTTTGTTTCATAGATCTGGAAAAGGCGTTTGACAGGGTCCCTTAGAGCAAACTTTGGGACTGTTTGGCAAGGAAGAATATTCCAGCACCTCTGATTCATGCTATACAGAGCTTCTACAAGTCTTGCAGAAATTATGTGAGGACAGCAAACCATAAGTCAGAAGAGTTCAGGACCACCACTGGTGTAAGACAAGGTGATATCCTATCACCTTACCTCTTCATACTCCTTATGGACGATGTCATCAAGGCATGTAAGGAGAGAACAAGAAAGTATTCAGTGGGGTACTGGAAGATGAGACAGGTCTATATTTCAGAGCTGGCATTTGCTGATGATGTTGCCCTGATTGCTAAATCAGAGACACATCTCCAATCCAACCTGCAAGTCTGGAAGGAACAGCTGGAGAAGAAAGGGATGGTCATAAGCAGCTCTAAAACAAAATCCATGGTGATATCACGAGAAGAAAGAAGACATCAGATTAAGCTGGGAGAACAGGTCCTGGAGCAGGTCGACCACTTTAAATACCTCGGAGCTATTATAGACCGAAAGGGAGGCATCAAAGAAGAGTTGGCCACTCGAAAAGCAGCAGCTGGGAGACTTTTTCAGGCCATAAATCGAAGATTCCTCAGCAAGAGAGAGGTTGGTAAGAAAACGAAGATGGCTGTATACCGCTCCACCTATGTCCCAGTCTTGACATATGGATGCGAGTCATGGGCAATGACTACAACCCATAAAAGCCAGATCCAAACCTCAGAAATGAGGTATCTGAGGAAGGTGGTTGAAGTAACAAGAAGAGACATGGTACGCAACCAGACGATACGTCAAGGCCTAAAATGCCACCCCCTACAGACCCAAGTAGAACAGTCCCAACTAAGATGGTTTGGCCATGTCTGCAGAATGGGAGAAGATCGGCTACCACGACAAGCATGGGAAACAAAGAGCCAAGGATCCAGACCCCGAGGACGACCCAGAGTCCGCTGGGAGGACAACATTAGACAATCTTTGAAGGACCGAGGACTAGAATGGAACCAGGCCAGGAGGAAGACAGCCGATAGAATAGTCTGGCGCTCTCTCTTCCAAACCTCTACACCTCACGGTAGAAGAAGAACGACTAAGTAAGTAAGTAAGAATGTTGTTATTGTTTTTAAGCGGTGATGGGTGGAGAGCGGGCACTTTACAGCTACACGTTATTGCCTCTTCTCGTTAAATCTTGGTCTATCCTGTTCAACCTGAAAATAGGTTATATTTGGGGTATTTAGTGTCATTTTATTTACTAATTTTGTATTAAACTTAAATAACTATTGTCTTTTGCAGTTGCTGGTTTTAGTTTATATTAGTATTTGTCATTTTAATTTATCTGTTGTATTGTTTATAGATAACTATTGTCCTTTACACTTGGTTTTAATTTGTATTAGTACAAGTATTTGTTCTTTTTGAGTTGTTTTTTTTAAAATTTTAACCTCGTTGTCTTTCTTTGTCCAATGAGTAGTTAGTAAGTTTGCTAATTTTTCTGTTTTTTGTTTGTTTGTTTTTTTTTAAAATGATTTGTTAGTTCTTGTTGCTTAATTTCTATTTGGTTGAATGTCTTTTCTGAAGTACTAACCTTACATGTTTTCCTTATATGTTTATATAAACGCCATATTGTTCTTCTCAGTGTCGTTAAAAGACATTGAGAAGAATAATGTGGCGTTTATATAAACTGGCTGTCCTGTCGTTAAAAATCACTGAGAAATCCCCTTCTGTCTCCAGTTCTCTTCTCCGTGTGTACTACAATTACATCAGTTACGTATGACCAAACCTACGATCGACCTGTTCAAAAAGAGTCTAGCCTACTCTGGAGTCTACTTGTGGAACTACCTTCCACACCACATAAAAAGCCTACCTACACAAAACTCATTCAACAAAGCACTTTTCAAACACTTGATCAACACCTTTCTTTGTCAGTCCACTTCTATATGTCACCTTTCGTTTCATTGTCTACTACGTGAATAATTTGTTTTATATCCATGTAGTATTACTATATAATGTAATGTATGTGAGAATTTACCTGCATAGCACTGTACTTTTGAAATATGTAATGTATTTGTTTGCTTAAATGTGATGATGTGTATGAGAATGAGTAGCTATACATTTTTACTGCTCGAAGATGTGTCCTGCTACAGAAGTGCGAAAGAAATTAGTATTATTATTTCATTTTCCCTCAAGAATGTACGGATATATCAGAGAATGTGTTTATGTAATTTGTGTATTGATGTTTAATGACACATTCAAAAATGCAGATTAATTACTATGCAACCTAATCTGATTATGTTCGAATTCATGATTTACTGTACGGATATTTTTATTTTTTTTAATTTTTAATTTAATTTAATTTCTGTTATTTATTTTTTATTATTATTTTTTTATTTTTTATTTCATTTTATTTTATGTTAATATAATGTCTGTTTAATGAAAAATACTTAATTTTGATTATGACTGCACACTGTAAACGTACGCTGTTATATTACCTTTATAATGTTGCATGCCTTCATATTTATGCTTTAAATAACAAGTGGGAAGGAAAGGATATAATATGCAAGAAAAATGAGAGTGGAAGGGCAGAATGTTAGACGGGCCTGCGCGCCCAATTCTTAATTCTTCGAAAATAAAGTTCGTTCGTTCGTTCGTTCCTTTGTTTTATGTATATATCTTTTAAGTATTGATTGGGCATCTCCTGGGACATCTATACTTAAAACCTTATCACCTGTCATGTCTATATTGTGATTTCTATAGTACGTTTTTAATTCAAGCCTTTGTTGTTCATACTTTTTACAGTGGATCAGGTAGTGGACTATGTCATTCTCTTCCTGACATTCTTGGCAGTGTGGTTCCTCTATCATGAAGTATGCTGCACCGAGACGGAGACGCCACAGCTTTGTTCGATGGTATTTAATTCTTCTCTGTCCTGGCACGTCCTTGTTTGTTCTTTCAGCAGTTTAAACGCTTGGCTGCCTTTTCTACTGTTCTTTCATGTTGTCTTCCATTCCTTGTTCATAGTTAGCTTAACTTGGCTCTTGATCTCGGACGTTCCCAGTCCTTCTCTTATATTGCTTTTACTTATTCTTCCATTCTTGGCGTTCTGGTCTGCCAACTCGTTACCAGCTATGCCTATGTGTGCTGGAATCCAAACTACATTCGCTGTTCCTTAGTGATGTATTAATTGCAAAAATACAACATTTATGATTGAAGCCTTGTCAAATAGTAGCAATCTGGATGTGGGCTGAATGTTGCAGTATAATTTAGCGCCTTCTTAGTTTACCACACTGTGTATTTCAAGTCGTGAACAAGACAGCCAGACAATCCAAAGTACTGAATAGGATTCCATTTTAAAAGATTAAACAACGTGTTAAAGCATATTGTTAATTTACACAACGACAAATATACCTTTATTAATACGGAAAGCCCGGAATCATGGGAACCTAAACATTAAGACATAGTGGGAGTCTAATATAAAGTAACACCCCAGATCACGTGTATGAAGCATCTTAATCAAGTTGCCTTAACTATTTCTCTGAGCCAGAAGTTGATTATCTTAAAAGAGATTTTGGGGTAAGTTGTACACATTATAATTCTATATTTTGCATTTATTAGCATGCGAAAATTGCTAGTGGACGTACAAGTCGTACGTGGCTGGCAACCTCAGCATATAGAATGATGGTTACAAGAACCACCACTGCAAGAGTTGGTGACTGCTTTATACGGATTTCTTATAGAAAACCAACAGCAGAGGTAGTCCCAAGTTCCATATGAAGCATGGAGTTGATTTTGATAGAACAGATGTACATACTTATTAAATCAACCTTTTCAACTAGTGCAAATGTAAATATAAACATGTTCAATATAAATGCATTGGATATTTTCAGCTCACTGAGATTAATATTAATGCTCAGAGAGGGTAAAGTTTTCAAGCATATGGGATGGTGGAATAAAAATGGCGGACACCTGATTTTTGTGTCAGGAAACCCAATACACAGGTTTCTCTCTTATTTGATGATTCTAGTCGGTGGTACCCATTGATGGTGTTATATGTTCAACGAATATTCATATATCGTGTATGGACGTTAGACGAAGTTCCAATGTCAACATGTATACCCCGATTGTCTTTTAGTTCAATTCTGTGATGCATACAGTGTTTATAAAGTTTAAATTGAAGGCAAGGTTAGTTCCCTTATAGTTGATATGTTAATCTCAAGTCCTGGGTGGGCCACTCATGTCTGTTGTTTTTCTGTTGTCTGGTGTTCTACTTCTTTGTTTCCTGCGAGTGCCTGATGACATACCTTTATATTTGTTTCATATTAATTTCATATTAATTTACTGTTTACAGGCCTCAGGTTTCCCTCCCTTATTTGTAATAAACGCTTGATACAACCATCACTGATGAAGAGGTCAAGAGATTATTTCAAGAGCAAATACATGAGCAAGTGGGAACAACGCATCCAGGACACGCACACAAAATACGCAAATTACCAACACAGAGAAAGTGGTTATTTTTAGACTTTGCACAGGCCTTAGCAGATTGGGATATAATCCATTCAAAAGGTTAAAAATAGGAAATACTGACAAATGTAACTGTGGCACTAATAAAATGACTGCTGAACGTCTACTTCAAAGGTTCCCAACATATGAGGAACAGAGAAAGCGCATATGACCATCACCAATACTATTCCTAGAAAAACTCACGGAAACACCCACAGGCTGACGCTGCCCACTGCTTTCTTTGAAGATATTCAAGTTGACGTCTGAAAGTGAACAAAGAAGAAGCAGACTAACATTTTCATAGAATCAATATATTTCAATCTACCTTCGTCCTTTCATAAAGAGTATGAAACAAATACTGCTCATTCAAAACACCTGTAAAGTGTATCTTAAATGTCACTAATATTCACATGTTATGAATGGACATGCAGTTTAACAGTAAAACCGTTATAAGAATAGAAATTTAACTTTAGCTAAAATTGTTACTTCTGCTCCTTTGCTAAGTAAATAAATTATCGTTTGTTCACTCTTCTATCGATGTTTATGCTTTGGAATCAGAACATGTTGTGGTAATTCAGTGATGATTTATGCAGATGCAAGTATTGTAATAAATCACCACTACACAAAAACTCACAACACCTGACGCTCGATGTCCACAAGGTGACTAGTTACAATGCTTACCCAAGCACTGCTAGCAGTAATGGAGAATGAAGATCTTGTGTTCCGCGATTAAAACTCAGATTACCCACTAAGCACCAACTTTCGTGATCGAGCCATCAGTGTTGCCACATATTTAAAACAAAATAGAATGATAATGATAAAATTGAATAAATAAAATGACCACTTGGATATGCCACTTCGAGTATTTTGATTTATAATGATGGCAACATTGGTATTTCCTCCCTTTGTCATAGTTTATCGTCCAGTCTACTAAAGAGTAAAAATAATGCAAAACATGAGAATTTTACTCTTTCGACAATGTAAAATATATTACTGTCGTTTATATGTGTGGCCGTAATCAGGGATTTCCCGATTATTAAATAGAGAGAAAAGCTGTTTAAAATTTTAAAAACTTAATGTAAATGTTTTTTCTATCCAAGAAGAAAAAACTAATTATCTTTTAATATTATATCTGTTCTAGTCTCACATTTCGTAGGAAGGGGCACCTTTATACGATCTGTATGTATGTGCACTGTCCGAGATGGAAATCTATCATTTGCTGTATAATATTTAACCAGTTTTTTAAAAATAAAAGTTTGCCTCGTTTTGGCGAGGCGCGCCCCGTTCAACCTAGTCGGTTATATTATGGCTCAAGTCCAAATATAAAAGACCTTTAGGTCTGATAAACAAATTCAGAACAAAACGTACCAAGTCACGTGTTAGATCAGTAACCATAGAGACGTGTGCGGTTTCATCCGAAGAAAATAAATTTTAAAATGTTGTCATAAAATGACACAGTTTATTGAAGAACATTTTGCGCTAAAATGCAAATTCACAAATGACACTTCTGGGAACTTCCATCATTTAAACATTATAAGTAGTTGTGCGTAATTAAATATTTACTTTCCTTACTTTGTTTCTTCGTTTGTATTATTCTTTGTCGTAGTCTTTGTTATTATATGTGGTTTATTTCCTTCATACCGACACCTACCCATTTGTCGATCTTGTTTTATGGCTTCCAATACAAGTCAAGGTTTCTCTTGAGATGCCTGTCTTTCTTAACACACGAATATGTATACATCAAAGATAACATTAACAGTCATCCAAATGGCCCTTTCGATTTTCTCGGCTACAAAATATGTGAAGGAAGATATGTCTGTATTTAGTACTCATGTGATAATAAATGAAAATGTTAACCGATGAATTTATGGACTCAATAACAAAGATACACCCACCAATTATTATTAACAAATTTCTATATTTGCCGCCGATAGAGAACTCTGGCTCCAAAACCACAACTATAAAGATAACAACCATTGGAATAAAACAGGCAATGAACAGTGTGGAAATCATGACAACCATTTTGGCTACCTTCTGATTCCGATTTGAAACGCGGTCAGCTTGAGCAGAAGTTGTTAATGTAGTACGCCATTCAGTGCTCTTCCGTAACTTAAATACTAATACTATTGTACATATAGTAATAACAAAAAACGCACCAAAAGGAACAAATACATTGTTAACTGCAAAAGAAATAGTCTCAAATTTCTCTCTATCGCCAGTGAACACAAGGCCTAAAAGGGTTTTGTTTTTTTTTGGATAAAATTTGTAGCCCAGTCTGTTGACGACGTACACAGGAGCCACACTTGACATCAGGAGGACGAAGAGGAAGGCAATCAGAATGGATACTCTCCGTGGGGTAATGATGCTTCTTACCTGAGGGAGATAGATCATCAAAATGTGAAACAGATAAGATAAAGGCGTTTTATAACTATCATGTAGTTAATTTACGTTACGAATTAATAAACGAGAACGTATGTGAGAGAGTGTCACGGATTGCCTCCCCTGCTTTGCAGGAGTGGTCCAACAATGGCCAGAACTCAAGAGTATCTAAACTGGGTCATCAAAGGTGTTTACCTTCGCACAAGATTATCCTTGATAGAGCTGTAGATAGAAGGGTAATGACGCTTCTACCTTACGGAAGTATCCACAAGATAATTCAGAAGTCAAGAACAATGCTGCTTAGCGCTGAACATTTGTTTACTTATATCCGTCCGTCGCTTTTTCTGAAGGATTTAAGCAGTGGTTTTTAGCCCTTTCAAGCCCAAAGCTGAGTTAATTCAGCGAATCTCCTCTTATAATGGTATAGCTGTGTTTAGAGATAAATATATGTCTAGGTGTATATGTGTATCATATCTGGCAGACGCTGGAGTTGGGTTGGCCACGTCCTCAGAAGGGACCCTGCTACCATTACAAGAACAGCTATACTATGGACCCTCGAAGGAAAGCGAAAGAGAACCCGACCAAAAACAACCTGGCGGAGAACTATGGAAGCCGAGATGCAAAGAACGAACCAGAGTTGGGGCACTGTAGGAAGGATAGCCGAAGACCGAACACAGTGGAATCACTGTGTTTCTGCCCTACAAGACGCCACCAGTCGTGATGGCCACTGACTGCTTTTACGGTCGGCGGCTATGGTTCAAAGAAGAAGAAAATATATGTATATTAAATATTCTGGCTCATACTTTTGCTTTCATACATGTAATAACTGAAAAAACAACTATTATTTTGTTTTAAAACAACAGGTAACAAATTCAATAATCAATTCGTATTCACAGTTTAAAATAAATGAAATCCTGGTGAATTTTATATTGGAATCAAATTTTCTATTCACGGAGATCTAGGGTGAGGATATAGTTCAGAAAATTATGTCCGGTTGCTGGTGCATTTTTATAAGCTCTTAACTGATATAAGGGTGTCCTGCAGCCGTTTTTTCGTCAGTTCTTCGGTGGTGAGGGCTCTTCTCTACACAACTTGTCCAATTTAGGCGGTTGGTGTTGATTCCCTGCGTTTCACTCACGACTAGCTTCGTTCCACGAACTTTTTCGACAATATAGAAAAACAAATGCCTCTGCTAAGTAGATTTGTGGGCTGCCAATTAACAGACGCATTCTCGCTGTGCACTCACCAATGTTAATCTCTCAGAAGAATTAAATTCCCAAGTACACAGTGTAGCTCAGGGAAGATGATTAAAAATCACTAATATTCTTCCGGGTTTTAACCTGGGAAAATGTGTCTGGACGGCGCGAATTCTGCAGTAACAACATTATACATCTACTATTTAGTTTTGTCTTACTTCTGCCTTGATGTGAGAAGATCAGTGATTAGTTATGACTTCAGCAAACTCATGCATTAGAAATAGTTGAGTAACATGTATGTGACCGACGAACTCAGCTGACCCTGATTGACCCTGAAGCGTTGGATGATATAGTACGACCCTTTGTAACGACCCCTTCGTATAGCATCAGTGCCCGTGAATATATTGTAACTTTTCGTCAAACAAGATTTTTTTCACCTGGACTCATTAGCTATGCAACCATTATTAACTGTTTTATCAACCATAATTAAATACGCGAGGGTTATCCACGTAGAATTGCGCAGTGTTTTTATATCAAATACCTAATTAAATACCGAGGGTGATAGTCTTAACGGGAAAATTCATAGTGCTTTAGAATGTTATTTGATTTTTCGGTTTATTACAACACAGAGTGATCGTAAACTTTGCGATCCCAGCATAAAGACACGTTTGCTGATTAATATGTGAACAGTTTATCTACCGTTCATTCTGGTCATCGCATTGATTTAAGGAGAGATTAAATCACGCCCACGGATATCTCTTGAGCAATCATATGCAGGTATTTTCATTAACTTGGCCAGTGGAGGGCGTTGCCAGCATCAAACGATAGTAGTGACCACGATCAAAGACACTGGGGGAGATCTCAGGAAGGACTGGCGGCATGCTATCAAAAGGCAGTAGTGGTCCCTGAAACGAGCGACGCAAGTTTCTTGCCGGTATTTCGCATCTTGGTGTTAAACACGAAACCGATCGCAGTGGGAGCGAACGGGAAAGCCGACGCGCAAGCAGCGAGCGGAGATACGTCAGACCAGGGGCGGCTTCTCTTTTTAGTCTTGCGGTCAGATCCCCAAAAGTCTCATGAGATCTAAAAAGGTGAACAGCATTTTTATAACGTGTTTGAAAAAAAACCTCAAAATAGCCTACCATGTAAACTTTTCACACGATGGACTCCCACTCAACTTACATTCCATTTTAGATATATACAGACCATGAAGAATGCATGTTATCACTCGTTGGCCAGACCTTTACAGAAGCACTAGCGATATAGAAATCTTGTCAGATTGTCCCCTGGATTTTTATATATATTTGCAGTGAATTCTATTCTGTGCACAACGGTAAAATATAATTGTGTAAATGGATCAGTGGTCTAGTTGTGTGTTTTAACCATTAGAACTCGCGCAGTGTTTTATCAAATACATAATTAAATACGCGAGGGTATATATAGATAGTCTTAACGGGAAAATTCATAGTGCTTTAGAATGTTATTTGATTTTTCGGTTTATTACATGTCTTTTTCTTTCACACAGAGTGATCGTAACCTTTGCGATCCCAGCATAAAGAAAGCAATACAGAAATCATACATCTTAAAACTTCCAGAGATATTGATGAAACATTTTTTAAATGTTATTCTTGTGGCGGTACGATGCGACCTAGCTATCATAATTACATGAAAGAAAGCCTACCCAAGAACATTTAAATAAATCACCAAATTAACTTACAATCTGTAAGATAAACTAGAAGATGAACAGTGCCAGTAGCGATATTTTATTTACTGCTCTGTTGTGAGAGAGTACCTAGTTACCTGAACTGTGACTTGGGTAGCTAGTTTTTAATACACTACTCTTAATAGATATAGATACCTTCACAGCATTTCAGTCAGGATTTTTAAAACATTCACCACAACCGGTCAGTTGCTATCATCACGCCTTGAAGGAATTTTACCTCCAGCAGCGAAATTAAAGAGACCACTTCATTTTCACCCCTGTATTGAACTGTGTCAGTGCCATCCCATAGACTCTTTTTTATATAATAAAACACAAGAACTCTGTCTTCAAGTCCGGCGATTAGTGGGAATATTCGCTATCAGCAAACGTCGCTACATCTGGGGCGGGACATCGAAGTACTAGACAGTTTCACATGTCAAGAGTGTAATTGCTGTTTATATAATTATATGGATTGTCTGATGCTGCAATCGGTAAGTGTGTGTGAATATATGAGTGTGGATCCTCACGCGCGTGCATGAATGACAGGAGATTTAATTTTTGAAAACCATTTTGTTAACTTGCCTACCCGGTAATACATTTTCTGTATACCCTGCATTGTTCGTTTAAGTGGGATATTTTGTTAACTCTGTTTACCCCCCACCCTTTCATTTGATTAGTAAAGGGAAGAAGTATTGCGAATATCAGGATTTTTTCTACCACCCATACCTAGTATTGTAACCCCTCTTTCAGAGTAATTAACTTCACTGTTAGGTTACATTACCTATGTTCCTGATAACTATCTACCTTTGAACTGGGTTCATCTTTGTCTAATAAGCGGGAAGGGCTTAGTCGATACCAATCTTCTTCACCCCCTCCCCACCTTGTTATTTGCATTTTCTGTACTTATGATAATTTTATGTAACACTTGATATTTGTTTGGTATTTGATTTTTTTAGGTTAATAAACTTCATAAACTTATTTAGTACTGTGTTGGAAATACCCAAAGCCCAACATTTCCCCTATTTGTTTAATATAGTTTGTATTCACGGGCGTCTGTGTGTTTGAAGCACCAAATCGGTGTGAGCGCAGAGGTGTGTCTGGAATCTGACAAATAATTGTTTGACCAGGAGAGTCTGAAGAGAAGATTGAGAGGAACGATTTGTCGTAAATAAGTCTGTCTTTACTCTCCCCAGCACACTGTGAAGCAACTATTTACTCTCTACAATTTCTATCACTGAGCTTTCATCATCACTCTATACTCTAAACAGGACCACTATTTCTAAGACTCTTTCTCTCAAAATAAATTTACGACAATGTAAAATGCAAATAACAATTGATGTCACTGACATACAAATACATTTAAAATATCCAAATTGACCACATACCCGCTCAAGGATCCGACTTCGGATTTAATAAAGGCAACCCCGCTTTGGGGACCATGAATCTCATGTCTGCTACACTGAACGGTTACAAGTAGAGTGGCTTAAAATGTCGCTTCCACAATTCCATGATGGTCTCGTCCGGTGCAGGGGTGGGTGACCAAATGGTGGCATCATTTCATCTGCACACACACACACACACACACACACACACACACAAACACGCACACAAATGTGTATGGTTTATGCTGGTCACAGGAATATCTAATCTCTTCAATTAAACTGGGCCCAGAAAACACTGTGCAAGTGCCTTCGGCTGTAGGCAGGGTTTCTGCCCCTTCCCTGATTTATGTGCATCAGTACGTGACACAAACAAAGGGTCGACTTCCGGGCTGAAAGTGTAAGGCAGATGGAGTGTCCTTCCCATAACCATTTCAGAAAAATTATCTGTCTTGGCCGTTAGAATTAGCTAGGGTCAGCAAGTGCTATGTAACAGTAACTTGTAGAGGAGAGATTTGTCATTATAAGAAAATGAAAAATTCTGAAGAAAAGGGTTTTTAGTTCTAGCAGAGAGAGAGAAGTGTGGAGACCAATACAATATAGACAGAAGAGAACAGTTTGTGAGAGTGGTACACTGCAGTGATCCTCTATATCTTTTTCCTTCAGTCTTACTTGCTGTTATCATATATTCCAGCTTTCTTCTTCTCATAACATGCTTATAAAAATAGATTGCATTTTTTTATAACTTGTGAAATAAACTTCCTTCACGCATTGGCCTAATTCAGACATCCTCATTACTCTTTTTGGTTGTCCATGGTATTTTAACAGTCGTCTGTAAAACCACATCTCTGTGGTTCTAGTGCTTTCCCTACGTGTTTACTAATTGTCCATGACTCACTCCCATACGTCAGAATTGGTTCTATATAGCACTGAAGAACTCTCTTTCTTACTTCCATTGATAATATAGTGTAATATAATCTACTTTATACTCTAACAAAAACATGGAAAGTGTATCCTAATATTTGTTTTAATGAAAACAAACCTTCAAAGGTGCTGTTATACACAGGCATCTCTCTAGTGTAATTATGGCAGTGATCCAGCCGGTTACCCGTGAAAAGCTCGTGTGGGTCATTGCGCAGATCAGGTACTGAACTTCTATGGCATCGAACGGTAGATCGACTGCAGCAAAAGGTGGTGCGTAACAAATATTTGTCCAACACAGGGTTGTCAGACAGCCTAGATCTGCCACTGCAAGACCTGAATATGAGTAAACATAAATCTAACGTTTTAGTAGCGAGATTGTCACGACAATATCAAATACGCTTAATGTACATTTCACTGAGGTAGTTGAAACAACTACAAAAGGTGCAGTTTGAAGCTAACCATATTATTATTTGTCCCCTTTGGTTCGTTATACACATTCTATGTATACTGAAGCACATTAAAAACGCACCACCTGTATAATCCAGGAACAGAGTTTGAAATGTAAAATATAAGTGTTTACAAGTTTACATATTTGGAATCTTTATTCTTTTCCTATGAATCCATGCTGGTCATTAATTTGTACATTTGATTGTTATGAAATTCATTGCATTCTGTGCAGGCAAGAGAGAAAACCAAAAATGCAACCAATAAAAACATTCATTCACACTATCCTCAGTATCTGGTATGTACACCGTGATCTTGCAAACAAGCTTGGCAGCGGCTCCGCATGGAACGCACAAGTCTCTGAAGGAAATTTCGGGGAATCAAGTCCCATTCACGTGTAAGAGCAGCTTCGAGATGTTGCAGATTAGCTGTAGAACCTTGCCTGTAGACTCTGCGTCCAAGCTCGTCCCACAGATGTTCTATAGGGGACATGTCTGGTGATAGGGCAGGCCAATCAATCGTCACAATGTTCTGCTGCTGTAGATATTGCTGCGTAATGTATGCGGTGTGCGCACGTGCGTTATCCTGCTGGAGAAGCTGCAAGTCTGGATAATTTGTGAACGCAGGAGCAACCAGTGCATCCAGAACCTCATCTCGATATGTCACAGCATTAACATTTCCACGGAAGACGTGAAGAGGCAAGCGATGGTGAAACTGAATGCTCCCCTAATGTGAATACTGCCACCTCCAAATCAGTTGTGCTGACGAACACAGCAATCTGCAAAGCGCTCTCCACACCGTCGCCAAATCCGCATACGTCCATCAGCAAAGAATATGTTGAATCTGCTCTCGTCTGTGAATAGGACAGCATTCCACTGCAGTCTAGTCCATCTGACATGTTGCTCTGTCCATTGCAGGCGTTGCTGACGATGTCTGTGAGTCAAGTTTGGCCCAACATAAGGTCGTCTTGCAGTAAGGCCTGTATCTCTGAGTCGTCGTATGACTATCATTCGAAAGACTTGCCCACGTCTACCCACTATTGCTCTTGCTGTTTGACTTGCCGGGAGAGAACGATTCCTTAGGTGACTCAGCACAATATGACGATCTTGCGCAGGGGTAGTAACTCATGGTTGGCCACTCCGAAATCTATCCCGGGCACTGCCAGTGATTCCGTAACGTTCATTGAGACGTACAATAGTGCTGTGGTGGCAATTCATCCTTCTGGCAATGGCCCGAGAGCTCATTCCGGTCTCCAACATACCAATGGCTCGTTGGCGGTCGTTTTTAGATAGTCGTGACATTTCAAGAACATGTATTTGGTGTTTTGTCTCAACGGCCTTTTTATACCAAGTATACTTCCACAACGCGTACACATTTTCAGTGTCATAGCTGTTGGGAATCGTGTTGCACATGTAACTTTCATTGTTTTCATGTAGTCTGCACGCAAACCCGTGGGTTGAATCATGCACTTTCCATTCCAGCAGCCATTCGCTCTCTACCTCATGACAAACACGGGGAATATCCATTCCCACACCTTTTTTTCCCAGCTTCTCGGCATCAGTATATATAATAGTGGTGTGTTTTTAATGTGCTTCAGTATATATATTTGGACATGCACCCTAATATAACCACAGGACAAACGTGTTTATAGATGAGCTGAGGGGCATCGCCAAAACAAGGCAAACTTTTATTTTAATTTTTCTATATTTGGTACTGTGTCACTCAAGCCAGCAGAGTTCATTTTAGAAGTTTTGAAAATCCTCTATGTGCGACTAATGGTCTTTTCTTGTTACTTTACCGAATTTTATTTTCCCTATTCGACTATTGGTTTTCACCTCAGCCTTTATAATCTCGGTTGGCCTTAGTAATTGTAGGGCCCGATTTAGACCATTTGGGTGGGGCCTCCTGGACTTAAGATTATATGTTTGTTGTAACATGTTTTATGTAAAAAAAAATAGCTAATAAATAAAGATATATATTTTTATAATACAAAGTAAAAGCATATAATCCAGATATTTAACTGAAACAATTTTAGTTCACTTTTTTTAAAAGCTGTGGCCGGGAACCCATGTTCGAGGGCCCCACCGTCCTGTGGTCAACATTGGGAAATAATTGGTCAAAAAGATGTGGTTTTTGGGTTTAAGGACTATCTTCATTGCACCCGGACAACCCCATCAGTGCACTGATCTCCTCCCTTACATCACACAAGGAGGATCTCAGCACAGTGCACGAACTCTCTAGCACCGGCGAGAACCCATTCTGTGTATACTGGAATCACACATTCTATAACCATTGTTGTGATAGGTAGGTTTCCAAATCTATTTAATTTTGCCAGGGATGTGGCAATATATTCTACTCTTTACGATTTCCAACTACCGAAGGATTTTTAATGCGCGCAACTTGCACATGCGACTTCCTATTTTGCCACCCTTATCAGAGAAAGCTAAGCATCCGATCTCAATACCCAGAGAATCATGTAATTACGTCATTAGGAACCATTGGTTCTGAAAAACCTTTTAATCAATTAAATTCCCTGAACTTGGAACTAATCCGGAACCTTTAGAATTAGAGGCGGAAGCCACATCTCTTGGCCACTCCTACAACCAGGCCTATTGATCTATTTAACCTATTAACAAATAGGTTAGATCACTCCAAGGCTTGCCTGTTTATAATATACATGTTTGAATGTGTTCATAAGTGCAAAATATCAATCAATGAGTATTTATTTTCAATCAATCATTGTGAATGTTCGTTGAAACAAATTTGATTTGTAGAGAGTCACTGATTCATGGTGGTCTTCAAAGCACTGTTGGCTTCTTACACCAAGGTTTCTTAATCTATCGTCCATGGATCCCTGTTTGGGGTCCATGAATGGCTCCTGAGGGGTCCGTGCACATAACATCAATGTAAAAAAAAAAAGGTTTCTATTATACTTTTTATTTCATTTTGTTCAATACATAGCTTTCATCCGACAATCAAAATGGTCAGTTGCCTCTATCCGACATTCGAGAGGGGCAATGACACAAAAAGGTTAAGAAACCCTGTTTTACACTACTCAATTAGTGTTTATACTATCGATAATTATGAATTGGCAGTGGTGCACCACTTCACATACTAGGGGTCTACCATCAACGACAAACTCACTCTGGACAAAGAAATTGACAGCCGTATTGACAAAGCTGCATCCAACCTTGCCCACCTCACAACGTGTGTATCTGGCAACTCCAAAGTCACAATAAAGACCAAAGCTGCAGTATTTAATGCCTATGTCACCAGCACACTTCTATACGACATCAAGACATGGACAATATATGCAATGCAAGAAAAACGACTGAAAAACTTCTATCTACGGTGTCTACGTCACATCCTTTGTACAAGTGAAAAATGTCGAGGTGCTGTCATCAGCCGGCCTTCTAATTGTTATTATAGAACAGAATCGACATTAATGCACTCCCAGCAAACCCATAGATGCTCAGTCTCCCTCAGTATATGTCGAAGAGTGTGAAAGCTAACTGTTTCTGAAGCTTGCTTGTTGTATACACGACGGATTCATCCTCTCATACATCCATCACTGCTAGCCTTATGTTTGATGCCAAATTACTGCACTCTTCGCCTTGATGATTAATCTAATGTAGTGTCATTCTCTAACAATCGATCATTAATCATTCTCAGTATCTCTCCCTTATTCATATCCAGTGTCGTCAATGTTTGTGCTCTTGATGCTAAGTCTGTCAGCTCTCTCATTACCGCCTACCCCTGCATGACCAGGACAATAAATCCATACCAGCTCCTGCAGATTCGGAGCTTCTATGAATGTCTTCCATTCATGCCGTTGCCTACCATTATAAACCATTCGAAGCATAGACTGAGAGTCTAACACAATGGCTGCCTTTGTTAATGGGGTTTCAGTGAGCCACTACTGATCACTGCCTCTACCTCCATTCTCGTGCTGGAGGTTGTTGTCTTGTAAGCCCCGCTATGGTGAGCGACGGTTCTGCCCTTTACCCTACCAGAGAAGCCCCAACCTGATTTCTTACCACCACGGATCACATACCCAATAGTATACACAAGGCATCATGATCCCCGGCATGATCATGTATCAGCTGATTGCTGGCTGTAGCGTTGCGTTGGGTGTCTTTATATTATTCTTATAATTATAATTAGAGTAACGACTGGTTACTCTGGCCAAGATTAACACAGACAGCCAATATCAACTTGAAATATTAATGTCACCGCAAAGGCTTCTTCTTCTTCTTCTTCCGTCCTTAGCCACCGACCGTCAAAGCAGTCAGTGGCCATTACGCCTAGTGGCGTCTTAGGGCAAGGGCAGATAGGTTTTCTTTGCCATTGTTTCCCATCATGCGTATTGGCGTCTTTAGGGCAACGGCAAATCAATCCATTTGCTGTTGTTTCCGTAATCGAAGTGACTGGCAAACGGGTGATCAGCCCGTTGGTACCACAAAGGCAGAGTGGACAATATACACACTGCTTATTACAATAAACGCTGCCCCACATGCATAATCTTGAAAGCCATTATATCTTATGGCATAACATATTCAGTCATCGATATAACTCTGTACCGTCTGTAGCTAGAACACTTTCCTCGACAGATTTACACATTTTTATTCAATCAGTTCAACGAATGCATACTCCCTTTCAAATGAAGATAGCTAGTACACCTCACACAAGATCTTGATGTACTAGTGATGGTACAACATAGGGATATGTCACAATATTATATAAATTGCAGGAGCTCAGACACATACATTCACTCGCCATAAGCCACACACATCGAAGACGCTAGCAAACGATATTCCCCCGTCTGCCTTCCTTACCGCTACGTCTGCCCATCTAAACTTGTTATGTGTTAAATCATAACAGGTTTTATCGCACTCGATATGGTTTGTATACATACTTCCTTGTTGATATGCGTTGCCCGGACTACACCGGAAGTACGTCACATAGTCTGCTAATATTTTGCAGATGATTCTTTGCCGGCCTTGCGTGGCAAATCTGAGCTAGTATTCGTCCTCTTTCGATGTTTATTCACTGTGTGTGAAAGACGTGTTTATGACGAGCTCCAGAAAGTGTACTCTTGTGATAGTCTTTATCAATTTATATCAGCTAGGTCGTCTTACAGTATGGAGTCTATGCTTGATTATATTTAAATGGACAAGCGAATGCTTAAATGAAAGAAGTGAGTGTGAAACTATAATATTAAAGATTTCAGCAATATGCATCAGACATCTTGTCCTTAGTCTACGTGACGATAGACTGGTTTCATGGACTGGCTAGTGAATGCCTTTGATTATTATATGGATGCAAATATATAAAGATCTTCGTCCTGTATTAAAATGAATATATTGTCTTCAACGTCAAACTGGCCTTGTCAAGTTTCTGACTGTTGAGAACTGAGTACACGTTTTAAGGCTGTTAAAAAGTTGTACTTAGAGGCCTGTTACCAAATATACCCTAAACATGCTGGAAGCAAAGATCCAGCTACTTGATGACTTTAAAAGAACTCGGCGGGGAGATGTTAGACTACCTAATTATACCCCAACAACACCGCGAGGCAATGACGTCACTTCCTGTGTTACCAAGGACAACGTATAATAAACAAGCGAGGGACCCTCTCTAACCATCTAATGATATTGACACAAAAGTTATGAATTTTACTCATAACATTACTCCCCCCCCCCTTTTGCAAAATAATGAAAACAAAGTGAAATCGCATAGCACCCAGGTTAATGCCACAGAGTAGGCAATTAAACACTCAAAGTGTGGACAGTGGTAAAAAACCACAACCAAATACTACCAATGACAAACTTCCTTTTAACAACAATGTGAGGTAGCCATAACTAAAAGTATCCCACATATTAAACACTGATGGTAGCAATACTTGCACTCACATATCTCACACCGTCCAATACCACCTATCTGTCAAGTTCAGTATCTGTAGTCAATTAATTTCTTATTAATCAACAGCAATAATGCAAAGTATTAAAGAGGAAAAAGAAATTGAACAGCGTAATTAGATGACATGAGGCAGACAAACATATAATTAAAGTGAATGAATGCAACAATAAGGGAGATCTTGCAGACTGCAATAACTGGAGAGGATACACTCTTCTCTCAGTTCCCAGCAAAATACTAGGCAGGATAATTATACAGAGAATTTCAAAAGCAGTAGACCACAAACTGAGGAAAGAACAACCAGGATTTAGAACAGAAGATGTGTAGATCATATATTTACCCGCAGGAACATTATAGAGCAGTGCTCAGAATGGCAAAGACAGCTGTACTTTAATTTCGTTGGTTTTGAAAAGGCTTTTGACAGCATACATAGGGACAGTTTATGGAAAATACTGAGGGCTTATGGAATTCCAAGCTGCATAGTGTCAATCATAAAAAGCCTCTATGCCAATTTTACGTGTAGTGCTGGTAAGAGCAACCTAACCTTTGAGGTGAAGACAGGAGTACGACAGGGATGCCCCTTTTCAACCACTCTATTTTTAACAGTCATAGACTGGGTGATGCGCCAGACAACAGATGGCAGTCCAAGAGGAATAAGATGGACTACATTTTCTGCACTAGAAGATCTGGAATATGCAGATGACATTGCACTACTAGCACATTCACAGGTGGGCTTCAATTTACATCCAGGAAAAAATCAGTAAGGAATCGGATAGACTTCACAAATTTCTTGTGAGCTCCCATATAGTGCGGAATGCTGGAGAGTTACAGAGAAGGAAATGTGGAAATTGTCCTCATTTCACACAACATGCCTAAGAAAAATTCACGGAATCTTTTTTCCGAATATCATCACCAACCAAGATTTGCTTACTCGGAGCAAGCAAGAGGACATGCACACCATCATAGCTGGCAGACGCTGGAGCTGTGTTGGCCATGTCCTCAGAAGAGACCCCAAGGCCATCACAAGAACAGCTATGCTTTGGACCCCTGAAGGAAAACGAAAGAGAGGCCGACCAAAAACAACCTGGCGGAGGACTGTAGAGGCTGAGATGCAAAGAATGAACCAGAGTTGGGGCACTGTACGAAGGATGGCCACCGACCGAGCAAAGTGGAATCAATTTGTTCTTGCCCTACAAGACGCCACTAGGCGTGATGGCCACTGACTGCTTTGACTATCGGCGGCTAAGGATCAAAGAAGAAGAAGAATGCAACATTATACGCTAAAACAAATTAAAGTTATTTATAACACGTAAGTACCTGTTAGAACCATTGCATTGTGCTGTTAAAAGAAAAAAAATGTTATCTTGTATCTAACACATTTGTGTGAGCAATTAGATAAGAATATACTGATGTGTTGAACGCATTGATAATATTATGGAATATCAGCCATATATCGATTCAAAATCTATTGTGAGCGTGACACTGATTTGTATTAAAGACCAAACCATATCTGGCGAATTAAAATTAAGTAACACTCAAATTAAGCACTGTAATTAAAATGCGCAATGTAATGGTATTTTACGCATTAATGAAAAATTAAAATAAAGTCCAGTGAGAAAATGTCCAACTGACGAATGTTAATGTCCCTGATTCACCTCCATACAATCGTATGTTGATATAAAGTATGACTGTTCAAGTCCAGACGAATTGAGAACCGAAAAAGTACGACAACAGTACTTCTGGTAATCTCCCTTGATCATGCGAGTCATTCTGGAGTTAAGTCCCTTAATCTGCAGATGCTGTCTGCAAATTGAGAACAAAAACGAACGTACGCATAAAATCTCTGCAAGTCACAGCATTTTCATAATTTTACGGAATGTGCGTTCGCTAGTCTGTAAATCGAATATGATCACTGTCAATAAGACAAAAGATGTCCACGTAATGCGCTGAGTGGAAAGAGTTACTACACGAAATAGTCCATATCAGTATTCATCATCATCAGGTGTCGTGTGAACTATCAATAACTATAAGCACGTTAAAAAAAAGTACTGCGAAAATTCGAGCTAGTTCTCTGAGTTGGCATTGTACAACGAATCAATGTACCTTCCATCCCGGGACCGTAGTAATACATATGAAAAACTGTCATCAGCAACAGCAGTGATAGCCAACAAAGCTTCAATAAGTTCAATGTTACTCTGATCAATTTGTGACGAAGTAAGTCAATAGGTTAGTCGCACTTTCACAAGTCACCTGCATTTCTAGAGTTGTCCGGAAACCTAGGGTCCTTGACACATCTTGACAGGACGTCTGCCAAAACATTCTGACTGCCTTCGATAGCCCGTATTTCATAATCGTAAGGCTGAAGTGCAATGGCTGCTCTGGCAGCCATCTCGTTTCTAAATCTCGCTGTCTTGGGATATGAGAGAGCCTTCTGATCTTTTTCTGACGAATTTTGCTCCAATCAGATATCTCTGGATTTTGGAGAAACAGTAAATAACAGCAAGCAGCTCTCTTTCCACAATCATGTATTTTTGCTCCATTGGTGACAATTTTTGACTGACATACACGATTGGATGCAGACAACCATCAAATTCCTGCATAAGTGTACCACCGATTCCCGATCAAGAAGCGTCAACTCTAGGGATAAAAAGACATCGAGCGTCAGGCAATCTCAAAATTGGTGATTTGTAAAAACTAGATTTAAGTAAATTTGAAGAATCATGGCATACATGTGACAAAGCAATCTTATTTGGGGAGTTCTTCTTTAAAAACGAAGACAGAAATGAAGTAATTTCTGAAAAATTAGGCAAGAATTTTCTATAGAAACCGACTAGACCCAAAAGACTGCGAAACTGTTATTTAGTCTTAGGAATTTCAAGGTTCAAGATTTTAGAGATAGTAGAATCCTCATGTTTAAAAAAACCACCTCCTACCTCATGACCGGGAAAAGAAATTTCAGTGAATCCTATTTTTGTTTTGGAAGGTCTAGCAGTAAGGTGAAGTAGACGAAGAGTAGACAACAACGACTGGATTCCAAGAACATGTTCTTCCCTAGATTGATGAAAAAGACAAATATCATCAGTACAGGTAAATATGTCATCACGATCAGAGAAAATTTTTCGCATCATGCGAACAAATGTAGCAGGAGCGTTAGCAAGACCAAAAGACATAAAATTAAATTGAAACAATCGTAGAGGTGTAGCGAAAGCTGTATAAGGTTTATATGTGTCCGATAAGGGGACCTGCCAATAGCCTTTTGACATGTCAAATTTACTAAAGAATGTAGCTGTAGCTAGTCTATTTAGTAGAGAATCAAATAAAGGCAAACGATCGGCGTCCAGGATGGTCAAAACAATTAAACGCCTAAAATCAATGCAAATCCGAATGGATTTGTCTTTCTTTCTAATCAACACCGAAGGAAAACTGCATGGAGATTGTGAGGGAGAAATTATGTTCAATTTTATCATATCCTTTAAATCTTCCTGCACCTGTGATTGCAAATGGATAGTGATAGGATATGATTTCAGCTTGATAGGTCTGAAATATGTTAGCAGAATATCATGTTGAATGATATTTGTATGCCCAGGAACATCCGTGAGCACATTCGGAAAAAATTGTAGTAACAAGGAAATTCGCTCCTTCTGATAAGAAGCTAGATTTGGCAAAATATAAATATCATTCCAACTCTCAGTAGACAAAAGTGGTAAATTAGGTAAAGAAAAAAGTGGTTCAGAACCATCAGGCAATTCAGATAATTCTTCCTGTGTCACCGCTAGGGAAGAGCGACGATCAATAGATGTTCAAGACTGGTTTAAGATGTCAGGAACAAGAGTGAAATTGCTGCAGCATGTTGATATGAAAGGTTTTTTCCTTTCCCTTGATAGATACAATGTAGTCAACGTCTGATAATTTCTCAATAATAGTATACGGTCCTCTCCACTAAACAAGTAATTTATTGTCCTTATTTGGTAATAACACATAGGCCTCATCACCCGACCATAATTGGCGTAGTTTTCTGTTTTGATTCACAAACAATCGGGCCTTCTGTTTTGCCTTTTCTGACACCTCCACTGCTATCTGGCATGCGTCGATAAATTTTTCCTCAAATTAACAACATATTGGTAAGAGGTTTGAACATCTTCATTCATGTCAGCTCCAACCAATAATTGTTTTAGAATGGACATAGGTCCTTTAGGCCTTGCACCGAAGACTAACTATAACGGCGCAAATCCAGTATGTTCGTTGGGTATTTCCCGATATGCGAACAATACTGCTGGTAGTACTCTATCCCAGTCCTGCGGGTGCTTCGCTGTAACTTTGCCTAGCATCTGCTTAAGGCAACTGTTGAGCCTCTCAATTTTTCCATGTGAACTGGCGTGATACAGACTACTAAGAGAACGATTTATATTAAACTTTTCATAACTTGAGTCATAACATGATACACGAATTGAGTTCACCGATCCGATAGTATGTTTTCGGGAAAACCGAATCGACTAAAAATTAAAAATAGCGCATCTGCAACATCAACAGTCGATATAGTCTTAAGAGGAATAGCCTCTGGCCAGCGCGTGCACATATCAATGCAGGTCATCACATATCGGTGACCTCTAGCTGACGTGACAGGTAGTAGACCAGTAAGGTCAATAGCCATCTTTGCGAAAGGACGCATTGATATATCTGATGCCTGAATAGACACATTATGCTTGGGGCGTTTATTTGCCACATCTTAGCAAACTTTGCATGTGCGACAAAAAGTTTTTACGTCTTTTGTTACTCCAGGCCAAAGGAAGTGAGACAAAACCCTCTGTTTTGTCAGGGCAATCCCCAAATGCCCTGCGCAATTAATATCGTGAGCATGTTGTAAAACAAATGGGCGGAAACAAGAAGGTACCATGATCTGTTTTCTTACACATGTAGAATCCTGGAAATTTCTAATTAAAATTCTCTGGCTGAAACAAAGAATTACATTCAGAACAATTAGTACTATTAGATAAATCCACAATACATGCATTTGCATAAGACACATATTACAATTTTGAGCTGGATTACTGTCACTGAGATGCATCACAGCATTGGAACGTTCAGGATTTCTAGACTGTCGATAGCTATTGTTCTGTTGAGAACCTCTGTTATTGTAATTATTGTCATTATTCCTGTAGAATGATCTTTGTCCTCTGCCTGATCTGAAATTATATCCACCTCTGTTCTGATTCACATTAGCTCTGAAAGATGTTTGTTGAGGAAAATATCCATCATTATATGAGTAATAACTTCTTTGAGGCTGTTGTGATCTATTATTGAAATTATATTTCCCCCTGAAAGAGCCATTATTATGATCTCGATTTATTTGGAAGTTTCTGTATTTGCTAGATGATCTCTGTCTAGGTGAATTAGACATCAAAGGCCTAGCAGATGCCACTGGCAATGAATCCTTAATGTTTTTTTGCTAAGATTCTTACCAGGATATGCAATTTGATATTTTTGTCCAAGATTTTCCACAGCAGATAATGTTTCGGGTTTTCTCTCCTGTAGGAATGATAAAAAGTCACCACCTTGTGAAGACAGCACTTTGTCTCTGTGAAGTAAATCCGCCAGCCCATCAAATGTTTTCTCAATTTTTTTGACAAGACAACCCATCTACAACCTGCTAGGCAATGTAGCTGTATCAATCTTAAACTCTTGACAATATGTTTCATACCTATTTAAGAAGCATGAAATGTCATCAATATTTGGACTAAATTTTGGCAAATTAAGCTTAAAAGTGGAAGCATGGTCTTTTTGTCCAGCTTTATCACTTACTGGATTAGCCTGTTGATGTTGAAGCCTTAATTTTTCCAACTCAAGTTCTGCCATTTTTTTAGCATAGGCTAATTTCTTTTCCTCAAGTTCTTGTTGTGCTTTCAGTTCAGCTTGAGCCTGTGCATGTGCCAATTTTTTTCTTCCAGTTCATACTCTCTTCTTTTATTCTCTAGAGCCAATTCATCCTGTCTCCTCCTCTCAGCTAATTCTTCTTCTCTCTTCTCCTTAGCTAAGTCTACTTCTCTCTTCTTCTCATCTCTATCTAATTGTCACTGATCTCTTGCCACGTCTTCTAACCTTTTTAATTATTTCGCATGCTCATTGAATGCAAATGCTTTGAAAGCTTCACCCTCCATACCACATTCCTTACCAATCTTCAAAAAATATTCCACTGTAGCCATAATTCACTATCATTGTGACAGTAAATTGTCCAATAATAATGCAAATATTATATAATCAATATGTAAGCCATATGATCAATAATTATTTCACCACTCAAAAACAATCAACTGCATGTAATACTAGATGTTAATATAGGAGCACAAAATAGAGACGAACAAGATGACAGAAGACAGGGAAGAGCCAACTCAAGATAATAGTAATGATGAAATAAGGCTGAACTATATAAAGTGTAGGAAAAAGTTAAAAAATTTAGCTCCTCCACGCTTATGACAATACAAGCACAATTTCACAACATATATGACATCTAATAACCAAGGGATAGCAAGATGAGATAACCAGTTTTACAAACAATAATGCAGAATAACTATATGAAATTACAATCAACCTGACAACAATCACAAACTCCCAAAATTACAGGACCTTCACAACTAGACAAATTATGAATCTGGTTAATTCAATTAAGGCAGTAACACTCAGCTATGTTTGCCGGCCCCTTAATTGAACAAAAAAATCAGATGCAAAAACTAAAGAACGCCCATGAATTCCCGTCCGTCCAAGGAGATATTGATAAATTCATAGGTCCCTCCAACCAACCCGCTTAATAAAAAAAACATAGCTACACAGAAATACATATAACATAAAAGAAAGAACTCTGGCAAATGCGATTCTTTAAATCACACGCTGCATGAATCTATAAATATACTTATCTGTATATTTGCCATAAAAAAATCCTCCTGGTTTCAGCCTCCTTCACAAGTAACGATGATACAAACTCCGTCTTGACCAGGGTTAGGATTCGTAAAGGAGCCAGCAGCCGACACACACCACCATCTTGAAAACTTCGGAGATGAGCAGAAAAAACGAAGTCCAACGACTTGAAAAAAATTTTCTGACATCACTCGAACATACTTGATTCAAAATCCCGGCTTGAGGCTTCAATTGTAGCGCTGCGTTGGGTGTCTTTATTTTATTCTTATAATTATAATTGAAGCAACGACCGGTTGCTCTGGCCAAGATTAACACTGGGGTAGAACTGGTCGCCAGCGCAGACAGCCAAAATCAACTTGAAATATTAATGTCACCACAAATGCAGAGTGGACAATATACACCCTGTTTATTACAATAAACGCTGCTCCACATGCATAATGTTGAAAGCCATTATATCTTATGGCATAACATATTCAGTCATTGATATAACTCTGTACCGTCTGTAGCTAGAACACTGTCCTCGACAGATTTACACATTTTTATTCAATCAGTTCAACGAATGCACACTCCCTTTCAAATGGAGATAGGTAGTACACCTCACACAAAATCTTGATGTACTAGTGATGGTACAACATAAGGATCTGTCACAATATTATATAAATTTCAGGAGCTTAGACACATACGTCCACTCGCCATAAGCCACACACATCGAAGACGCTAGCAAACGATATTCCCCGGTCTGCCTTCCTTACAGCTACGTCTGCCCATCTACACCCGGAGGCAATGACGTCACTTCCTGTGTTACCAAGGACTACGTATAATAAACAAGCGAAGGGCCATGTTGAACAATCTAAGGATATCGACACACATGTTATGAATTTTACTCATAACACTGGCCTTCTAAGAATATATACATTTGGACAGCGGGCTTGGCCATTTCCCCCCAATGGAAGATGGTGACATCTTTAAAGATATTTTCTACGTATAACTGGCAGATGGCAAAAGAACAGCTGAGCGACCGCAGCTGAGGTTCAAAGATGTATGCAAGAGAGACATGAAGGCACTGAAATAAAACCAGCAACTTGGGAGGATAAAGCTACCGGTCACACCAAGTGGCGGTGCGCCCTACGGTGCCACCTCCAATTGGACGAAAATAAGCTTCCACAACACAAAGAAGAGAAAAGAACACACCGAAAGGAATACTGGGTAAAAAGGCAGCTGAACGTTATCACATGAGGGGCGCTTTCACATAGTCAGTTATGGTAGAAGCGGCTACTAGTACGCTATTCGGAATTATGTACAATTATTAAGTAATATAATCATGTTATTGCAGCCCGAAGACACGAGAAAGTCGCATGAAGGAAATATATTTCATCTTTATGTTTATGCTAACTTTAGTGGATATCCTCATATTAGTATTTGTCTAGGTGAAACGTACTGTATCAACATTTGTTTTATCCCACAATCGTTTCTGAAAGACAATGAAAAGTCACGCATTGCTACGTGATTATAAAATTGAATACTCATGAAAATAGCATTCAAGTATTGCGATTTGTTCGTAGTGCATTGCCCATTGACCATGTCATAATACATGTGAAAACAAAGATTCATGAAGTTGAAATTAAATGGACTGACCACAGGAGAATTAATGCCATCTTCACGACAAGCAGCAGAAAGAGTACGTCATAGTTTGGTGGATCACGTAATCGTATTATATGTTTATGTTTGACCTGTAATGAACATCTTGACTTGTCATATCAATACAAACTTTATTAGGGGGCGTAATATAGACGTTTCCCTTGATAATTACAATAATGAAGGAGAAACTACCGTATATACTTGAGTGTAAGTCGATGCGAATATAAATCTACCACCAGACTTTTGGACCTAAGAGCGTCCAAAATGAGTGACCAGATTACAAGTACAAACACTGATGCTTCAATGATTTATTTATGAAAAGCTACAATTTTGTTCACCAAAGCTGCTGGCAATTTCTTTGCAATTTGTGTGCGTTGCCGAAGAGACAGCGACTAGCGGCTAATAAAACGACATGCCAGCCTGCAGAGGCAGGAAATCTCGATAGTTCTGCATGTTGCAATATCCTTTATTCCTTTTCAATTAAACGGCGCGATTGATATTCGTATTGATCCTCGAGGAAAGATGCAACAACCCATTCATTTAGTTTTTCTCCAACAGCTGGAAACTACGAAGTCTTCGTTCTCAGTTCCCGCGCTATATACTGATTATGGGTCCGTGGGTAAGTCGTTTTTGATCGGGTCACTGCTGTGTAAATACTGTGTGACAGTTTGCAGGTACAGTGTTGCTTCTTACTAATCTGACAAGTTAGTTTACTTGCCGTCCGCTTGAAATGTTTATTCTTGTAGAGGTATAACAGGTTCGTTCGTCTCTCGAAAGTTGTTATAGTGTGCTGTAGTGGTGTACAAATTAATTCAGCTGTAACTTTGAACTCAACTTGACAAAATCTGTCAATTCAGCCGAGTCAAATAACATAGTTTATTTACATAAAACATAATAAACAAATGTAGCTGGTACCAGATCAATTTCTTTCATTTGAAGGTGGTTTCCATACGTATCAGTATTTTTCCCGTCTCCGTAAACGTGTGAGATACAAGAAAATCACGTGTGGTTCATTGTGATGAAGTACATTGATACAGCGATAAAATCAATAATTATATGTAATAAAGTCGTAATAGTATGTATAGAATTAGTAAAGTTGTAACGCGTCTTCTTCCCTGCGCCAGAAAACGCATTGATTTAGGTAGGATAGATCGTAGTCAAAAACCGTATTGCAGCGCTAGTAGTATTGGACTTTGTAACCCGCCCGCAAAGGGTTAACGATACAATTTTGGAAAAAAGACAAGCTTAGTTATTCCAGGAAAGATAAAAAGAATAAAACACACGAACGCATAAGATTGAGAGAGCGGACACATGCTGCCGGCTTGTCAAGTGTTAGAAGTTTGAATTAGCTACTCAGGCCGACAGTGCGAGACGATGCCGTTAGCTTGTGTCGAAAACGATGTCGCGAGCTTTAAATTAAAAAAAAAAAAAACGCCAAGTCCAATACATTTTCTAACAAAAGGCACACTGTAGAATCATATATACACACACGCATAATTACTTCCTTGTCGGGAAAAAGGAAGATCTGCGATGATTTTTATAACATTCAAGAAGTTGAGACTTAGAAAACAACGAACACCAAAATGGAAAATATATTGAATTCTTTATTAATAGGTTTAAGATCATAAAAGTTAGCTAGTGTTAGAGCTGGTCTTGTCCTGATGGGAAATATGCTTTCGAATAAAAAATCCGACAGATAGAAATAAAGTTTTGGACAAAAGACTGCATTTGTTCGTACAGACAGACCAACACATGCTCGTTTGGACTTGCACTGACGGTAACATTTTTTGACGCGTCCTTGAAAAAGGCAAGAAAGGGTACATGTAGAAAGGGGTAGACAAGGAGAGACAAAATTATGGGATGGCTCAAACTGAATATGTTTTTGGTAGTGTTAGGCCAAAACCAAGTTTATTTTTGGTGAATGCCAAGTTCGGACGGACAGACCGACAGAAGTACACTAACATTGGACCGAAATTGGACCTTAGATTTAAAAATTGGAATGGAAAATCTTAGTAGTAGATCCCATTGGTCAAAACATTTCATATTATTGAGTACATTCAAAGGCTTGACGCCATTTGTAGAAGATAGTCCCTAGAGCAGGACGTTGTGTATTTCTGTGAAAAAGTGATTAGCCTTATTAAAGCAAATATATATTAAAGTAATAGGCATCACAGTTCAGCCAGCAGTATATCTGGAGTCTGCTATTCAACGTACCTGTTTTTTTTTCATTGAATTTCTGGTAAGACCGACATTATTCATGTATATTTTGTTTAAAAATGTGAGTGAGAGATGCTGCTATCACGACTGTAAGTAATCAGGTCCCAAGTTGAGTTATGCAGGGCCTGAAGGTATAATTAGGCTATAACACATTGCCAGTTTTGTAAATGCACATGTTGTGAAATAAAAAGGTTTTCTTAGGTGACTAGAGGGACACAGCTCACCTATCCTATTGTATGGCAAAAAAGAAAGATTAATAATATTATTGCAGATGCAGTACCGCCTTTGTAGGAGAGACATGTGAACAACACTGGTACACTGTGGAATGGATGTGCTGGATTGGTCCATTAGATATGACACAGGTCTTTATTTCTTATGTATTCTCTTTTGTATATATAAAACACAGTTGAAGTAAGATATCAACAAGGAGACATTATTTCATTGTTACAGGGTTTTTATCTGGCACTAGTCCGGTGCCAGATGTCTATGAGAAGCAGTGAGAAGTCGTTTCATGCACAGTAGTGACAGGGACCTGCAGAGTCTACCCTGTTACTTTTGGCCATTATCATAGCAAAATAGTGTGACACCAAGTTTACAGACTGTTCAAGTGTGCCCAGATAAGTAAAATATCTGGCACCCTAACTCTACATCAGCTTTAAGACCAGCACACCCCTTTATAACAAGAATAAACTATTTCCCCAGAGAACTTAACAGTGACATTGTATATTAAAGAGACTGGGAGTGATTATAGAATCCCAAACAGCCATCCAGTGTTAGAAACCAGTAATAGACAAATTTTAGTAACACTATTAGTATAGTTAAACAGTTTTGTTTGGACAATTGTCCCTTTGGGTCTAAAATTTACATTTTGTATATATCTTGAATTCTTTTCATTTTAAAGACCTGACCAGAAGAATATTAGGTTCAGGACCAAATAAATCATACAGAAAATTATTAATTGTACAAATTTATCCCAGGTGTTATTTCCTTTAATCATAGACCTTAATACTTGTTTGTATAGATGTGTATTATTGTTAAAGTACCATCACACTACATTTGCATATCCCTAGACATTAGACGTAGCTATCATTCATACTAGTCAAGAATAAGTCTGCTTGAGGCCATAAGGTGGTAGCAGCAAGGTACCTTGATAACTCAACCCTAATTTTGTTAGAATCAGGGATCTTCACAGCTGGCCTCATTCAGTACAATAAGGAAACATATCAACAACATTTCATAACATCAAAATCCACCACAATAAATTGGGGTCTCTTCTTCCGGGATTTGAACTTGGTAGTTGTTTAGAAATTTAAATATTGTAGCACAAGTGTCCCCAAAAGTTATAAAAGTATTTAAAAGGGAAAATAAAGGCTTATGAACTGTTAAGAGCCAGTAATTAGTTAATTGATTGGTTAATTAATTAGTTAGAGTTAGTACTCTGTTAATTAAGAGTTTTGAAAATTATATTAGAACATCTTAAAGATTGATATTATGGCAGACCTAGCAGAGTTCAGATCTGCTGCTGTGCTGGATGCAAAAGAGATTAATATGGATGGACCATAGTTGGTCCAGTATGTAAACTCAGAAGTTGATACATTTATTGAAGGTGAAGAAAAAAGATTAGAAAAAGAGGCTGAAAGAAAATTAGAGGTTGAGAAAGAAATTAAAAGGTTGCAGATTGAGGCTGACAAAGAAGCTAGGGCATTGGAGGCGGATAGGGAGGCTGAAATAAAGTGGCTCCAAATTGAAGAAAAAAAGGCCAAAAGGGAGGCTGAGGAAAGAAGTCTGGCTGCTGAAAAAGAGGAGAAAAGATTGGAAGCTGAAAGTGAAGACAAGAGATTGGCTGCAGAAAGGGACGCTGAAAAGGAGGAGAAGAGATTATAGAGGGTGCACGAGCTACGACTAAAAGAGTTCGAATTTCAAGGCCATGCTCCCGACAATGGTAACATCCCTTCTACCTCCAATGCCACTGCTAGTCGAGGAGCCTCAACTTCAGCTATGGGGTTCCATTTAGACCATTTTGTTGAGAGGGACGATGACATTGAGTCATTTTTGTCTAGATTTGAGGTTTTAGCCACCACCTATGGGTTGGAGAGGGAAAGGTGGAGTTTAAAGTTATCTCAGGGTCTTAGCGGAACATCTTATGAAGTGTTTGCCAAGATGAGCAAAGACGACAAAGACAATTATGACATGTTAAAGCAGGCTCTTTTGCTAAGGTATGAAAAGAACGGAGAATTTTACAGAAAAATGCCAAGCTACTGTCGGGGTGAGACCTATCATCAGTTCTCTGCACGTTTAGAGACGTACTTGGAGAAATGGACTGCTCTGGGGAAAACCCAAGATCTTAAAGAGATGATCGTTATTGAGCAATGGAGAGAGTCCATGGCTCCAGACTTGAGAAAGTTTCTCTTGGAACAAGGTGCAGAGAGGCTGGGTGAGTTACTTAATGTCGATGAGAGGTATCAAGCAGCCCAGGCAGAGGTAGCTGGCGCTAAAAAGAAACAGATTGACAATTATAAGGCTCCACAAAACTCTGATAGATTTGATAACAAAGATCAGGGGAACAAAGGTAAGCACAATTTTGATAGGCCACACAATGATTTTAGAAACAAAATCCCACAATTCAATGATAGGAAATTTGATGAAAGAAAACCTTTTCATCAAGGTAGATTATATTGTAAATGGTGTAAGAGGAAAGGTCATGACATTAAATTTTGTCATAAGAAAACTTCTTGATTTGCTGCTATGAAGATGGGGAACAAGGAAAAAAAGGACAAACCTACTGGACAGCATGAACCTTTTCACCCCCCAGTGTGTAAGGATGTAGTCTGCAATGGGGTCACCATTAGGTGTCTCTATGATACAGGCTTAGATTTTGATTCTGTTGTGAGTGCGCATTTGGTGAACCCAGATCAGTATACCACAGAAACAGTGGAGATACAAGGGGCGACCAAGGACATACCACTTATGACACTTCCCATTGCCAGGATAACGGTGAAAACTCGATATGTGGAAGGAGTAATCAGAGCAGCAGTGATCGACGCCCCCTTCTACCATTTGATATTGGGGTGTCGTTATGTCTTCTTGGGGGCTCCCAAGAGACCTCTGGTCATGGCAACAGTGCAGACCAGATCACAGTCCAAGAAGGAAGAATATGAACCTATAAATACTCATCCAGAAGAGATGAGGAAGGCACAGGCTGATGTTAGGTCACTGAAGACGTGCTTTCAAAAATTGCGTAACTGCCATACACCTCCAAGCAAAGGAGAATTTTACATGAAGAATAAATTGTTATATAGGAAGGCCGGAACTGGTTCAAATGGTCACGGACAACTGGTACTTCCCAAGATGTTTAGGGCAGACGTAATACGGAGTTTACTTGTTGGAAAAGATGGGGACCACGAGAAAGTAGGTACCATCTGCCAAAAGGTTTCTCAAAAATATTATTGGCCAGATGAAAAGATAATTATTGAGAATTTTGTCGAAGCCTGCGGCATATTTCATTAGGGAACACCCACAAGTGGGGACAATAATAATCAGGACCTAGAAACGCCACGGGGAAAACTTAGGCCTGAAAATGGAAAGAAAAATAAAATTAATAATGTAGATAAAGTGGAATGGGAACCCCCTTTTCACACACAGTCTTCACTTGAATGTATTAGAATGGCCACTATGCGACGAGTAGTTTTACCCCAGACTAAGCTGACAATCCCTCGGTCAGAATTATATAAACTGGAGGAAACGAAAAGAGAGAGAAGATCTCTCACAATGAACTTAAAGTGGGGAGAAAACCCCAGGAAAAGAATTGGTAGTGGACGATTTATAAGTGATGATACAAGGAAAAAACGTCCTCATCATAAGGCTTCTAATGTTATGAAAAATATGTCGGAAAAATGTAAGGTCCATATGTAGCCTTGTTAAGGACATGGACAGATGAGAAGGCAGAAGAGACTGTTACCTCATCATACCAATATGTGAACGAGCTGACCACTCGTCTTAAAACTGACTGGAAACTTGCAAATGATAATCTCAGACAAGCCAGGAAAAAACATGCTGCCTATTTTAATAAGAAAGCTAAGGATAGAGAATTAGTTGTGGGAGAGAAGGTGCTTCTTCTACTGCCCGGCAGCCATAACAAACTACAAATTGGATGGGTTGGTCCATATACTGTTCTAGAGAAGGTGTCTAGAACAAATTATAAAATCGACAAGAAGGGGAAAGAAAAAATATATCATGTGAATCTTCTAAAGAAGTATCTGGACAGGGAAATCCAGGAAGGAACACACTTAATGTCTTTGTCGATAGCAACAGGGATGAAGAATGAACCGCTCACTTCCCATGTATATCCCTTGAAAACATGTGAGAAACCTGCACATGTAAAAGTCAGTAAACACTTGACGAAAAACAGAGGGAACAGGTTCAAAAGGTTCTGACTGATCATACGGACGTGTTAACGGACAAACCGGGTCACACGAATTTGTTGGAATATGATATGAAACTAGTAGACCCAACAGCGATCTGTATGAGAGCCTACACGATCCTGTTTGCCAAGGAGAAAGCTTTGAAAGAGGAGATTGAGTACCTATTGAAAGAAGGAATTATTTCTCATAGCGAGTCTCCTTATAGTTCCAGTGTAGTTTTGCTGAGAAAACCATCTGGAGAACATCGTTTGTGTATAGATTACAGGAAACTGAATGCTGTCACAGAGAATCAGGTGGATCCATTACCTGACACAAATCAATTATTTGCCAGGCTAAACATGGCAAAATATTTTTCGAAGGTGGATCTGAGCAAAGGCTATTATCAGATTCCAGTAAAGCCTGAGGTCAGACCTTATTTGGCGTTCAGCACTTCGGAAGGACATTGTGAATTCAACATGTTACCTTTTGGGTTGAAAAATGATCCGAGTGTATTTTCTAGGATGATGCGAAAATTGTTGGATTCACTAAATAACCCAAGCATCACTAACTTTATGGATGACATCCTCATTACTACAGAAACATTTGAGGAACACATTAACTCTTTGACTATGCTGTTCGATAAACTAAGAGAGGCTAATTTGTCGGCTAGACCAACAAAATGTTGTATTGGTTGTAAAGAGTTGGAGTTCTTGGGATATACTGTGTTTCAGGGTAGTATGACCCCTGACCCCAAGAACCTTGAAAAATTGCAGAGAGCACCTAGGCCACAAACAAAGACGTGAGATCTTTCGTGTCGTTGTGTGGATTCTATCAGAAATATATCAAAAATGTTAACTCTCTTTGTGCTCCTCTGACGGATTTAACTCGCAAAGGAAATCCTGATAGAATTGTTTGGTCAGCCCAATGTGAATCAGCCTACCAAGAGTTAACGGAAAAACTTACAAGCAAGCCTATCTTGAAATTACCTGATTTGAGTCAGGAATTTGTGGTGAGAAGTGACGCAAGCAATGTGGGCCTGGGGGCTACGTTGTTGCAAAGATCATCGTCACCAGAGGGAGAGCTGAACCCAGTCGCTTATGCTAGCCGCAAGTTAAACAAAGCGGAGCAAAACTATTCAACAAGCGAAAAAGAATGTCTAGCTTTGATCTGGGCGATACGAAAGTTCCAGATCTATATATATGGTAGAACATTCGTGGTCCAAACGGATCATCAGCCTCTCATATTCTTATCACAGGCCAAGCATGAAAATGCCAGATTAATACGATGGTCGTTATTATTACAGCCATATCAACTTACCATTGAATATATTCCGGGTTCACAGAACGTGGGTGAATATTTCCTCACTAGGCATCCCTGTGATCCAAATCAGAGTATTCAGCAGGCGTAGGGAATTAATTTTATCTATGTGTATCACTGTTTTTGAACTAGCATCAGGCATGTTCTTAAGTGGGGAGATGTGTGATGAAGTACTTTGATACAGCGATAAAATCATTAATTATATGTAATAAAGTCATAATAATATGTATAGAATTAGTAAAGTTGTAACGCGTCTTCTTCCCTGCGCCAGAAAACGCAGTGATTTAGGTAGGATAGAACGTAGTCAAAAACCTTATTGCAGCGCTAGTAGTATTGGACATAGTAACCCACCCGCAACGGGTTAACGATAAAATTTTGAAAAAAAGACAAGCTTAGTTATTCCAGGAAAGATAGAAAGAATAAAACACACGAACGCATGAGATTGAGAGAGCGGACACATGCTGCCGGCTTGTCAAGTGTTAGAAGTTTGAATTAGCTACTCAGGCCGACAGTGCGAGACGATGCCGTTAGCTTGTGTCGAAAACGATGTCGCGAGCTTTAAATAAAAAATAAAAAAACGCCAAGTCCAATACATTTTCTAACAAAAGGCACACTGTAGAATCATATATACACACACGCATAATTACTTCCTGTCGGGAAAAAGGAAGATCTGCGATGATTTTTTATAACATTCAAGAAGTTGAGACTTAGAAAACAACGAACACCAAAATGGAAAATGTATTGAATTCTTTATTAATAGGTTTAAGACCATAAAAGTTAACTAGTCTTAGAGCTGGTCTTGTCCTGATGGGTAATATGCTTGCGAATAAAAAATTCGACAGATAGAAAAAAAGTTATGGACAAAAGACTGCATTTGTTCGTACAGACAGACCAACACATGCTCGTTTGGACTTGCACTGACGGTAACATTTTTTGACGCGTCCTTGAAAAAGGCAAGAAAGGGTACATGTAGAAAGGGGTAGACAAGGAGAGGCAAAATTATGGGATGGCTCAAACTGAATATGTTTTTGGTAGTGTTAGGCCAAAACCAAGTTTATTTTTGGTGAATGCCAAGTTCGGACGGACAGACCGACAGAAGTACACTAACATGGACCGAAATTGGACCTTAGATTTAAAAATTGGAATGGAAAATCTTAGTAGTAGATCCCATTGGTCAAAACATTTCATATTATTGAGTACATTCAAAGGCTTGACGCCATTTGTAGAAGATAGTCCCTAGAGCAGGACGTTGTGTATTTCTGTGAAAAAGTGATTAGCCTTATTAAAGCAAATATATATTAAAGTAATAGGCATCACAGTTCAGCCAGCAGTATATCTGGAGTCTGCTATTCAACGTACCTGTGTTTTTTCATTGAATTTCTGGTAAGACCGACATTATTCATGTATATTTTGTTTAAAAATGTGAGTGAGAGATGCTGCCATCACGACTGTAAGTAATCAGGTCCCAAGCTGATTTAGGCAGGGCCTGAAGGTATAATTATGCCATAACACATTGCCAGTTTTGTAAATGCACATGTTGTGAAATAAAAAGGTTTTCTTAGGTGACTAGAGGGACACAGCTCACCTATCCTATTGTATGGCAGAAAAAAAAGATTAATAATATTATTGAAGATGCAGTACCGCCTTTGTAGGAGAGACATGTGAACAACACTGGTACACTGTGGAATGGATGTGCTGGATTGGTCCATTAGATATGACCCAGCTCTTTATTTCTTATGTATTCTCTTTTGTATATATAAAACACAGTTGAAGTAAGATATCAACAAGGAGACATTATTTCATTGTTACAGGGTTTTTATCTGGCACTAGTCTGGTGCCAGATGTCTATGAGAAGCAGTGAGAAGTCGTTTCATGCAAAGTAGTGACAGGGACCTGCAGAGTCTACCCTGTTACTTTTGGCCATTATCATAGCGAAATAGTGTGACACCAAGTTTACAGACTGTTCAAGTGTGCCCAGATAAGTAAAATATCTGGCACCCTAACTCTACATCAGCTTTAAGACCAGCACACCCCTGTATAACAAGAATAAACTATTTCCCCAGAGAACTTAACAGTGACATTGTATATTAAAGAGACTGGGAGTGATTTTATAATCCCAAACAGCCATCCAGTGATAGAAACCAGTAATAGACAAATTTTAGTAACACTATTAGTATAGTTAAACAGTATTTGTTTGGACAATTGTCCCTTTGGATCTAAAATTTACATTTTGTATATATCTTGAATTCTTTTCATTTTAAAGTCCTGACCAGAAGAATACTAGGTTCAGGACCAAATAAATCATACAGAAAATTATTAATTGTACAAATTTATCCCAGGTGTTATTTCCTTTAATCATAGACCTTAATACTTGTTTGTATAGATGTGTATTATTTTTAAAGTACCATCACACCACATTTGCATATCCCTAGACATTAGACGTAGCTATCATTCATACTAGTCAAGAATAAGTCTGCTTGAGGCCATAAGGTGGTAGCAGCAAGGTACCTTGATAACTCAACCCTAATTTTGTTAGAATCAGGGACCTTCACAGCTGGCCTCATTCAGTACAATAAGGAAACATGTCAACAAAATTTCATAATATCAACTGATTATGGGTCCGTGGGTAATCCGTTTTTGATCGGGTCACTGCTGTGTGAAAACTGTGTGACAGTTTGCAGGTACAGTATTGCTTCTTACTAATCTGACAAGTTAGTTTACTTGCCGTCCGCTTGAAATGTTTATTCTTGTAGAGGTATAACAGGTTCGTTCGTCTCTCGAAAGTTTTTATAGTGTGCTGTAGTGGTGTACTAATAATTCAGCTGTAACTTTGAACTCAACTTGACAAAATCTGCATAATTCAGCCGAGTCAAATAACATAGTTTATTTACATAAAACATAATAAACAAGTGTAGCTGGTACCAGATCAATTTCTTTAATTTGAAGGTGGTTTCCATACGTATCTGTATTTTTCCCGTCTCCGTAAGCGTGTGAGATACAAAAACATCCCGTGTGGTTCATGACCTAAGTTACATTGACCTTCTTTTCCATAACTTTCAGAAAAAGTAGTTGAGCCTCTGTTTTCTTACTTAAATGTAATATTTCTCCAGCTTCTGACCTTTCAACTGATTTATAGCAGTTCTTCGGTTTCTTCCCCTAACAAAATAAATTCTAGCTGGGGATTGAAATAAAATCGAGATGTACTTAATTCAGTTACTATCTTACTCAGTCTTTTCTCTTAGATCAGAATATAGCGACTGCCGTTATTCTGTTCTGTGAATGATAGCATTAAACTTTAACACAACCTAACATCATTTTGAAGAACCTCAAGAATCAAAACTTAGAACTGCCTTGGTTGTTCTGCGTAGATGAGACGGCTCAAACATGGCTTCTCAACAACTCACAGGTACAGACACAACCTTCGCCGAGGCCTTCTATCCGGAACTCCTTAAGATTTTAAACTTTTAGTTAGCTCGACGGTGGTGTGAGTTCTTGTCACCGTCGATGGTTTCGATTGGTGCTACTCAAATGTATGAACTTATTTCATTGGGCACTGATAATGCTGGGGTAGTAGGCTTTTCTGTCACATTAGTAATCTACACATGGGCATATTACACTGCTTCGCATGTTTTACGGTTTTACGGTTTTAAATAGTTAGAACCCATAAATACAAATTTCTGGCTAACACTAACTCTAACCCTACCTCTTGCCCTACCCTTTTGATATATAATAAATCCAAGTTAACACAAAAAAAAAAAACCGTAAGATAACATCGTGCCTTACTAAATACGAACAATAATCTTCCAACTTAACCATTATAAATCCTTAATCGAACTCTTATTTGACTTCGAATCATTCAAAATAAACAAATGAGCTAAAGACAATACGCGTCCCATGGTGTTTAATGTCACCCCTTGCAACGATTCTTTTATTTCACGGCGGTCTCAACAAGTTTTGCGTCGGTTCCGAATTCCAGCAATCCATTGGAATATTGCCATGGCTTTGGCATATTCTATCAATGTCAGATTAAAGCCAGCCTCGTAGGGAGAACGCTTTCTTGTCAAACTCACTGTAAAAGAACTTTTGGGACAATTTTTAAAAGTATTAAATGCGGATTTGTTTACAACAGTTGTGCATGCCGGTGTACGCATGACAGGAAATACCAAAAGAATGATGGCTATTTTTATTTATTTATCATTTGTTTCCGTATTGAGAGAATGTTTTTTTTTTAACAATAACAACGATAAACAGATTAATAAAATTGATTTAAACATTTTCAGTTGATAGGAACACAGTGAACCGTGTGTTCGATACGAACTTACAAAAGAATTCAGAGACGCAGTAAAAAGGGCTAGGTTTATTGATAGGTTCTGGAATGCTAAACCTAACCCTAAACCATAATCTCAATCCTCACCCGAACAACGTTGGCGACTTACACGGGTGACATCGAAGGACACGTTCCAATGTTCTTCATTTCAACCCATTTTAAATGTACTACTTAAGATATTTTGTTAAACACATTTAATTATGCAGTAAGTTTATATCTGAAGGATACCAATACGCGGCGGGAAGGGCGAGTGGCAACACTGACCAGTTTCATGAATCTGTATTTCTTTCGTACTCTACTATAATTACTATAATTTAGGGTCCTCTTTTTAAGGTCAAAAATAGGAATAAATTACTATACTTATACTAGAGTATATACGATATACTTTGAGTAATAAAGAATAACAAATAAAGAAATTTCATCCCGCGCTTCACTAGACGTGAGTCAGACCGAAGACGATCTTATGTTGTAAACCTCAAATAAATATTAGACAAACATAAAGGTATGTTTTCAGGCACTCGTAAGAAATAAAGAAGTAGAACACTAGACAACAGAAAAACAACAGACGTGAGTGGCCTATCCAGGGTTCGAACCCCGTACCTTCCGTTCGACAACACCGCCTAGCTATACAAGCGAATCACACTATCCTCCTGACCATCTAGGCATCACAAAAATGATGCTTTTACTGACCGGTCATCAGTGCGAAACGCAAGTTCGAACCCTGGGTAAGCCACTCACGTCTGTTATTTTTCTGTTGTGTAGTGTTCTACTTCTTTATTTCTTACGAGTGCCTGACAACATACCTTTATATTTGTCTAATATTTATTTACTGTTTACAGGCCTAGGGTTTCCCTTCCTTATGTGTTATTAATGTTGTAAACCTCAAATGATATAATAAGAATACAATAAAAAAGATTATTTTCAAAGCCCAGTACTTTGATATTCAATTCCAATTAGCTCAAAATAAAATATTGCTTAAAGAATACAATGTATGTACCCAAAAGACTAATGTTGACTGAATCCTTGAAGCCCTGCTTTACAAAGCAGATGATGTTGATGATGTTGGTCCCGATTCCAAAAATATCGATGAACTGACACAGCACAGCATATATGATCCATTGACAGATTATCGTGACGTCATGGCTAACCAGGAAATATGACTTCACAACATAATTTGAAGTATTGTGTACTCCCATTTCTGATAGATTAACGTTCTTCACACTCATACTGTCATATTGTTAAACAAGGTGCTCCGATGTTAACTTTTATTTGCTGTAACCCAATATGTGTCAGAATACTTATATTCATTCACTAGATAATGCACTTTAAATTAATGCAAGAAATTATTTATATTAAGGATTTAATCGTGAATTTAGTTCAAGAGCTTAAATTTAGCCTGTCGTAAATATTTTTTTGCCGTGTTATACAAATATTTTACACATTTTTTTCGTGTTTTGTTAATGAAATCGCAAATAGCCAATGTTTATTGGATACCCTTAACGGAATATCTCGTTTTAGCAAGTTGTTCTACTTTCATTGTTTTTTAATATAAATCCTTTTCCTCTATGACCAATTGTCTGAAGCAAAGCAAAACAATACTTTTATTCATAATCATCTCAGAAAGTGGCTTTCAACAATTAACCCTCTATTGGGCCTTGTTGCCATTTGGCAACATACCGTTTAAAGTCATCTATTTCACTATCCGGCGTTCAAATTAATAATTTTTTTGTTTTATTGTGTTCTAGAAACATTCCCAATTTTAAATTACCGGGTAACTCATTTGTCGGAGAAATACTTTTTTTTCACGCACTCTTTTGTCAAGGCATGGTAGCTGGTTTGCAAGATCGAATTGAGAGGTGAGTTTACTTCACATTATTTTTTAAAATTCCTTATGAAAACGGTGTATAAAAAATATGTTGAGTAACTTAAACCACTTATCTTTGTAACAAATGCTTTAATAGTTATAAATAAATAAAATAAGTTACTCTTATTTTACATTTTAGGTATGTTGCCATTTGGCAACAAAAGTCGATTAAGGAATAAAAATTACTTCATGTTGCCAATTGGCAACAGTTGCTTTTTACCTAATAAATGATATTTAATGTTGTATTTCTCTGTAATCAACAACATTAGTATTTTATTCTCATTATAATTGATTAAACTTCATCATTTAAAAAAAAGTTGTTATTTGCAATTTTATGTATCCTAAAAAGGTCAATGTAAATAGTAGAATTACCAGTATAAATTACTAATATTGTAAATGAATAAAACATATTTACTTCATCTAGACTTGACTTTTAGCACTAAACTACACATGATAACCACTAAAATTGCCAGTAATCACAAAACATAATGTATCATCAGATGAGATTAAACAATTTTGTGATGAAAAACTTTTGAATTACAAAATGTATATGTTGTCATTTTTTTTAAATTCAAAAGTTTTGCAGCCAAAAGACTACAATCTAGAAACCAAAACCTGAGGCTTCTAGCGATAGTGGGCTGTTAGACAGTTAGGCTGAAGACATCTGGATAACACGTGGCAACCCGGCCCATCCTCGGACACAAACGATTCAGGTTTGTTGAATTTAATTGATGTTTTTTTTTTAATGTGGCCACTTTATTTCAGACTGCAGTTGTAGCCTTGTCCATCAGTGTACAACCTATGTACAGTTTCAGCCTAGTCCATCAGGTACTAAATATCGGCTGACGGAGACTTACTTGTGGAACGCTTTATACCATAATGTGGATTAGAATAATTTTTATCATTATTACTATTATCAGAATAATAACATGTACACCAGTATACCAATAAATGATTGTTTATGTTGCCAGATAATTAATATCTTTGTTTTCTTTTTTTTCAGAATCATCTGCATCAGAGCTGGAGGACACAGATGTAACCTTTGATCGTTGTCGGATGCTATGGAGATATCGTGACGCCTCAGATGTATCTTATGAAGCTCCGCCCTTTTCTGGTGATTCGGCACACGTATAGTTACCTCAAGAACCAATAGAATACTTCCGCAGATTCATTGATGATGAATACAATGGCACATATGGTCACTGAATCAAACAAGTACAGCATCCAGAAAAACATCATGAAGCCTCTCAGATTGAGCCAGCCAGAACTGGAACAGTTTTTTGGAATTGCGTTTATGATGATATACCCATTTGTAAATTGTACTGGGACTCTCCCACGCGCTATGGAAGTGTTGCTGATACTATGACGAACAAGAGGTTTAAAGAAATCAAAAGTAACATTCACTGCAATGACAACAACAAGCAGCAAGACAATGAAGGCGACAAATTGTTCAAATTAAGACCTTTAGTTGACGCTCTGAAAGTGAAATTCAATTCAATCAAACCAGCAGAAAGGCTGAGCATTGATGAGCAAGTTATCCCATTCAAAGGTCAATCATCTCTGCGTCAGTTGAAAGAAACCCAAAAAGTGGGGCTATAAAGTCTTCGTTTGTTCAAGCATTTCTGGTTTGATTCATGATTTTGAAATTTACACTGGAAAAATTGACGTGTGTCCTGGCCAACCTGATTTAGGAGCATCAGCTAATATCGTGCTGAGACTTCTTCAACGTATCCCTAAAAATGTGTGGCATAAAGTACATTTTGACAACTGGTTTAATTCGCCAGCATTGCAGGCATGCCTCTGGAAACAAGGCATTGCATGTCTTGGCACTGTCCGCGCAAACCGGCTGAAAGGGTGTAATCTGTGTTCCGATAAGGAACTGAAAACGAAAGGAAGAGGGTCATCTGTTCTTTGTACTGCAGCAACAAACGGAGCCACATTGAAAGCTATCAAATGGTATGACAATAAAGCAGTCACACTGCTAAGCACCTATGCAGCAGTTGAACCAGAATGTGTAGTCAGAAGATGGGACAGAAAAGCCAAGAAGGAAATACACATTTCTTGCCCTGCAGCTGTGAAAGAATATAACATGTTCATGGGAGGGGTAGATTTGCTGGACTCCTTGCTGGCACTCTATCGTATACCTATTAGATCCAAGAAATGGTACCACAGAATATTGTTTCATTTCCTGGATGTTTCTGTGGTGCAAGCTTGGCTAACTTATTGTTCAGATGTGTGTAAGGATAGTATGGAAAAAAAGGACAGACTACCATTAGTTGATTTCAAGTTGCAGATTGCTTTGTGTCTCCTAAAAGCAGGAAAAAGTGAAAATAATAAAAGGGGAAGGCCATCAGGAAGCACTGAGACACAGCTGGTGGCTAAAAAGAAGAGAGGGCAAACCGCAAATGTACCTCCTTTTCATGTCAGAACTGACAATGTTGGCCACAGCCCCAATTCCGTCACCAACAAAGGGAGATGCAAACTTCCTGGATGCAAGGGGTACTCCAGAACTGTCTGTGAGAAGTGTAACCTACACTTGTGCCTCAATAAACATTCAAACTGTTTCAAAGTATTTCATGAAACATGAGTGTGGAGCTGTGATTGAGTCACGAGACAGAAGATTTTTTTTTTTCAGTAACTATATGTTTCATTGTATGTGTGGCATTTTCTGTATAAATTACACTTAACTTCATGAAGTTTCACAAATTTTGTGGTCTGCTATTTACTGTTTAAATATTAAATGTAGGTAGGGAGTAAAAAAAGGTGAAATAGATGTTGTTAGACATAAAAACATAGTTAAAAGATATATGTTGCCAAATGGCAACAATAAATGTTCCCAACCTTAATGGTGATTTGTTGCCAATTGGCAACATACCCATAAAACACTAACTAAACATTTTTTTGCCCAAAATTAACCTTCACACCACTTTTCAGACATGGGACAGCCACAAAAACCACTCCAAGAATTTTTTTTCCAACTATTTCATAAATGGCCCAATAGAGGGTTAAATATCTTAAAAAATAGCTTGTTTGTTTTGTAAATGTATTAATGAATCTTTGAAAATGAATATAATTATTAAAGAATCGTTAATGTGCTCAAATTACATCATATCACTGGCCATTAGCTCTGTCAACCTACTGCTTTTCATTTCACATAGACATCATAAATGATTAAATTTGATATGGAACGAACCATGCAGTTAAAACCTAATGAAACCGAAAATTTATTTCCATAAGTGCCCTTTTTAAAACAGACAAAACCAAATACAGGCGAACAAAAATATACGCTAATTACCATCTGTTAAGCTCGCAATGGGATATAAAAGTATGACGAATTTTCATATTGTCATATATAATTACGTGCCAAAGCCGACGATACTGACAGTGACCTGCTAAGCAAGTAACAATTTGTTGTTTTACCAAGCGATAATTGTTAAATTATTGATACATTTTGCAACAGATGTTTGCATGACTATTACTAATGCTGGTTACTGCTGACAACCCTGATCAGAAAGTGTCTCTGACGTTACAACCGCAATTACCACACGTGTCTTGACTGCACTATTATTATTTCGTAGAATAATATCTCTGATTTATCTCAAAACGGTCACGTAATTTGCAGCATATATCACGTTCAACAATGTATCACTTCGATCCGTAGTCTTTCTATACCATCTTAGCTATCAAAGAACAAAGTAATGTAAAAACAAATCTTAAATTATTATGTACAGCTCTCTTTGATGTAGACATACTACCATATATGATTTTATTAATATCTTAATACAATTTATACCGCTTGCATGCTTAACTTAAATAACGTATACCGGATTCATGTATTTACTAGAGGTCTCAGCTTTAACTGAGAAAACAATTATTTACATTAATGCACAGTAAAACTAATTTCTACTAAATCCCATATTAAAATCATACTTTTATATTCACAGAAGAAGAAGAAGAAGGAATATTCACAGGTATGTTACAACTATCGTTAAGTACACGGCGTCGCTCGGTTTTCAAATAAAAAGTTATGTAAACTTACGATATTTTGAATAATTTTGTGTGTGTTCTCATTCAGTCTACATATATTACACATTATATAATTTATCGCAAAGATTCGTATTTACTTATTGCCATTTCCTACATCTATTATTGCGACACTGCTTTTACTCCACGACTCTTTGACAAACAACATGTTTGGCTCTGCCGTCGTAACGACTATTCTTGGCGTGCCCATTCTGGAGCCAGCAACATGCAGCTCTGGGAGTGAAAATCATAAAAATTCTAAGTTATTCCCTGTTAGTTTAAGTGACTGTCCCTGAGTCTTTTTTATATTGTTATTGCAAATGCAAGTGGTGTAGAATATTGTAACGACTTCAGACGGAAAGTCACGTCGAAGGGTGCAAGAGAAATTTGTGGAATAAAGTTATTTTTGACGATGGCACAGGCTGTAAGTCTTTTTGTGTGTAAAGACTTGCGAATCTCGGTTGGAATAACATGTAGAATACTGGCTATATATATATATATATATATATATATATATATATATATATATATATATATATATATATATATATATATATATATATATATATATATATATATATATATATATATATGACGGTGCTCTGTCGCACAGCTGATTCTTTGCTTGGAGATTGATATAACTAACACACTCAATGTGTTCGTTTGC